>CM076406.1:14559205-15147539 GCA_038363315.1 Mugilogobius chulae | reverse complement strand
AAAAGTAATTACACACATAAGAAACAACATAGCAATAGCATTATTAAATGTGCTATACTAAAGCTACCAGCTTTTTACGACAGTCCACATTTGGTCTTCTTACATAATGCTTTCTGAGTCTCCACGTTTACTACAATGTGCCTGAAGAAAAGCTTTTCACAATTTTTGGTAGAGTTGAACTGTGACTATTAAGCTAGCGGTATTAGCCATATGCTAACAGAGAAGCTAAACAAAACCACTCCTGGATTTTAAGGGACAATGATCTACAGTATATTAGACTTAGACACTGCAAACTAATTATGACCTGATAGAAATATAGACAGTATATTTGTAATGAGGAAAAAATGATTTTAAGTTATTTTCTGTGTGAAAGTTGTCATTAGGTCAAAGTTACACAATTTAAATGTTTTAAAAAAAAATTTTATTAACCAGGAAAGTCCCCTTTATTCATTACTTCACTCAAGAACTTCACTTCACGTCGTCATTTTTTAAGCTTGATTGGATTTATAAAATGTTAAAATTCTTCTTGTAGAATAAATATAAGACTAGTTTACTAATTACAACAATAATCATGACCATCTTGACAATCAAACGTTAGCCAAGGTGCAACTTCAAACTTCATCTGCAGACTCTATAGGCTCATGATCAGTTTAGCAGCTTTGAAAGTTCCAGACTCTCCTCCAGGTCAGTGGTTGTGTTAAAAATGAACAGTTTGTATTTTCCAAGCAAAAGTTTCAAGTTTCTATTTTTACTGATTGTATTTCAACCTAACAATCGTAGCAAACGGTTAATTTTTTCCCAAAGTCTGTCCCTGTCATCACAGTGTTTTGAGATTAGGATTCATTTTTGTTCCAGGTCAGTTAAGGCCTTCTGTGTCTTCCGAAGAAAACATTGTACATACATTGTGTCTGTGATGAGTTGCTAAGACCTCACTGTTGCCCTGCTGTACACACTGCTGATTTGTGTTGACCTTTGACCTCTCTGTGTCTCTGCAGCCTGTGATGAGTGGACGGTCCTCCCTCGACCTGATCTGCACCACGACATCAACCGCTTCGGGCACTCGGCGGTCTTCAATGATGGGTACGAGCAGATTATACAGTTCTACATTTGTGTAATTAACTAGATTTTTGCAATATATTTTAAATTGAACTTTAGCCCACTTTTCATTGGCAAAGCACAAAATCAGCCTTTCCTTTTGGAAGTAAAAATTATTATGTTCTTGCTGGCCATTCATTCACAATTTGCATTTTACTCAAAAAATTACAGTATAATTAAAACCAACTTGACATTTCTAAAAATCGACCATTTTTCAGGATAATTATCAGTTATTTAAAAGAGCATTCACATTAAACCTTTTTTATTCTTTGAACATTTTGTTTATAGCCTATTATTTATTTTATTCAATCATTTTAATCCAGGTTAAAAGAAATAATCTTCATTTATAGCTGTACTGCAAAAATTCCCTTTCTTAAACTAGAATACTGCTAGTTGTTTTAGGTAGAAATTCACTCTGAAGTAATATCTTTATTAACTAATCATCTAATAGCCTACATTAATATACTTAAAAGGTCCTTTACCCAATTTTAGCTTCCTTAAAAATATAAAGAAAAAGTAATGAGACATTTTTAAATTTCCTACATCAGTCACAAGTTTTGCTCATGTGACTGTTGCTCATGCTAACAACAGACAAACTTAGCGAAGTTTGATGAACAAATGGACATTATTAATGTAGTCAGGACATTGTGGACGAGTTTTCACTTGAATGGATACATTAACACAAATCTAACTAGGTGAAATTGCCAATAACTATTTTATTGTAAGAAAAAAAAATCTGGTATTGTAAAATATAGGTCTTGACAAATCCTAACACAAGATAAAAAATACTTTTTTTTCAAATTACAATCTAAGCATAAAACATAAATCAAATATTAGAGCAATATAGTAATAATGATTAATTACATTGGCACTCAAATAACTTTTTTAATATATGTATACTAGTTTATGCATGTTTTAAACTAAGAGAAAGTTGTGTATTAGCCAAATAGTATATCAATAATCAGACACATGTAGCAGTAGATTGGTATTTTTCTATTAAAACTAATTTCTTGAAAAAATTGTCTAAATGTAAGTTATTAGATCTATGTTTTGTGAAATCTGCACTGTGCATTGCATATAGAACTAGGCAAAGCTCTGCTTTAGTTTCTCCTGTATGAATAATCATTTTTTCTCCTTAGACTGCCCATGATAAAAATACCCTTCACTTGAAGCGCTCTGTTAGCTCCATTTGTTGGGAAATTGCTCCCTGGACAGTAATGCCTATAATGGCTGTCTGAAGTTACGAATTGAACCATTTTGCAGCAGTGAGTTTCAGTGCGTGAATATTATGACTTAGACTTTTTTAAAAATTACTAAATGTCTTCTCAAAATCAAATTACAGTCAGTTCTGTCCATAAAACTATATATCTCCTTTAATGGGGAGAAACTGCTGGATTCTCCGTGACAATTTTATAGGGCTTAGACCATTTTCTCTTCTCTGGTAATTTTGTGGAAATCTTTGAACAGATTTTCTCAGTGTACAATGTCTAGTGGTTATTGCAGGTTAAATCATATTTATTAGACATGGCGGCCTATTAAAGCAGTTTGACTCATTTAGATAAACACAATGACTTTGAAATGCGCTCATAAAACATCGGCACAGATGAACCTGGAGTGTTCATGTTCTGTGTAAAATTCTTTTCATGAAGGAAGACAGAATGGCTCACCTGATAAAGTGTCGGCCATTTTAGATTGTTTGTCTCTTTATTGTATGTGTGTATGACTTAAAGAGGACATAGTATGTAAACTCTTATGTAGCTATGCATTTCAGTGTTTTCTCGACATAGTTTACTCAAAGTTATTTTTGTATGGATTCATGCATGTTTGAATAATACTGTGATATTCTGCAGTGATCATAAATTTTGTTTTCGCCTATCAGTGGGTTTCTCATAGTCTTAATAGTCTTACTGTTTTTTACTAGTGTTGAAATTATTCTTTTGGTGTCTAAAGTGCAGGTTGGGACAGGTTTGGCCATTTTTTCCAGTAAAACACAGACAACATGATTATATTTAAAATTTCACCAAGCAATTTGCTGTTCTTATCTAGGTTAGCCATTTTTATGAGGTTTGTAGTTGTATTTTGTCCAGCAAATATCACGTATGTAGAGTGAACCCACAACTGTTACCTAGCAGGTAACAGTTGTGTAACAGGGTAAATGTGGGCCAAAACCAACAAAAATTACACAGAAATTATGTTTGACAAATGACAATATATTGTAACACAACATGTATTGTGTTTTAAATGTATTTAAATTCCCAGGAAACTGTGTCAGTTTTGTGTAATAATCTTTACATTTTGGCACTTTTTGACGACACATGTGGAGGATTTTAGAACTCAGATTACCTCCTGTAATTTTAAATTTTATAATAATTTCTTCATAATTTGCAATGTAACTGCTGTAAAACAATGATAAATATTTACAACAAAGATTTTCACACCAAACTAAGTCCAAATTCGAAAACTGATAATGGTCACATGTAAAAGTAACTAAACCAGTGGTGCCCAGAGGTGGTCTCGTCTGTAGGTCTAATTTGACCTGTGAAGGGATACAAAGGTTTGTTAAGACTTATCTTTTTGACTAAATGCTATGCTGAATAGATTGTCAAAGGACACAAAGCCTGGCATAATCTCCTAAAATAAATTAATAAAAGAAAATTGATCATATCTTCTCCAATGAACTTTTAAATTTGATTTGGCCTTGACATCCTTCATTGTAATACATTCAGCCCACTGAGGAAAAGGTTTTTCTTGATTGGTAGACAGTAAGGAGAATATGTCAAAATATTGTGTTCAGTAAAAAAATTCTTTTAAGATTCTCGAAAGGCTACCCACTCATAACCACTTTTGGACCATATAAACTTTAAAATTCGATATTTGCTGCTACTGTTGCACTAAAACTTACAGTCAATGAACAAAGTCGTATTTCTGAAGAAATATACAGTGAAGAAAATGTATTAAGATTAAGTTTTCTTATTGATGTGACTATTTGAAGGGCATTGTGTCTTTGCAAATTTTAAAATATTTAGTTTCAAATGGAAGAAAATGGTGACCTTGCAGTGTGCTATAGTCAATGAATGAATGACTGTTTATAAATGATAATGCACAAGACTTATCTAAACCAGAATGTCAAACGATAGTATTAGGACGGTGCCTATTCAAAAGGCATTAGGTTTATCTTTGAATGTTGGAAGTTGTACTTTCTAAAAGTTTTACTACATGATGCCCTTGTAGTGCTGCTTAGTCTGTTCAAGTAATTTTCTCTTAAATGTGTCTAATTATTTGGACAGTTTGAATCAGAAGTAAGTTTTCAAAGCTTTTGATTTTCTCATTCATTTATTTCTAGGTTACATTCCTGATGAAGACACCATTAGTCTGTATAACTTTCTTAGAACAAATTGAAAGCATGTTAGAAAGACATTTTGCTGCAATTCACCGACCCCACGTTCCTCTGTCTGCCCCCCCCGTGGCTCATATTTTCCAAAATGAAAAGAAAAGGGAAGAATTCCTCCTTCTTCCTCCCCTCTCTCTAATCTGAGCTCACAGCGGGACATCCAGAGCAGGAGTTTGAAGTGTGCCCTTTTATGATCCGCGGAGACTTTTGATCAGACCGCTGCAAATTATACCTGCTGCCCTCCCACCCCACCACACACTCGGGGCTACACACAACCTAATCCAGGGGCTGCTGCTCAGACATGCCCTGGTCCGTGTGTCCGCACTGAGGACTGCTCCACAGGGATCTGAAGCAGCAGACAGCACAGCTCAGCACAGACTGGGATGCATGGCAGGGATTTAACCAGACTTATGAGCAAAGAGAAGGCAGCCCTTCTAGACAAAGCTCTCAGATTTACTGTGGGACAGGAAAAGGAGAAAGTAGATACAAGTAAGGTTAAAAGAAAGTGCCTGTACATTTTGTTCTAATTGAGGAAATGACTAATTACGACCCAATACTATACTACATTTCCAGATCAGTGCTTCTCCACCTGAGGGTCACAAAATGATTTCAGAAGTTCCCCTGATCATATGTGAAAATTGATCATTAATATCATAAACAAGTTTGGCTAACTTTGATAAACCAAAAACAATTCTTGGTTGACTAAACCATGTCCCATTGACTGATTAATTGACTAAAAAGTGTCAGTTTCTTTTGCTTTGACAGTTTATCTGACCGGAACTGTGCTCAAAAGACTAAATTGTTATAGAATTCATCCAAAAACAATAATTTATAAAGAAAATGAATTGGAAACGTGTTTATATGTTATGTTTTTCAAAAAAGGCAGATTAGACCAATACTTCTGTCCCACATCTTCAGCTAATTCACTGCTTTTCATTGCTGTTTAGTACATATCCTTGTCTAAATAATGAATTAGTCGACTAATAAAAATTTTGGTCGACTAAGACCGACTATTCAACTAAACAAATAAATGACTACAGCGCTACTATGCAGTTAGCTGTACCTGTGATGGGACTATCAAACTGTTACAGAATTTGTTCTTCTCTGTTAGATTCCTCAGTCCACCCGTCTGACAGAAATGGTCTGACTTGTTGGGACAACACTTAATGTTTCTTAATAATAGATGATTTTAAAATCAAATCAACATAGGCTACATTTTGGGTAGCCTACATTTTGTGTTTGCGAATGTCATAATTGTCATACCTTGCCAACTATTGATAAAATGTACGTTTTAGTAATCTGTAGCAAGATTTGTTAATTTGTGAAATTACTAGTGTGCTTTTAATCCTTTTCAGCAGGAACAGTATTTAGGGGGAGATAAATTGTATAGCAGTTTTGCTGACATTTAATCTAGTATTTAATTTAATCTAGTATTTAACTTGTTGTATCAAATAAAAGTGAATAAAACATGCATT
The DNA here is from genome assembly GCA_038363315.1 of Mugilogobius chulae. Classification (NCBI taxonomy): domain Eukaryota; kingdom Metazoa; phylum Chordata; class Actinopteri; order Gobiiformes; family Gobiidae; genus Mugilogobius; species Mugilogobius chulae. Next base: position 15,141,578 of record CM076406.1, on the reverse strand, counting down.
GTCTTGATGGACAAATGTGGAGGGATTCTGTTGTAGAACTCAACTTATCTTAAGTAAATTTCAAGAACTATTACACTAAACCAGGGGTGTCAAACTCATTTCGACAAAGGGCCACATTGTCATCAGACTTGTTCTCGAAGGCCAGTTGTAACTAAATTTGCCTTACTAATCTTTGACATGGCCTACAAATATTAGTTGTATTTGATCATTGTATATTTGATGAAGTGACAATTACTGAATATACATCTGCATTAGTCTGAAAAATGCCATACTCTTCAGATTAGACATATATTACAAATTCATGTGTTATGTGTTAGTGTATTTATAAAATCGCTCTCTTTTCTTTTCTTTTCCTAGTGTGATGTACATTTTCGGAGGGTTCAACAGCCTGCTCCTCAGTGACGTCCTCATGTACACCTCGCCCAGCTGCTCCGCCTTCTCCTCCGCCTCCTCCTGCGCTCAGGCCGCTCCCGGGATCCAGTGTGTGTGGAACAATACCCAGGAGTCGTGTCTGCCCTGGGACAGTAGCACCAGTACACCTGAGCTGCCCCCCTCCTGCACCACCAGATCCTGTAAGTGCTCCGAGTCAGAGGCTGGGGACGGTTAAAGAGCTGAATAGTCTCTAGTGAAGCTCCAAATTGTACTCAAGAGTGTTGCTGCTTCACAATAATATATTACCCAATTAGTAGTGTTAAGATGTGGAAGCCAAACAATTCCACTAAAAGAAAAGTTATATTTTAAGAACACTTGGGCTGTGCAACTAAAATGAAAAACACTTTTAATCAGTCTAATTAATTTGTCAGATCTAATGTAATCGAACAAAATTTAAATATTCAGCAATTTTTAGTGTTAGTTTAAATAGTTTCAAAGTTTTAAAACTCAAAGATCATCATATTTTTCATTCAAAGTAATTCTCTGAGACTGGTAAATAAACAATGTTCTCTATTTATAAAGCACTTTCCATCTTCCAAGGCACTCAAAGCACTTTACAATCATGGATCCAATCACCCAGTGTAAGCAGTTACTGGTTTATGGTTGGCTAAATGTTTTGCCCAAGGACACAATGCAAATCTACTCTAAAGTTTGCGCAGATGGAAGACTGGTCACCTGAAGAACTTTAGTTATTCTAGTTTGGGCCGCTCCTGTTTGAAAATAGGATAAAATTTTGTAATTGTTTAGTACAAATTCTTGTAATTGTTTAAAAGTGTGCTCTGTATCTAATACACCAATTTCTCTGGTGATGTTTTGAGCAGGATTCTCTTGAATCTAGGAATTGTCAGAACTCAAGTCTGAGCTTTTTTAGGTGATTAGTCATCTCTTTGGGCAGGACTAAAATAGCTCAGTACAGTACAGCATAGATTTTTAGCTCCTTTACCAATGCCATCAGTTTAAAAATACTTCAATACTCAATTTAGAACGGCTAAATCTCAAACGTTTGTCTGACTGACATTTGAAACCGTTATCATTTTGTTCAACAAAACCATGGTTGTAAAAAAAAAAAGTTTATTGAGATATTATTAGTATAGGTATTAGTATGATGACATTCAAATAGGTGCAGAGTAGCAGAGTGGTTAAAGCTCTGGCTTCCCAATCGGGCAAATATACAGTTTGCTTTGCCTGTGTCACTGTGGGTTTTCTCTGGCTTCCTTCCTCTCCAAAGACATGCATGTGTTGCTTAACTGGACATCACTGTCAATTAACAAGAATAAATGAGAGAAAGAGAGAGAGAAAGAATGATCGTCTGTGTCTATCTCTATGTGTTAATCCTGCAATGAGTTGGCCACTCTGCAGAGTTTTCCCCTGCCTTAGGCCCAAAGTCACTGGATAGGCTCAAGTAATTTGCAATGCAGAAAAGAATGAATGAATGAATAAACATCTAAAATAAATATAATGGTAGTATAATAGAACATACAGAAACTGCAACAAATATGAAATACAATTGTTTTATGAAAGTTCCAAATGTAAAGCGTAAATGTCACCCTCATTGTGAAGCTCTGGTAGTGAGAGACGATTAGGGATTTGTGTGTGGGACTCCAGACTCCAAACTCGTGTCCAATGAGATGCACAGTCTGTCAGGAGCTGCTTGTTAGTCACAAACTGCCAGCACAAATGTAAATCTCTCCAACTGAGGAAAAACTGACAAAATGTGGACACCAGAGAGCGTTTGGGCGGCAAAAGACTCTAGATGCATTTCTGCTTAGTCTCATAGAGTTCTTAAAGTGACATCATATAACTTTCTCAGGGTGAAAAAGCCAGCAACTCAATTTAAAGATAAAATAATTCAAGAAGACAAAAAATTCAGAATTTTATTTCATTCAACCACCCACATACATGCCCCTAAAGTCACGTGGTGTTGTGCCCATTTCCCATGATTCCATGCTCGGTCTGGTCCCTGCTGTAGGTAATCACTGGGGACAGAGCAGCCTCTTTCGCTGTGCTCCCCACTGAGTTTCTCTCACTGCAGTTTGCTGTTTGTCATTTGTCGCAAAAATCTTCCATTTCCACAACATGCTGCCCTCATTTCTGCGAGCCAGTCCCTCCACCAGAGTCCACAGATGGAAAGTACTATGGAGTGCAAATCTCCCACACAGTTAAAACAGCGTCTAGTCTTTATTGCTGCTGCTTCTGCTCTGGCACTGCTCTACTTTCAAACATCTCCATTTGAGCTGCAACAGTTTGTCTTTAAACACATGGTTACGCTGGTTTGAAAGTTGTTCCCTCCTCGAGATTGTAAAGCAGTAATGTCCTTTGATTTATACAGGCCAGAAATGTCTAAATCAAATTATCCTATAATGACTCTAAAGTGGTTGCTTTCTAGTTCTGAAGTCACAAGGCACCTCATGATTAAAGAAAATGCACAGCTCATTTGTTGTATTTTCCCAATTTGGCAAGCGTTGTTGTGTTAGACAGATTGGACTTATACAATACAAGACTTTTCTTTTTTAATCGTTGTAGATGTAGGTGTGATGTAGGTGGTCTAGTGTCATCAGCAGGAATGACCTGGTCCTCCTTCATACGTCTCTGTTCCAGGTGTGAGAGAGCTGAAATTTTAGCTAAGGTATTTTTTGCTCGGCCACAACGTGCAAGCACATACAGTACAAGTACATCTTAATTATCCAGACAGTGAATATGTCAACTGTATTGTATAAACAAGTGTCCTTTCTCTTAACAAGCAGCACAACTGTAGCACTGTCTCAAATTATTTGTAAATTAAACAATGAATCAGTTATTATAAAACAGTCATAATCATACTGTATACCCACATTTTCTATCACAATATATCAACATTTTTGCACATCCTGTGGCTGAAAATGTCTGATGAATTCAAACATCATTAGTTGGGCTGGGCTGTCAAAAAAAATCGATTCCCCGATATTAATCGATACTAAAATTGGTATCGATATTTGATACTCGTTTGAACAAGAATCGATATTTTAAGCCCCCCTACCCCTCTCTCGCACGCTAAGCCCCGCCCCCTTCTCTCATTGGAGATGGAAATGATGACGCTATCAAATACTGTATGTATAGCCTATATACTACATAAACAGCGAATGTGTCTCATAATAAAACAAATCCCAGTCTTAATGTAAAGGTTCATGAATCAAGTTAATAATAAACAAATAATACATTAAATTACTGTTATTTTAATAATATCAAAAAGAAAATATAAATACAAAAATTAAAATAAAAATACTATCATAAGAAAAAAAAAAGTTGGCACAGTGGTATCGAAATTGGTATTGAGTATCGAGTTTTTTTTTCAAGTATCGAATAGGGTTTGAAATTTTAGTATCGTGACAACACTACTGGGCAGTATGATAAACATAATTAAAAGTTACTGACAGAGATGGTCACTTTGACAACCCACTGCATTAGCTGCTTCCTAACCAGAGCGGAAAGCTTTCGAACAGTCAGTCAGTACTGCCAACAGTAGTCTGTTTGTTGTTTTGTTGGATATTTAAAAAGTAAATTCTGGACGTGAATTAAATTAATTATTAAAAACTTTTTTTTTTTTCTACTAGCCAGCATGATTCACTCAGGACTCTTATAATCTCACCTATTCATATTAAACCCTAGCCCATTTACTTCATCTTGTACCTAAAGTCCTGTTGGTCTTTTCAAAATGAACCAAAAAGCATTTCAAATTCTAAACATAAGGCCACCAATCACAGAGTCCCATATTTGTGTACATTTCACTTTGTAAACCCGCTGCTGTCCTTGTGTCTCTCCAGACGCTGATAACGAGAGGTGCGACCAGTACACGGACTGCTACAGCTGCACCGCCAACACCAACGGCTGCCAGTGGTGCTCCGCCCAGTGCGTCTCCATGGCGAGCAACTGTACCTCCAGTTCGGTAAGTAACAACAAAAACTACTGTCTTAAGCTCATATATTTTTGTCTGATTGTCTTTGTGGTAAATATTTATCATTCACAGTTACATTGCAAAATATGAAGAAATTGACATAAAAAAGCTGAAAATTACAGGAAGTTTCCGGAGTTCTAAAACAGAGCGCCAAAATGCAAAGTCAATTTACACACAACTGAGACAGTTTTGTGGGAGTTTATATAATCATTTAACAATATTTAAGTGTTACAAAATCATAACGTCTGTGTCATAACATCTGGGTTTTGACCCACATCTACAATGCGGTTGCTAGGTAACCCTTATGTGTTCACTACATATGTTGCTGGACAGAACACAACTACAAGCCTCATAAAACTCGCCAATCTAGGTGAAAACAAGCAAATTGTTTGGTAAAAAAAATAAAATTATGCTTTTAAGAGTTGACCATAATCCTATACATAATTAAGATTTTGTGTTTTACTGAAAATATGGTCCTGTCATACGCACTTTAAACTCATAAAACTGAAAATTGTTATAAACAAAGTCATAGCTTGCGTCCCAACAAATGTTTCACAATTTGAAAATGGCAGCAAAGATACACAGCTCTGTCTGCAATGTTTTTTATGGCGGCGATTTAAAGGTGTGGGTAATCTGCAATGACTTTAGCTAAACCTTAATTAGCTTTAATAAAACATAAATAAAACATCAATAAAGGCTTAGTTATTCATGAAGAACTGATGAAGCAATGGAGGTGAAAGTTAAAGAGTTAAAGCTAGGATTTTGAGGTTGGGTGGTGGTTGAAGTAATTAGTTACTGTGCCTTAATTAATTGAGGCATAGCTGTAATGATTTGCTGCCAATCACATTTTATCCTTATTTATGGTATCGTAAAGAACAGCTTAGTTTAAACTTAGATACTGTATATGCTTAATGCTAAAAGGTTAAGGTAAAAATAAAACAGTTTGGGCAAGTTTAGCACCAGAAATATACTCATTACCATGACAACCAGCTCACTTCCATCTGCTCGGATCCGAATATTCAGCACTAACCCTTCCAGATCTGTGGAGAGGCGACTGATCACTGTAATAAAGTCTGTAATTTGAGCACACGCACACAAAAAACTCAGATATGTTCAGTGCACTATTAAGGATTGGAACATTTTAGGCAAAACCATAAAATCCACCATAAAGTTACAGAGTGCACCTTTAACCAAGTCAGAATGAGAAGCAACAGCTACTCCAGCGCCGAAGGACATGATGGTAATTTGCTTTCACCCCTTTAAACTTGGCTGCTTTGTTAAATATTTGAAACTGGCAACTGATAAGACACACTGGCACCACACAGACTGTTCCATTGGCTTATCTATTTACTCATTCATTAGGAGCCTCATTAGCTTCCACAATAAAAGTGGTCAGTGGTCTTCCTGGGATCCGCTCTGCATCAAATCAAATCACATTAGAATATTGCCCCTTTTTGCAAAACACAGCAATTAAAAAACTATAAAAACAGAGCAATTATTTCAGCATTAAAACCATTTCAAATCATATTGTCAACAGTCCATGCATCCATTTTTGTAACTCTACATATGCGTACGTTGGTAGGCTTGTTTATTAAAAAAACAACAATGCTAACATCTTACTTTTTTACTACCTTGGTCTAAATGAGATACATTCATAAATATCAATCAAAATAATATTACTAACTGCACACTTACAAATAATTTTCTAAAGACGTAATTTTGGCCTGCCCATGCGTAGTTGCGCTAAAAGGTACAAAGTGGGCAATGACATGCACTAACTTCTTCCGGTCTCAGATGACATAGGTCGCTACACCTGATGGCATAATTGCCATAGTGACACATTTGTTTACTCCAAATGCGATGGACATCAGACGAGGGATTTAGGGCTAGTCCTGAAGCAATCTTCTTAAAAAAACTTTCTCTTTTGTCATCTGTTGGGCTAGTCCTAAGCATATCTGGAGCAGAGGAGCTGTGGGTCGAAGGCTGTCGCTTTTGGCTTTGGGCTGTGCCCTCTGCCCGGGCTCATGAGCACAGCGAATCTCGGTATCTGTGCAAAGCTTCTGTTCGCAAAGTTTGCTGACTTTTATAACTTTTCCTTATGAAAACTCGGGTCAGAAACTGCACTTTTTCTGCTGTTACAGCCCTCGTTGCCTCTACAACAGATGACAAAAGAGAATGTTTTTTTTTTAGGATTGCTTCAGGACTTGTCCAAAATCCCTCGTCTGATGTCTATCACATTTGAAGTAAACAACTATGTCTATCTGAGAACAGAAAACATAACCCTTGTTGACTGCGTTTTATTGGTCAAAAAGAGTGAAGTTCTCTCTCCACAGATATGACCTTTTATTTTGACTCTTGCACCACCGGCTTGTCTTCTGGAGATAGGTTAAGAATAAGCTTAAAGCCATATCATGAATTATTCTTGGTAACCTGATAACTATGGAGTTGTGGCCTGTCCTTTTAGAAAAACTGTCCAAACTTGTACTTCACATTCAATATAAATTGAGTTTTAAGTTGTACTGTGCTTTATTAAAAAAGCTTGGTCAAACAATTCTCTGCAGCCAAAGAGTGTTTTTTAAAATATAAAAATGCTAAATCCAGTGCAGAATGCCTTTGTGCTTTAGGGCTTTTGTCTCAGACTGTACAGTGAACAATGTCTTCTTTTACACTGATTAAAAGAGAAAATAAATGTAGTAACAAGACACATTTGAACAACGGGCCGCCTGTAATTTGCTCACAGTTATAAATTGAGACATGTCGGCGTATTTGAATAATGATTAAATAAATGACTGATGAAGCACGTTCTCCATCCAAACTCCAAATCTGATTTATCAAGCGGAGATTAGATTTGGGCTCATTTATATTCGGAGCGGCACACGCAGAGGCCTCGTATGTCTCCTCTGGTTTGTTTGTGTACGTCTTTGGGATTTCTGCGCTAATAAAACTCCAGTCGTTCCAAATTTTTCAAGAGAATTGTGTTGACGTTTGGCAAAAATAAAATCAGATTTAAAGTCTACATGAATTTGAGGTTTGTAGACAATGTATTCTACAAAATGAATATGTTTGAGTTGGTAATTCAAATATCCATGCCATTTCAGAAAAGATATTTTGTTTTAATTATGCAGTGACAGGAAGACTATTGAATGTTATTGTAAGGTAACAGTACAGTTGCATGGCTAAAAATGTACTTGGAAATAAGCTAAAATACTGCTTCCAAAATTCTATTTGAGCAAAAATACATTACACTTTACTTTTTTTGTGTGTAATTAATTACATTTTGTTTTCTACCAAAAAGTATACTGCAAAAGAAACATTTTGTGACAAATCAGACTGCTGTGCACTGCCTGAATCTAATAATAAACAGTTTTAATTCTCAAGGATAGTTGAAAGCGGCGTTCTGATTGGCTGTGCTTGGGCGGTCCATCTCAGTTTCACTTTGCTGTCTGTAAAACGTTGTTCTAAAGCTAGGATTGAAGCCAAAACCTTATGTGGATGTTATTAATAATAATTTCCCAAAGGTTTAGTGAGAGCTAATAACTCTCTGTTTAAAACTTAAACAATCTATTTTAAGCTGAACTAAGCTGTTTAAACATCAGTCAGTGATGTTTTGTGAGAAAGAATCAGAGACAAAGCTGAGGCACCCTACGTTGGGATGCCTGCGGTGTTTATTTTCATACAGAATTTTCCCCAAAATGAACTAATTTACACTAACTTGAGCATTTGTAATTACTTACCACCCTTGTATAATATACATGTATTTTATTGATGGATCCTTTTAACAATAAAACATATTTTAATTGAATTAAGCACATCACTAATGCAAATTATATGTTGGGAATTCGACTCAGTTCGACCTATTTTATGTATTCCAGTTGTGTGAGTAAAAATTAAGTAGTTTCTATTTTCTATTTATTGATAATTGTATTGTTTTTTTTAGGGGTCAATTGCTGAATTTGACAGCTGCCCAAAGGACAACCCTTCTTATGTTTGCAACAAGAAAACCAGTTGTAAAAGTTGTGCTGTGGACCAGAACTGTCAGTGGGAACCCAGGAACCAGGAGTGCATCTCTCTGCCCGGTAAAGCTCACACAGGAGAAGGGTCCAGCCCAAACATATGCTGTTATTTTAGCCTCTGACCATGGGTTTTAATACCAAGCTGTAGATTATAGTTGGGTCTAAATACTGCTTTACACAATCAAACCACAGAAAATGACTACAGTATATTTCCATAAAAAGCAATATATTTATTTACAAAAATTGCATTCTCATTACCCATATTCCTATTTTGCAGAGAATGTTTGTGGTGAAAGCTGGCATCTCGTCGGAAACTCCTGCTTGAAGTTCATCACAGCCAAAGACTCGTACGACAACGCCAAACTGGCCTGCCGCAGCCACAACGCCGTCCTGGCCTCTCTCACCACACAGAAGAAAGTAGACTTTGTGCTGAAGGAGCTGCAGATCATGAGCGTGGTGGTAAGTACAAATAATGATCAAAAAACTTCAAAAAGCCTGAGTTATTAAGTAGTGACCTCTGGGCCGGAGATAACAAGCCATCAGTTTAGGGCTGCAGCAATTATTCGACTAATTCTTTGTGAATATTCTTCAACTGTAAGCATTGTGTCATTATTATTAAACATTAATTTGGCTCCTAATACACATTATAAATTTTTATTTGGGGCCACACAAAATATTCTATATTCAACATTAGATCTGCTTCAGCATGGTCAAAGAAACTACTTTTTTATTGGGCTTTTGTGGGAAAAATAAATATAAAAGACATCTGGCAACTACAAGCCTATACTAACCCAGGTTACAGTACAAAACAAATACTGTATAGTTTCAGGTGTTTGGAAGTTGAGTTGTGGGCCAGATTTATAGGTTGGAGGCCTGATTTGGTTCCCCCTTAAACCTGAGACCACCAAAGAATTATACCTGGCAGTTAATTAGGTAAAAGCTGAATTAATGTTTTTTAGGTGCAAATGTTCAAAGTCGTAAAAACTCTTCCCCAAAACTTTCTGGGCTTACTCGCAGTTTTTTTGTTTTGTTTTGGATTTTGGTTTTGTCAATAGGTGAGCGACAGTGGGATGTTTTGTCTTTGGTTTTCGTGGGCCAGTGAGCATGAAACAAATCTCCCATTAACAGAACAGTTCCTCAGAGCTCAGACATCTCTTACGCGCTCCGCTAGAGCAAACATCCCGAAATCTATCCCTGGCCATCGACTCTCCTCGGCAGGCGAAGCTAGATCATCCCAGGCAGGTCAGGCAGCGGCGTATGAAGGTGAAGGTGTGAAGGACAGACTGACGAACGGCTTTACTTATCTCCATTTCACTGCTGCCACTCGCAATAACACTTATAGTATAAAGATAGGCTGATATCTGCGGTGTTTACATGGAGAGGCTGGGGCTGTTCAAGAGGCAGATACTGTAGAAGGGGCTTTGCAATTTCACTCATGTTTAGCTCCGTTGGATTGCTTTTCGAAACTGTAGAAAAGGATAAAATAATTTACTTTTAGGGGAAATTGTTCCAGCCAAGGTTGACCCTGAAGCATTGACAATTTATTGACAATTTGTAAAGAAAATTTAAAAATTAAGTTATTAATAAGGAAATGGTACTGAGTTCTAAAACAGACGCGCCACTGAGAATTAATTACAGACAGACACATTTTTCTTTTAAACAATAATTTAACAACAATAAATGTGTTACAGTCAGATTTTATCATCAAATCATGCACCAACTGCTGCTCATGTTCAACAAGGAAGTATTTTTTATAAATGTCACTAATATTTTTAAACTGGGGACAAATAGGCATAATCTTTAGTGTAATCCGAAATGATATAATGTTCACTTTAACCTAATGATGTTGGTTTTACACGACTTTATTTGTATAGAGGGGTTATTTGTTTATCAACACGGGAGACGCTCCACCTGGTATGCAGAAAGAACTGCAGCTGATTGACACAAACAAGTCGATCCAGCACTGTCGTCAGCTAACTACAACAGTTTATCACTGTGCAAAAACAAAAGTTATGCTGCTAAATCTACATTTGTGAAAACATTTCGACCCTACGACCCAAAAACTTTGCATTCAGGTGAGTGAAAAAACTACTAGAAAAATACTGTCTCAAGCTTCAGGAGCCAGACGTCTGTTATACCGGTTCGGACCTGATCCAAAACAGCTGCTCTCGTCACCTTTTTGTTGTTTTAATCAAAGCCAACTAGATGGACAGTGTCTCTTTCTGCATGAAGCCTGCACAGTAGAACCGATGATCCTCTGTCATATAAGAAGCTCATAGACTGTTCAATTCACTACATAAACAACTGCATAATCTAAAAACAATTTGCACATTTGATCTTTGCTTTGTTTTTACCTTAATGTATTATCAGATCCTGCTTATACAACAACTGAAGTGAGAAAAACATCATTTTCATCTAATTCGATCCATAGTCACAGAAATGATCTGTCTTTTGTTGTGCAGTACAAGGCCATGGTGACACCGTGGGTTGGACTGAGGAAGATTAACGTGTCTTACTGGTGCTGGGAGGACATGTCTCCGTTCACCAACACGTCTCTGCAGTGGCTCCCCGGTGAACCCAGCGACGCAGGATTCTGTGGTTATTTGGCAGAACCCGCCTCCAGTGGACTCAAGGCTCAGACCTGCATCAACCCAGTGAACGGCAGCCTGTGTGAGAGACCAGGTGGGTCAATGTCTCTCTCAGTACTGAAGTGGCATTTTAAAAAGACAGATTTTAGTTATTTAGACACATACAAACAGCATCTAACCCAAACCCTCTGAGAATCTGATAGTGAAGTTGAAATTTTCTGAGACTGTACAACTTTAGGGGAAGCATGTGCATTAACATTTAACAATAACAAAAGTACAATGAATAATCCTTTTGGCCATGACAAAATGATAACACTTTTTAGCCCTGGACTTTAGTTGTGGCAAAAAACGCTATACATTTGTCTAAATTGATTTGTGTTGACAAAAACAAAACATAGTAAAAGAAATAACATGGACAAGTGAAAAACACTGCTGACTTTTGGAAGGTCAATGAGCAAGCCTCATATTTTGGGTGAGGGGAGAGAATTTAGATTTTGTTCTAAATAGCAGATGTTATTTTATGTAAACAAATTTAATGTAAACCTATCGTTAGTTTTTGGATCTCAGGCAACAAAACTAAACAGCATTTTGACATTCATAAGATACTAACGCTAAGTCTACGTATGTCTGACCCGCCCCTTAGTTTAAATGTAAAATGTAAGCTGATTTTTCATGTTTTGGTTGATTTTCCCAGCGAACCACAGTGCAAAGCAGTGTCGGACGCCGTGTGCCATGAGGGCCACCTGCAGCGAGTGCACCAGCAGCAGCTCTGAGTGTATGTGGTGCAGTAACATGAAGCAGTGTGTGGACTCGAACGCTTACGTCGCCTCCTTCCCTTTCGGACAGTGTATGGAGTGGTACACTATGAACGCATGTCCACGTAAGTCCTCTCTACCAGTGTTTTTAGAGACTACTTGTTGTACTATAATAAAATACATAGAAAAGAGCCAATTTATTTTTTTATGTGATGTAATAATGATAACACAGTGAATTGATGAACAAAAAACAATATATAGCCACTGTGTTCCTCTTCAGAGTTTTAGTAGGCATGATTGACAGACTAATTAACAAATCAAGAGTGCACATTGTTTCCCATGTAAAAGAAAATATAGCCGCTTACGAGGAATAAACAACACGAAGGACTGAAAAACATTGCAGATTTTTGCAGAATGAGTGAGTGAAGCAAAAAACTATTTTAATGTGAGGTAAGTGAAGTTAAATAACAGTCGATTATTGAGCTCCTTGTTCCTTGTGTGTCATGCAAATAGACTAATCTGACTAAATTGACCAAATCTGTTTGCTCAATTTGTTGTGGAGTTAATCTGAATCGTGGCAAAGGGAGTGGTGACTAGACCTACTCTTTACAAAGTATTCTGAAGCGTAGGCTTTGGATCCCTGGCAAGTTACATACAGTGATTTTAAGTTAATTGATTGTGGTTCCTTCCGTTTTTATTTCCGAAAGTTATATGCAGTAAATCATCTGTTCCCAGGTGTATAGAACAAGGGTATTCAACCTAAGACCTGTGGGTGAAATCAGGCTCTCCAAATGATTACATTCGGCCCTCAACACGACTTCCAAACAGTACTAAGAAGCTTCATTGTTGGAACGGCAATTTTGCAGAGCAATGTTGATAAAGCTTTACTTATTTAAGAATTATTAATCTATTTTTTTCTAAACTGAAACCGATCTAATTGGGTGACAATTTGTGCAACTCCAAATTGTGTTAAAAGTGGTACTGAGTTGTTCATCTTTGGCCCTCAGGACAATATATCTCTCAGGAAAATTAAGTTGAACATATGCAGTATAGAAAAGTGTTTGCACTGATAACTTTGACATGACTACTGAAATAGATTGCATTTTACTATACTAATCTGATTGATAAAACAATATACTGTTAAGAAATCATTTCTCTACAGTAAAAATAGGCTATTTTTTTGAGTCTCTTCAAGGCACAACAATAGTGCAATTAAAACATTTTTCAAGGTTGATTCATAATTAAAATAAGGTGTCTCACTTAACTACTTGGAAGCAATTATCACATGCTAATCTTCAAAGACACTACTCGTAAATTCTGACATTTTAATTATTTGTTAATCAGCAACACATTCAGAGTTACTCCCTCACAAGTCAAAAATATCTCCACCTTGATTGGCTGTTGGTCTAACCTTTCTTGAGTGCACAAAAGTTCTTAAATGAGAGAAAAAAAGTTAGGTTTGTTTTTCATACTCCCCTCCAAACACTTCGCTCCTGTACTTCTGCAGAAATCCAGTCTCCGAAATTGTGCAGTGAAGTATTTACAGATGAGATTTAAACACATACATATCCCACAACTACTGAAGTGAAATTTACAAGGTGCAATTCATTTAAAAAATCATTTGCAAAATCAAAGATGCATATCAAGTCCTCCTGAGTAATCATTTTCCTGCTGTAAATGCCTTCCATTCAGGTAATAGAATTTATCAGGCTAAAAGCACACGGCAGCCAATAGCTTTAAAACCTATTCCCATTTAAATGCCGACTGTGTTAAAATGGCTTGTTTCATCAGAATGGCTCCTATGTGTCTCTATGGAAAAGCAGAGAACTGTTTCAATTTCTGTAACATAGTTGGTCAATTAAGTGCAAATATCCACTCGCTGCCAGAGCTTTCCTTTGGGACTAGAACTAAAGATATACAGTGGAAAAAGCCATTGGTCAACCTCTGCCGCTGCTGTAGAAGGCTTTATATGTGGACTTCATTACCCTGGAAAAGACTAATTCAATCTATAGCATTTGTTAAGTCAAGCGTAAAAAGTAGAGCTAGTTTTTAGATGCTATAAATTTACATGCAAGGCAAGCTGGTTACTTTCTGCCAGCAACTTATTTTAAATGGACTGTTTATATATTAGAATGAGGCAAGGGAATATTTCTGGTGGCTGCATTAACTTTCTTTTTTATTTGAAATGCAATGTACAGAAATGAAAAATATATGACCTAAGAAGCAAGCCATGTGTAGAACATTGTGCTAAAGGTGCAATTCTTTCATCATAATGGAGCCTTGACAACCCAGCAAAATTTTCTGTGGTTCTTCCGGTAAATGAAAATAACCAACATTCTGTAAAACCAACTGCACACTAGAGGAGCTTAGGATCTGTTACGATTTATAGACGTGTCAATAAAAGAACAGACATAAAGACATTTACATTTACAATTTGGCTTGGTGACCACAGCAGTGGGAGGAGAACGGTGCGTGTGTTACGTGATCAAAAGCAGAGTTTTCTTTCATGTGTATGGTTATAACCAGGTTTTTAAAGGTCACAGGAGAGCGGAGGGTCCTGATAACACTGATTTATTGTGGGCGTGAAATGAAAAACGTCCAATAAACTGCATTGAAGATGAATGTGAAATGCTCCTAAAAAGAATCTCGCACTTTGACTACGTGCACAAAGCTTTGGCTACTTTTATTTACAGATGATTAGGCAATGTTTCTTTTTTATTTTACATTTCAAGAGCTGCCGTCTCAAGGCAGATGCACCAGATGCTTCTGTTGTAAAGGTCCTCACGCTCGTGCATTAGGTGAACCTCACGATGATGCGCCCTGACAAATAGTCGCAGTGACAAACATACATTAGGAAACGATAAAAAATCTCTTGCAAAAATCCTTACTCTGGCCTCCCTGAACTCGTTAAGGGGCACATCAAGCTTAAAATTGGGCCAAAACTTGTGTAGTGTGCAGAAGGCTTTAAAGATCAAGTTTAATAAAAACCGACAATGCTGCTTTAGAACTTGTCAGCCATCGTTTGCATCGGTCATGAGAAACCCCTATCGATCAAGCTCTAAAAATGTAAACTGTTCTTTTTGATGAATACATTTCCTGTTTCTTTCATGCAGCGGAGAACTGCTCTGGATATCGGACCTGTGGCCAGTGCTTGGACCAGCCGGGCTGTGGCTGGTGCACTGATCCCAGTAACACAGGGAGAGGTCAGTGCATCGAGGGCTCGTACCGCGGCCCGTTCCAGACCTCTGTCCCAGCTCCGTCCACTCTGCCCGGTCTTCCCCTGAGTCCTCAGCCTGCCCTCAACGCCACCATGTGTCCCAGCGAGGCCAAGTACAACTGGTCCTTCATACACTGTCCAGGTAAACTTTCAGTAGCAATAAAAATCACCTCTTATTTCAAATCTATTCTTTTCTAAAAGTTGTTTTGCTGAAATCAAGCAACTTTCTCTTAGTTAAGCTTATTAATTTAACAAACTAATTCTTTGTACTAATTATAATTTGCTTTATATAAATAGACATCAAGTGGGTAGTAGGAAATTAACCAAAGATTGTTTAATGATAGAGCAGAAAATGTCTAATATAATGTCTTTATACATTTTTTTTGTATCTGTAATTAAGTTACTCTATCTAACTTTTCAAATTGAGGTGTCTGACATCTTTTTTTTTTCTCTGAGGCAATACAACATTTTTGCCTGGAACTTTCTATTATGGCTTTAAACTAAGCCTTAGTATATTGATCAGTTGATGGTAATTTAGACCACATTTTTTTGTTGTTTTGTCAAATGGCTATTCTTATTTTGGCCATACAGATATAAATTGGACAGAGGCAAAATTTATAAAATTATTGATGTGTTTGATGTGTTAATGAATAAAGCTAACAAAGACATTTTTAACATAAAGGGAGCTTACCTCAAATCAAGTCTGTAACTTGGATTTGTGGCATTACCCGCTTGTCTCTTGAAGTCTAATATCATACTATGCTAAAATCAAAATCTCCAGAGAAACAAAGTATCAGAGCAAGTATTTAACCTCCCTGTGAAATTAAAATCCATCTCATCAAGCACTTTTTGGCCTGAGTGAAACTGGTACGCCGACACAAAGTGGCTGACACTCTTGTCTGACCTCTTTCTCACGTTGTGTTTTGCAGCTTGTCAGTGCAACGGCCACAGTCAGTGCGTGAACGAGAGCGTTTGTGAGAAGTGTGAAGACCTGACGACAGGACGACACTGCGAGAGCTGCATCTCCGGTTTCTACGGCGACCCCACCAATGGAGGCAGCTGCCAACGTGAGCAACTACAAACACTACACATTTACAACCTTTGAATAAGACTGAAGATGTGTAGCTTGTGCTCTTACTACATTTATTCACAGCTGCATTTTCTGGACGCAAATACACCGGGCGATTTTGCCCCTGCCGGTCTTATACTTAAGCGCAAAGCGCAAAGAGTTCTCTGTGTTGGCCGCTATGAGCTCCAGAGAGCAGCTCCAGCTCGTGGCACGGCTGCTCTGCTTTGTCTGATGCCAGTTCAATCAGTGAACATGCACAACATAACCGTGGAGCAGTGCAAGAAGTTCACTGGAAATAAGAAATAATAATAATAATCATATTTTGCCATCAATTCTAATTTGTCAGTTATGTAGTTAGAACAAGCCACGTTAAATGCAGTTATTGAATTAGGCAATATATTTGTAAAATAAAATGGATTCACTTTTTAGTCAGACTTGCTTCAATAAGTTTGTTCTATATGTTTTAACAATACAATGTTGTGTCGACCTAAAGTTATAATAAAAATGATCCAATGCTCGTGGTAAGACTTACCTGAGAATCTTGATCCGTGCGTGAAAAGTTTATGATAAAGCAGCGGCGTGTCCTCGTTATAATCCTTTTGAATGAGACAACTGCCGGTAAGCAGGCTCCCGGTCCCGGTGTGATGCGAGCGGAGGGTCTTTCGTGCGTGACCGCGTCTGCAGCCCTGTACAGACGAGCGCAGGGTTGTGTCCACCTCGGGTCGGTTCTCTGGATGCGCGCCGTGGTCCAGGTAAAGCACAGCGCGGGCTCTGGTCCAGACTGTGCCAAACGGTTCCGCGCTCTTCCTCGTGCTCACTCACAGTGGTCACCGCCGTAAAATTGACAGCCTCTGGTCAGAAACGTCCAGCGGCCTGGTGTGCGTGGCCGCGACCCGCGCTGACCCAAAAAGCGCTGAAGGGGCCGGACCTCACGCAGCACCGTGCTCTCCTGGCTTTATCTCTCTGCTCTGTCGTGGGCAGAGCTGCATTCACACTTAACACTGTCTCATGTTCACTCTATAATCTAAGTCTTTTTATATTAAGTCAACAGGCTTTATGTAAAAGAAAATACATTTTTTTAGACAAAGTTGTTAAAGTTTGTCATTTGAATAGACTTTTACCAAATACATTTCTATTATTACACTTTTTCCCAAACTGAAGCTCTTGTAGTAACTTTTGCTGTGATATTAATGCACTGCTTACGTGTCACAGACATGACACGTCTAGGCCGTTCACTGAATGAAATTGTACCCCACACATCTGGCGGGCACCACACCTGCTTCACTCACGGCGTAGCTCTTGGAGAGAGCGCACTAGAGGCCAACAGAGGAATAACTGTCTTAACCGGTCTAAGCGGGAAGTCTTAAAGGGGCAAGATCGGGCGGACAGTGTTTTAGGCTTATTTTCAACTGATTTTAAGCTAGGGCTGTGCCAAAAATCGAAGATCGAGAGATCGCGATCTCAACTTTGCTCGATCTCGATGATAAGGCTTGCGCATTAAGATCGACAAGTCCATCAGCCAATCACAATGCAGAAAATGCACGAGGCGCTGCCTGGTAGTTTTAGCCAATCACAACGTGGTAAATGCACGCGGTACAGAGTGGGAGTTGCCGCCCACTACAGCCTTTATTTTAAAGATAAAATGGTCATCGTTAATAAAATGCCTTTAACTTTTACCTATAATGACGAGCCACACATTTTATCCGCGTCCATGCGCGTCCTGAACCAGAGGCAAGCCTCCGGGATCCCCGCGTGTGTTTGAGGCAGCGGCCGGGGAGGCATGCACTGAACACGGATCAAGCCAGCGTCAATCCCCGTGTGAGACGAGCCTGGGGCGCCGCGGGACCGCGCAGCCCACTTCAGCGCGAGGTTAGTGACAGAAAAGGCTCATACAGACGGCTTCACGCGTAAAGTGTTGTACCTGTGAGTCTCCCGCAGAAACACTCGTCTGTTCCGTTATTATCTCTGTGAGAGGCTTTCCCTCGTCTCTCTCTCTATTCTCTCCCTTTTCTCCACTTCATAAGCGGCGACGCACTTTCATTTACACGCACGAATTCTCTTCACTTCGTGAATTTGGCCGCTGTATTCACGCGTGAGTAAAGCATCTGTCTTGAGTTGAGAAAAAAAAGTATATCGCAGCACTTGTGCTCGCTTCCCTCGGAAGCTGTCAGTCATCCGTTCAGGCTCACGTGTATAAGCGTGTCTTGTTTACTGTCTGACTCTGAACGCACGGACTGACCGCAAAACGAACAAATAATTATAATTAAATAGCCTCCAGTAAATCATGTTTATTTTTCTTTGACTGTTTATTTATTAGCCTTATTATTTATCAAGCTGACCTGGGACGTCTAGTCTATTCTTTCTGGTCAATTTTACCATTAAAATTAGGGGGACTTTCACCTATTAATAAATAATAGTGAAGCTTTTTTGAAAAGACATGTAGTTTCATTTTTTTTTTTTGTATAATATATAATTTGCATAATACTACCATTTTAGATTATTTTCATTAAAAATGAATCGAAAATCGAGATCGAACAATATGAAGAAAAAAATTGTGATCTATTTTTTTCCCAGATCGCCCAGCCCTATTTTAAGCGCAAGAACTGGCAAAATAAAGTGCTGCTTATCGATTGCACATTGTATTTCAACTTTTTGGAATAATAAATCAATTCTACAATGGTTGTCAACAGAATTAGTAGAACATTATACAATATTTGAATGAAACATATCTATAATTCTTTAAATCGTATACATTTAAACAAACATTAGCATCTTGTAACTTCACCACAATGACTTTAGAAGCGTTTTTCACAACATTTAGACACCAGTGCAAGTTCAGCCATGCCAGTGTGCTAACAACAGCTAACTGCAAGCTAATATAAGTGTGCTTTCTACGTTTTAGTGCACAAGATGCTATTAGATGTGCGTAGAACATTGCCAGCAAGTTTTCACCTGAATAGTTGCTTTAACAATATATCTGTTCTCAACTACTTTGTTTTAAAATACATCTATCTGGCCTAGGGTGACCAGATGTCCCTATTTACCTGGGACAGTCCCTATTTTGAGCCCTGCATCCCATGTCCCAGCAAATGTATCCAAATCCACTTATTTGTTGTATAAAGCTAATTTGTGTTCTATTTATATTAAGCAGGACAAGTAAAAGCTGGAAAGACCGGAATTGTATAATACAAGAAAAATTCAAACCCAGGTCTGGTGAAAGAATGTTTGAAACGAGGACTAAGAAAGCACTGAACCCATAAAGCAAAC
Organism: Mugilogobius chulae; assembly: GCA_038363315.1. Classification (NCBI taxonomy): domain Eukaryota; kingdom Metazoa; phylum Chordata; class Actinopteri; order Gobiiformes; family Gobiidae; genus Mugilogobius; species Mugilogobius chulae. The sequence continues at coordinate 15,122,306 of CM076406.1, read as the reverse complement.
CGGGTTTTAAAGGTAGACCCGATTTGGGAAATGAACAAGGTCCAAAACTCGAGTCTAACAAGTAATTTGTAGCTAGAAATACAGCACAATCTTTTAAACTACAAGTACATCATAATAAACATAAACAGTATCCCATCTCTACGTGTTAGATTGTTTTGTTGATTCCAGCAGAAGGAGCTTGTGTACTGCCAATGTTTCTGCCGCTCTCGTTTTAAAACCACAGCACTAAATCATCCAGTCAGTCCACCAGCTTCATTTAACTTGTCAGTGTTTTACAGTGCGGTTTATGTCAGCCATTTTCCTGTCTGCAGAGCACTGTAAAAAACGCTCCCGGTGGATAATAAAGATTTACTTCAGCTATAAGTGACAAGTTGTCATTAGGACAACAAATCAATTGAGTTGTTGGACAGCTCTAATTTACCATTGCAATATTTCACCTGGTTGTCTCGTATGTTTTGTGAGCACGGTCTGTGAATTTCTATTGTCAGCCTCTTGGGATGAATACATTTACTTCATCAGTGGCGGTTGATCGATACCACAGCATATGCTTCCCCTGACTATAGCTGTTGTTTACGCGTCTTCATTATTTCCCGTTTACCTAAAACTGCACTGACAGACTTCAAAGGGAGTTGTTAGCTCTTAGCGATAGCCGCAACAGTGATGCAGCACTTTTATCTCCTCTCAACAGCGTGACGCAGGTTTAATCTGACTATAATTCTTAGTCTGGTATCTCACACTTCTCCAAATATCTAAAAAGGGGTTCATGCATGGATATGTCCTTAGAAAACCTCTTTATACATCTGTAAGTTTTGTTCCGTTTTGCACTTTTGAGCAAACAAAGGCTGTCTGTTGTCCTTGTGCTACCTGAGCTGAGTGAGAGTCTGGAGGCCACACTAGATTCACTTTGCAAAGCGTGAATTACACTTAGAATAAACCTTTTGACGCACAAAGGGAAAATCATAGACCTTAGTAGCTAAAGACACTCTCTCCACCTGTCTGTTTCAAAAGTCTCATACTAAACAAGGGAATATGACATTTAGAAGATTGAATTGCAGTTTGTACATTTTTGCTGGTTAACATTGCAAAGTTTGGCTTACCTCTAAATCAGGATTCATTTGAATATCTTTAAACAATTTAGCACACATTTTTTAGACTTATTTTGTTTTTTAACAATATAATCATTATTACAAATTTGATCTTTTGCATAATTACAAAAATGTTGTGCCGTGTAGCGCTACTTTACTGCATAGTTTACAATGTGAAGAGAGAAAATACAGTGACAGAACATGCTAGTCACACAGTAGGCCTGCAACAGCTGCAAGGAATAATAATGACTAATCAACTATTTAAATAATGAGCAACTTAAGGTTCAATCTAAAAAGCATAAGAAAAACAAGCATTTTTACTATTGGAAGTCCTCAGTGATTTTGGTCTATACAAAAATAAATTATTGATAAATACATTGATTTGATGCTCAGCGTTGTATAAATATTGAGTCAATTAGCATTAATGTGCTGCAATACATTTTCCGTAAAACTTGTAGCTATATTTAAGCTTGTACTCAACATTTTAAGAAGTTTAGCTATTTTGATGAGGTTTCTTATTGTTTTTTGGCCAACAATTATACATGCTAGAGTTATTCGCAAATATACGATATGCTATATGCTGTTCAAAAATAGCAGGCATATTGTAAGTAAGTAATTGACAAACATAAACTATGATAAATATTACACTGACAATCTGATACAGCTGTAAATTAATGTTTTTATTTGAAATTTGGCATACTTGTTAATTAGTTAATCTAAGGTCTTATATCTATAAATGTTTAACTTTAAATTGGGTAAAATTTCGACGCCAAAATTGGAAAATAAATTGGAAATTGTTAACCAGTAGGCAACAAATTTTTGTTGCAATCAATTTTGTTCAATCTTGAGAAGTAATTAAATCTGTGTAACAAAATACGTACAGTAAACGGAATACTAACGGTTTTTAGATTTTTTTGTTTTTTTTTGTGTTTTTTGGACAGTTACTTATTTCCATATCTCAGGGATGCATTTTAAAATTTTCTAAAGATGAGAAAACTTGAAAAGCAGGTCAAATAGTGTAACACGTGCAAAATGTCCTTCATCAATGATAAACAAACTGTTGGCCAAGAATTAAATGCTGTTATAATCTTATGACAGCTTTAATACTAAAATTACAGTATATTTGTAATTATACAGTGATGTAATTCAGCAGGGAAAGATTCCAAATATTGAGAATACAATGCTTTAATTTGACTATTACTTTATAAAATACAGTTTAATGCAGGTATTCAATATTCTCTCACTAAATACATTTTCAAAGTATTCTTCCCAACACAGACCTTGTAACAGAGCGTGTATTGATAATGTATTTAAAACTGTATTTAAATGAGTGTAGATATATTCATTGGTTTTATACTAATCCTCTTGCTTACATGTGTGTCTCCGCAGCGTGTAAGTGTAACGGCCACGCCAGCATGTGTAACCCAAACAGCGGGAAGTGTTTCTGCACCACCAAAGGCATCAAGGGCGACCGCTGCCACCTGTGAGTTCACACCTGTCTGTCTGTCTGCCTGCTTCACACTTTCACAACACAGTACACGGCACAGCGCTAAATCACTCTGGTGCCTTTGGGTCAAACTCAAGACTATTTTCATAAAGACTACTGTGGTAATTTAGTGTAGTTATGTTGGGTTTTGTGAGACTCTGACTTGGAGATTTTGTGATTGACTTACCATGTATAATAAATTTTAGTTTGAATTTTGTTTTGATGCTTATCCATTGGGAAAATTAGATATGAACATATGAACATTAACAAAACATAAACAAAAACTTTTAATTTCTCCCATTTATCAGACTTTTATTAAATATTATATCAGTAGTCTGTCTCAAAGCTTCACTTTAGCCTCAAAGCATAGTTTTCGATCTTTCGATTCAAAACCTACAACCAAATAATTGATGATTCAATACGATTCGATCTTGATCTACCATTTTTTTTTTATTAATTGCCCAGCCGTACTAGATATGTCAAAATTATTCTGTAAAGTTTTAATAAAATCAGGGCTGTAAAAACGTCATTAAATAAGTGTGACTTTTTAAAACACAAATGACGTGTTAAGTGACTATTTTAGAAGCAAACTTAAGTCTTTTTTAAGTTCAGTTTGTAGAACAGTGACACATTTTAGAAACGAAATCAATTTTAGATGCAAAATTATTATTATAATTGTTATTTTTGTTTAATCTATCAAAGTTAAAGTAATGTTTTAGCTATCCATTGTAACTGTATTTATTATTTATTATAAACTGATTACAAACTTGAGCAATAATAATGATTAATAGTAATAAGAATTAACTTGTTATGCCAACTTCTGTGTAACTGTGAATAAACCAGAGTTAGCATATACAGTATATATCAGTATATGCTATATCTTGGGTTGCATTTAGGAAGTAACCAGGTTTTTTCTTGTTATTTTTTACTGAGTTTAGATTTAGTGACATCTCTAGTTACAACATGGTGGGGCAGATCCTCTCCTGTGGGGAAGAAGAAAGAGCCTTTTGAGACTTAAAATTCTCCGGAGTGATTGGCGCTTTAGCATGCTGTCTGTGGGCTTGGTGTTGTCTGATTTGTGACTTCCCAAATGTCAAACCTCTTCACCATCTCCCTTCTTAAGATTTATCAGTCCTTAAATCATCCTATCCACTCCGAGTCTTCTACCCACCACTTTCTTTTGGGTTTATCTAATCCTCTGCCTCTTTCTTATCTAGGTGTGAAGTCGAAAACCGGTACCAAGGCAACCCGCTCAAAGGAACATGCTACTGTAAGTCAAGTCTGATCCCAATTAGACCAGAAGATAGTGGGACTTTCATAGTTTTTTCTGTAATGGCCTGACTCCTGGTCGTTGTTGGGGTTATATAGCTCAGACATTTACACAGCTCAAATCAGAGGCAGGTTCCTTGTTTGATGTTAAGCCTGAAAAAAAGAAGCAGCTTTTTGAGGAGAAATCTTAGGTTTAAATCCAAATGTTACTCTCACATGAAAGCAGGTGTGAAAAGTGCTCAACATAAAGTGAAATACTGAAAGTGAAAAGGAATTCAATAGGGCAGTGAGTGTTACGCTGCCTTTCAGTCGTACACTTACAACTTGAAAATTTCCGCCCGGAAGTCGGAGAAAATTTCAGAGCCCGAACAAGAAAATGGAATGTTTACTCTGCTGTTTGATGAAAGATAAACCTCCAACAGCTTCATAAGTGATTGTACCGGTTATTTTCTTCTTATTTCCTTGTACTGTCCAGGGTGAATCTGCTTCTGTGAGCTTTTGCGCTTCGTTCATTGTAAATGTGCTGTTATGTTGTTATGCTATTGTTGCTAACAGCTACAAGGCACTAAAGTAAACAAAAGCCATAATTCACTCTCTTGCTCTTGTTTTACAAACTGTAAAATGTAATGACAATGTCCGGGTAAACATTTTTTTATTTTCAATCTTTCCAATAGAACACAAAAACTTAAAGAAAACATCAATGCCATTAGCTCTGAGACTTAGTTTGCTAGCTAGTGTGTTTCTTTAACCACAGATATTTTCATTTTACTCCAGACTACTATTACAAGTTCCATTATCAATCTAGCTTGCTTACATTTCCACCACCTTAGTCAGACCTAAATTGTTGATATTATTACTGCTTCATGTGACCTTCATTGTGCTTAGGGACATTCACATTTAGAAGATTCACATGTTTGTGGCTGGTTCAACTCATTTTTGTTGTTGTTTCTCAGATTCTGCTTTTCAATAGAAACACAAAAACAAGACAGGCTTTACATCCAGTTTTGGGCAAACCTAAAATCTAACCATTGTTTAAATAGAAAGAAGCAACCAAGGACAACAACTTTGTCATTACCAGAAAAAACGCAAATATCTGCCTCAAATACTGGCAAGAATTTACTTCATCATTGGCAACCAGTTAGTTTGAAAGCAGAAGCAGTACAAAGTATTATTTCGATTATTTTTTTTAGAAACTAGACATCACTTGGATTTGATTGAATGTTAAAAGAAAGTAGTTACAACTTTAGATGTATCTTAACATGGTTGCTTTAAGTCAGTTTTTTGCGAGTCTTAGCCTGTTACTCATCATTTTGCTTTAAAGTGTGGACAGTAAAATGGCATTACGATTCACTAATCTGAAAAAAATATTCAGAAAGAGCAGTTCCATTAGCAGATTTTATACACTTAAGCCATGATGTCTCAACGAAGCCAAAATTCACTTCATAAATCATATTGTCAGAAATTTTTTGATTTACTGAAGACACACAACACATTGTGCTTGATTTTCAATAATTTGCTTTAAGCTTTAGTTAACTTCTTCGTCTAGATTTTAACTTTTTAAAGAATATTGCAGAAAATCACCTGTGTAAATTGTATGCCCATAAGAAGCTATTCACTCCAAATCAAGTTATTTAGTAGAAAGCGTTAGCAACACTGGTTGTAAGCTATTGTTTTTGTACTGTATGTGTATAATTATATTCAACCTTCATATGACCCATTCTTTGCCAGAGCCTCTCTTCTTCTCCCTTTTTCTCCCTCCTCGATTTACAAACTTTCAGAAGATACTTTATATTTTGTGCTGATGCCAAGGTGACTAAAGTCATCTTCACATCTCCATCTGTGACAGCCAGTTGTTACACTGACTTTCCTTCAGATAACCACCACTGTGCCTGGTTCTTCTGCGACTTTCAAACCTCTCTGATTCATGCATTTCTTTTCTTTTTCTCCCGCAGATACGCTGCTGATCGACTACCAGTTCACCTTCAGCTTGTCGCAGGAGGACGATCGCTACTACACGGCCATCAACTTTGTGGCGACGCCCGAGGAGGTGTGTGTCTGAGCCCCTGTCCCCTGCATTAGGATTATAGCACTTTGCAAAGTCAGCTTCAGTGGAGGAGAATGATTTCACACCACTCTTCTCATGCAGACACTGGAGGGCGGTTTAAATAATGATTACAAGGGCATCGCATAGGGCGTAAAGCGCTATGGAGGATAATGTAGGTCTGTCTGAAGTAATTATCTGTGACATCAATATATTCTCGTGGAAAATTGAGGGTCATTGATTCAATATCCCAATTGTGAATAAAGACTTTAAATTGTCGTGGGGAAATTAATTGAAATTACATGTTTGACTGAGTAGGTTTTCCCTTTGGCTTTGTAATAATGGCTTTTTATGGTTTAGAGTTGAACATCCCTCTGTATTTTCCAATGTAGATTTATAATTTGTTGATATAAGGCCTAATGAGTCTTCTATCTGCTGATTATGGTGCGTTTTAGGCAACTGGGAACTGGGATATTTTCCACTTCCCACTTAAAAATGTAAAAATGTGCTGGAATGCCACTCGAACTGGTAAATAATACTTTCAAACTGTGATCAAGTTGAGGAAGTCCCACTTCACATACAAGATAAACAATCACCACAAAAAGTCAATTGAGGAGTCTGCCACAAAAATAATGTAGACATTCGTTATGGTTATTTGATGTTACTTTTAATTAGCCAAAGGATAGCATTAGCATTTCAACTTGGAAATATACCAGTTCCCAGTTGCCTAAAACGCAGCATTAGATTTTAGTTCAAACTTGTGCTGCATTTACAAATACTCTAGTTTTAAAGATGCCCAACCTAAACTATATTTTTGTGTGAAATTAGTGAATGGTGAATGTCTAGTCTACTTCAATAATAGAACATTTTGTTCTAAAACATCCAGGAAGAGCACTTGTCTTTAAATTGACAAGTTGCCATCAGCTTTACTAAAAAAACCTAAACCTAATCCTGACCCTAACCCTTATTCAGGCTGGTGAAAGTTGCTAAAGGTGCTACACCCAATTTTTCATTAAAAATATAAACAAATGCAAATAATACATTTTAAACTTTTCACAGCTGTTAGGAGCGAGAGTTGCTTTTATGCTAACAGCCACAATGCTAACAACAACAACATCAGATGAACTTTGTTGCTTTTGGTGAACAAATGGGACAATATTTGATGTAGTCAGGACACAGGCATTATCTCAACCTTTGACTGAAAAACCCAGTATTAAAAATGCTGTAGTAAATTTTGTTACCATGTTTTTCACGTTTTGCTTACTTACCTAATGCTTTATGGCTCCTATATTTTTAAAACATGAAAAATTTAGAAGTGCTTTTCACGACTTTTCAGGAACCAATGCAACTTATCTATCATTAAAGATCAATTGGATACACCAGGCAATTTTATATTGGGCTTTTTAGGTACATTACGAAACTAAAATATACTAAAACAGTAGGTGCGCCTTTTTTTCTGCAATAAGCCTGTGTTTGGGTGGGTCCTGTTCAAATATCATCACTTACTGGGCTGAAAAATGCAGTGTATCGCTCAACTATCCCTAGTCTAAGCCCAAAGCTTAGGACCCACTCATATTGTCTATAATTGACTCCCATAAAATACATTGATGTCCCTGTAGCTCTCACAGATGTTTTCACTGCAGCGTGGCTCTTGTCCGCTGCTGTTTACGCCGCTGCAGCATCTGGAGCAAAGCAAAAACATAAAGATCTGATTAAATATCCCAGATGGCACCGCTCACTGTCTACGCCTGTGCCAAAACCTAACAAAGGCAGCTAGAGGTGTGTACAAATGTGTTTTTAAAGGCACCAGAAATTACTTTTTAATCACCCGTGCTACACTTATTTGATGGATATCCTCTATAAATTCACCTTGCATCAAATGAGGCAAATCTGCTGAGTGTAAAGCCAGCGGGAGTTGATGCCAAACGCTGATCTTAGGTAAAGTTTAATGAGCCAGCAGTCATGTGTTTCAGCAAAACTGAATGGAGAAAATGGAAGTGGCAAAACGGCTTTGACAGTGTGACAGACTAACATGGGCACTTCATTCAGAAATGCCCAGAGCCATTAAAAACACAGTTGAGTTGGTTCTCTCGATACTTTATTAAAAAGTTTTCTGCGCTTTTGATAGTGTTGTCAAAATATTGAAAGTCAGATACTATTTGATGCTAAATGTAATATTAAAAGTAGATACTAAATTACTGATACAAACATAATCACACTAACATGACAAAATGACTTTTTTAGAATGAGCTGTCTCACAACCTGACACCAAGCTTTCCAAAGAAACCCTGCTCTTTGAATTTTATTTTTGCATTGTAAAATGTGTTTTTGAATGTGTTTTGCTGCCCATTTTCAGTAAAGAAGAACAAAAATCATGTTTTAGTTTCAATTTGATGGTGTATTTCCATAAGAGAATTGTAGGGGGAGCACTACCGCAGAAGAGGCTTAGTTCTACTTAAAAAAAAAAAAAAACTACTACTGATTCCTACACTTTATTGGTAAATATTCTCTAATTGTAAGCATTATTTTTTTTACATTTAGTTAGTTAAAATGTTAGTTAAAATGTTTTAAAAGTCTCAATGTTCAATTGTAAAAAAATCTTTCTAGTCAACTTATCAAAATTGCTGACTACTCCATACATAATTATTATATCATTGTTTAACAGCAAAATTGACTTAAATATTTTAGTACCAATGCAAAACCAGCACCTTCATATTGCAAATGGCTCTTTTTTTCTAAGGCGTTGTGAAGTGTCATTAATTTCGCTGCAACATTTTGTATGTTTTTAGCCAAATCGGGATCTGGACATGTTCATCAACGCCTCGAAGAACTTCAACCTCAACATTACATGGGCCACCAGCTTCACAGGTACAAATCACAATCAGAATCTGTTATTTCAGTTAAACTTAATACACAAATACAACCTAGGTAGTCATGTGTCTCTTTCATGGTTTAGCTACTCGATGTAAATGACAGCTTTTCTGGTCGTACAACTGCTCTAAGTCATGTCTCATTGTTAGACTTTGGACCAACTTTTTTAAGCTACAGCACAAGATTTTTCCTTCGCTCAGTAATCATTTATCACAATCATGCAGTGGACACCTGGCTTAATGGAACTAAATTTACTGTGTCCTGGTTTGCTCTATATTTCCTTATGTCAGCCTTTTTATGTATTATTTTAGTTCTGGTTTAGTTCCTGTCTTTTCAAAGTATAATTTTGTCTTTAGTCCTAATTTTGGTCTTGTGTTTGTAAGTATGACGTGTTTATGCTTTGTCGTGTGTAGCAGGTACACAGACTGGTGAAGAGATCCCCATCGTGTCCCGGAGCAACATCAAGGAGTTTAAAGACAGTTTTTCCAACGAGAACTTCGATTTCCGCAACAGCCCCAACATCACATTCTTCGTCTACGTCAGCAACTTTACATGGCCATTAAAATTCAAGTAAGCTTTTCCCGAAGAAGCAACTCCATGAGGTCTCGATTCCTCTTTGGTCTCTGTAAAATGTCGAATATTTTCTGTTAGACACAGCTGTGTGTATGTGTGTGAGTAATGCAGAAATGCTACATTAATAACATTTATACACAGATGAGTCAACACTTCTGTTCCTCATAGTTGTGCTACCTAACTGCTAACTCTGCCCAGCTTTTATCCCACATCATCTTTCACAAGACCATCACCCAAGGTCCCACCCCCAAAGTGCTGTGCTCTCCCCTTCCTCCCTCATCGCTGCTATCACCCTTTGTTTGGATTAGCACTCAGATTCACGATGAAGTTTCTCACCAGGCAGGATCCTGTGGGATACGATTAATCGGAATTGAATCGACATTGCAATTTCAAAAGACAGAATTGAAGAAGAACTTTACAAACTACAAAATAGCTTTTGATTTCTACATCAAAGTATGTACAAACATGTCTTAAAACATGTGATTATTATATTTGCCTGTTTCTGACATGTTTTATCGTACCAATCTACCAGAATAATGCAAACGCCAAACAGATTTCTAAAATCACAATACTGGTCAGAAAAAACAAACAAAACAAACATGTTTTGACTAAAGCACAAGGAAAGCATTTTTAATGATAACAGCTCGACCCACAACTTCAAATTTGAACCTGAAATTTTAGAAAGCATAAAAGACCATATCTGAAATTTTAAGATACAATACCATAGATGCAAGAGTTGTCCTTACAGTCGGCAAAGCATCACATTTGTGGGTGTGGCCTACTAAGGGGGAAATTAAGTTTTTTGAGAAACCAACTTTTTACCTCTTTTAAGACATTTTCTGGCAAATAAAGTGTATTTTTAGCACAACTACTGAAGTTGAGTCAGAAAGAAGTTTAAATGGATGTTGTTATCTCAGAAAAGTAAACCCAGAAGCACTAGCAACACATTAGCATTTAGCTCGCAGTTACAGTTTGCATTGTTGGATATATTTACAAATTTAGACCGTTGGATCACTTTTTTCATATCCATGTTTTCGTATCTATATTTGACACATTATATTTTTTGAGACCTCTTTTGCTGTTGTAGTTGTTGAGCAGTGAGTGATAAAGCTGTTGTTCTGATTCACTGTCCATGTTTTATTTCCCTCGCAGAGGTCTGTTAGGTCTGACAGTATTTTTATTATACAGTATTGTTTCATTGTATTCTTACATATATTTTTGCTTGCCTTTTTATAACCATTTATGCTGGTATAATATTATTATATTACCATCCAATGTTATGTCGCACCTCATCACAGAAACAAGTTCCATATATGTGAATTTTGTTCACTGACATTGGCAATAAAACTTGTTCTTATTTTGGTTCTGATCATTTGTAGGATCAGTCATGTAATGGCGGTTCTCTTACATGATTTATGCCGCACTCGTCTTTCTTAGTTAAACTAAAAACAAAGACATTCCTCTTGTAGGCTTGCTTAAAATACATGTTTTCTTGGATAGTGTGAAAATATAATGGCATTTGTTGAGCCATTTTCATGATTCTTTCCAATGTCCCCATGGATAAGTATTAAAATTATTACTGCACATTGCAAACATCGTTATAATTGAATGCATATTTAACCTTGTTCTGCAGCATAAAATTAATCTTTTATTTGGAATTGATGCTCTGCCGGTCCTGTGTTGGCATTAAGTGTGGTAGAACACAAAAATAAGAACGCCTTGGAAACCTTTGAGTAAAATATGACAAGATAAATCAGTCACTTAACGCAGCCCAGGGGATTAACAAAGACACAGAATGGGCCGCTAGAACCTTTGGTTAATTGATCCAGTCCAGGCTTTGAAGTACAGTCATATCTCCGTCAGACAGTCGCCAAACCAACATTGTTCCCTGTAACATTCAGAGCAGCGAGAGGCGATGTTGGATGTTTATGTATAAGAGCATTATCGTCGTGTGACAAATTGAAAATGCGATGTATTTTTTTTTACAGATGTCAGCGCTTCTCGTTCTGCTGCTTGAATCTCATCACTGCTTTATGTGGGCTTCCTTTACATTAAACTTGCATTATTTTATACTGAAGATGGTGAAGAATGCTATGCTTTTACTGGCATGCCCTTGGTTTCCTTGTGTACTAATCTGTTTTAACTATTGTCCAAAACCCATAAGTTTAATTTATCATCTTGTGTCTTGTGCGATCTGGCACTATACACTGTGCAACCATTCATCCTTCAGTAACCAATGCTAGCAGACAAGGAATAATGTTTTGGCCCTTTTGCTTTCTTTGTTGTTGTTTCTGACTTGGATTATGCTTCTTTAATAGGACGTATGCCCACCATGCTTATGCTTATTGATATTTGCTTTTTCTTCTTGGAGCTGCAGCTTTGTGTTTGTATTGGATTGTTGGTGCATCTTTTATATTGAGTGCTTGTTCATGTGTGCTGATAGTAGGAATCAGCAATATGCAAAACAATTTTAATTAGGACTTCTTGATTTTGGTAAAATCATACATACTTAAATCATAATAAAAATTTATCTTAATTATTCAAGCGATTGTTTGCCTGTATAAAAGATGGAGCACTACTGCCCCTTATTAATCTAATTAAATGACATAGATGACATATCTAATCGAAATAGACTGTTGTAAACATTACAACATGTGTGTTTGTCACAAAGTGGTCTGTATTGACTATAGAGTATACTTTTGGGCATAAAAGCTAAAGTTTAGTAGTTTACAACAGCAACTGCGTAGACTACTGACTTCAAAAAAGCATGTATGCTTTTGTCTACTGAAGTCCCAAGTTCAGGTAATATATATTCTTTATTATAGCAAGATTGTTTTTGTGTTTCTTTATAGAATTATGTCGAATACTTTGTTAGTTGTGTGATAACAATTTGTAATATACTTTACCCTTGAAATTAATATATATCAACATTACCTGCCCTTTAATACAGTTTAAGCAGAGACCGCTCTATTGCAGTTATGAATGAATAAACCTGTGTTAGTTCGTTGGCACATGTTTTGCTACTGATCCGTGTCCACCGCTGCACTCGCTGAACCTGTCCCGTGTGCTGGAGGTGAAGGAGAGCCCTCTGCCCCACACAGACCCCGCTGTGTTCTCCTCAGGACATTCAGGCATGAGTTTACTCTTTGGAAATGTCCCAAGAGCTGCAGGACAAAAGGAGAATGTCACATACACACTTAAATGCTTTGAATGCAATTGTTACATTATTACCAAAATCTATACTGAAGATTTTGACTGAATACTAAAAGGATTGCAGATGTATGTTGGGGAAAATATTTACATTGCAGCTACTGTTTTGTAAAATTAGTACCGGTGGATCAGTCTTCCTTTTAGTTTTTGTAAAAGTTCCTATTCTTCTGTGTTCATTTGATTCACGTTAGTCTTACAAAACTAAAGTAAAATAGAAAGTGCAGTGAACAGCTTGAAGAACATTGAGTCATTTGTTAGCCCCCAGTACATTTTTCCAATACCGGTCTAGTATTAGTCGTGGAACTTCATTGCCAAATCCAGTGGTTGTTTTGTAGTTTTCCCTGCTCCCCTCAGCGTCTTCCGGGCACACAGAACGACCGCCTCATGTAAGCTCCATCCCTCCCTCTACCCTCCTCCTGAAATCCAGCCTCCGTCCTCCATGCCCGGCTCTGTCAAAGCCCTATCCCTAACCGAACACTGCACTGTTTTTGACCAAGATCATGTAGGACTTCTTCCCCTGACCAAAACACACAGTTCCTATTCATGGAGCTTCGATAGCAAGGTAAAATTTCAACATAACTTTTGTCTCTCTTCACTTCTGTGCCTTTAGAGTAGCTGTTAGCTTGTTAGCAAGTCCAAAGTCCATACTTTCTTGGTTATATAATAAAACAATAACCAGGTCATGCTGCAGACTAACATTGCATTCTCTTTTGGTTTTATAAGATAGAAAGTATTCACAATACAAACTTATATTATTTCATAGTTTATACTGTAGAAGAGGCAATATTTACTGTAAGAGAAGTGCCAACGAGACCTAAAGGGATTTGTGATTTATTATTAAAAGCATATGTACTCATAAACTAGTCATGCTCTGGTCGCTACATCTTGAACAGCGCTTCTGCGAGGAGCCAGCTTTGCGTGAGAGCTGTCCTATTTGCCATTTGTTTCCATATCTATGTCTCCCTTCTGCTCCGTGCCTGCTGTTTGAATAGCGTTTCATTCAGATGCGTGTGCTTGTAGGCGGCTGGCCCTGCAGAGTTGGCAGGCAGAGACCGCAGAGCTGGTTTGTGCACAGACGCCGAGAAAGAGCAAGGGCAAAGTGGAATGTTAAGATGAAACACATGCTGCATTGAGAGTGGGCTGTGTGCTGCCTAAGCTCTCTGTGTCCGAGCAAAAGCCATCTCTACCTCTCTTTCCCTCTCTCTCTCTGTCTCTCTCTCGCTATCTCTTCCTTTCTCTCTTCTCTTCTCTCTACCTCTCTCCCTTTCTCTCACTTCTGTCTCTTTCCCCGCTCTGTCTCTCTCTTCCTCCCTTTCCCCCTCCCTTTCTTTCCCTCTCATGCTCTTGCTCTCTCTTTCCTTCTCTTTTTCTCTTTCTCTTCTTTCATTCTCTCGCTTTCTCTCCCTCTCTCTCCTCTCCTCTTTCCCTCTCTCTTCGTTTCTTTTCCTCTCACTCGTCAACTCTCTCCCGCTGCTGCATCTATCTTTCTCCTCTCTCTCCACTTTTCTCTCCTTCTTCACCTACTCTGTCTCTCTTACACTTTCTCTCCTTGTCAATGTCTCTTTCCTCTCTCTTTTGCTTTCTTTCTATCTCCCTCCCTCTTTTCCTGTTCTTGCTTTCTCTCTCCTCACTCACTCTTTCTCTCTTTATCCATTCGTCACTCTCTCTCTCTTTCCCCTTTCTTCCTTCTTTCCTTCCTTCTCCATCTCCCTCCTTCACTCGCTCTTCCCACACTCACTTTTTGTCTCTCTTTGTCCATTCCTCACGCTCTCTCTCCTTACTCTTTCTCTCTCTTTCTCTCATCTCTTTCTTTTTTTCTTCCTCTTCTCTTTCTCTTTCTTTCCTTCTTCCCCCTTCTCCCTCCCTCACTCTCGCTCTTTCCACACTCACTCTTCCTTCCTTCCTCACTCTCTCTCCTCACTCACCTTTCCCTCTTTCTCTCTCTCTCTTCCACCCTCTCCCCCTCTCTCTCCCTCCCACCTCGTGCACCATCCGCCTCTCGCTGGCTCCCGTGTGAAGCTAATGTCAGAAGTGTTGTCAAAGTGTTGTACGTGTCATCTGTGAAACGTCATGTCTGTTTTCCTTGCATTAGTAATCACCACACTTGTTGCTTGCCACAATCTGTTGTAAGACTGAGCTCTGTGGCTTTTAACATGCATTTTGCTCCCTTTTTGTAGAACTCGCATAATGAAGAAACTAGGAATGCATAATGTATCTGTAAGCTATGTTAGAGTACAGCAGAGAGCACTGGCATCTACATTAGAATGAACTCTCTCTATAGCATTCTTATTACATTCGACTTTACTTAGTTCATCTTAATATTACTGCAGTGGCTGACTGTATAAGGGCTGTTGTGACTAGCTGTTACTGTATGTGATGAGAAGGCTGTACTGATCAATTAGCCGTGAAATTTGGTTTGCTCCTTTTTCTTGTTTTAGTGTTAATGCAGGTGTAGCTAATTTGCAAACAGAGGAAATGGGTATTTAGGCCGTCATAACTCATCCCTCGCTCTCACAAACCCTTTAGCTCATCACTAGGGATGTCACGATATGGATTTTTACCATTATTTCAAGACAAAATTCCACGATTTAGCGAATATACAGTACACCGTTAACTTGACCAAACAACTGTGAAATCTGTTCTTTTTTTCATTCTCATTGTCTGACACATCACTTTTCCTCAAGTTTGTGACCAGTTTTGTCAATTCCAATTTCCTGAGCAACAACAACAACAAAAAATGTGGATATTTTACATTGAGTGATATGTGCTCCAATTTTTATTTATTTATTTTTCATATAGATTGAAAGACTTTTTTTTTTTCGAAAATGGCAAATTTGGGAAATTTTAAATCAAGGCCCACTGAGTCACAAATGTGCTTTTCGTGTATTTATCGTATTTAACATCTTTATCATAAAGTGTCTGGCCAATACTAGCTGGAACCAACATCACTAATTAATAGAATGAATTAAAAAACACTTTATTTTTGCTTCTAAAATTGGCACAATTAAAATTCACGATTTTATTGTGACTTAAATCATCACGATTATCGATTAACCTAATAATCTTGACATCCCTACTCATCCTTCATTTCACTAGATGTATACATTTTTGGGCCGCTAGCACAACCTTTTACAATACAGTTTCTGAGGTAAAAAATAAACTTGCATATTATGAGAAACTAATGTTGGATTTCCCAGCTTTAAAGGACTTATTTTAAGTTTTCAATCATGTTTTGTCATTGTTTCCTCATCAAAACACCTCTGGAGTTCTGTCTGTGACTTACGATTCTTTCTTCTCTGAAATACTGCTCTAAATTTCCCAGATTTGTGATCTAATACGTAGACTTCTGAGATCTTCTGCACTGTTTTTAAGTAGATACATCATTTAGATTAATCGTAATAATTTCTGCAACATTAGCATGTCAGGCATGATTGGTTTGATTATTTGTGAGTGATATTTCCTTTTCAAACAGCAGATGAGCTCTTATTTAATTCATGTTTTTCTTGCAAGAAAAAGTACCTTGAAATAACATCCTTTTTGTCTAGTCACTGTTTCTCAGATCTGACTTGTTGGAGGCTTGGAGTCACTTGCTTGTTTCCATGAAATAATCAAGTTAACTACATTAATATCACACATTCCATTCAAATCTCCATGGTGATGTGATATTATAAGTTATTGTAGGTATTTTTTGGAATGGAAAAAGGTCCTCAAAATGTTGCAAAATAATGGCAAGCTGTTTAAATGTATTAATCTAGGTCTGTTTATAGTAGTTGGTTGAGAGTCCATGGCAGTGAATCAAACTCGTGCTGATGTGTGGTGTAATGTAAAAGCCAGTGTAATAACAGCTGACCTTTATTGTCTGGAGGCTGTGTTTGTCCATCTTCCTCTGTCCCATGGGATCAGTGAGAGTGGAGCTCCACGGGACAGCTCAGATTTATGTCCCTGTCCCGGTCAAGGACAACAACTGTTAAGCACATCGACCCCTGTGTTCTGACGCACTTAGGCTCCGCTCACTGTCATGGATAGTTTTAGTAAAGCCGGTGCACCTGTGTCGTCATGTGGATCAAATCACTCTTCTGCTAATAATAATACTTGTAATTTCAAATACTATTACTGGAAAGAAAGTTACACTAACTCCTGAACATAATGTGCCTAATACGGTCGACTAAAAGCATGTCCTGCAATTGACTAAAACGGTGCCTGGCAAATAAAAAAGTAGCTTGGATCTGACCATCTATTCTTGAAAATAAATTGAAATCAAAATAAGCTAGGATATAAGCTCAATAAATAAAAAATATGAATAATGATGCACTTGCTTAACGTAACTTACTACTAATGCTACTTTTGCTTGCAAGATTTGAAAATGATAAAAATATAACATAATAAAGACATGTAAAACTTCTTCGTCTGCTCTAACTTGACTGAACTTTGTTGAAAGTGCCAATGATGAAATACCCACACAACTGAAAAAGCTGTGGACTTTTCACTGCTGACTTCACCATCATAGAATTTGAATCATCAAAGGCCAATCAACTGCTGTGAGATTAGTCAGAGAGAAGTTTAAACTGTGTTTTAATCTCTCTCCTGATGAAGAATGTATCTCAGTTTTTACCATGTTTGGATTGAACCACAAACCCCAGTTGTAGTTGACCAAAGGAATTCTGTTACAAACCAAAATATCGCTCTTTCATCAGATTCTGTATCAAAGGCAAGCTGTGCTTAAAAAGACTAGTTTAGAGCTAATTCATTATACAGAAGAGATGTGAAGAACATGTACTGTATTTAAATCTATAAAGGTTGATCACACCAATGACAGGCTCTCAGATCTTCAAAAATACACATTTTATCTGACTCTATGGACTGCTGAACTTTTCTACCAAAAGTATATAACCCTCAGTTTGAGAAGTATCACACAGCTGCTTACTTGAGTTGCTTACAGTGACATTACAGGCACTCTTATTTATTTAGTATATACACATTCCTTGGTCAATTGACGTCTAAAGATTTTTTTTATATTTATTTTAATCCACCTTTTCCATAGAATTATATAAGACACTGTAAGATGCCATTTTATCGTTACACATACCTAATTACAATGGACCTGACCTATTCAAGTTTGAAACCTAAAATGTGTTTATATTTTTCCCTACAATGTTTTTGTCAGATCTAGTTTACTCAAGAACAAAATAAAACATTTGTAATATATATGTATATTTAGTTACATTTAAAGTACCTATACAAATTTTTATCAATTTTGGCTTTCACTAATAGGCTATGTGCAATTTTGTACAAACTTTTCTATATGAAGGAAACTTGAAAACTTTTTTTGTACATTTATGAGAGTGCAGTACAAGTTTCACAATGATTGATTTGAATTAAGATTTTTTTTTCCTATTTATCTGTCCTGCTGTGAAATACTTGTGATTGGAGTTGCAGTGAACATGGTATAAAATGTTAGAAACTAGAGGAACTCCACTGATAGTCTAGTGCAGAGAGGTACCAGGTGCATGATTTAGTTTGGCTCTTGCACTAATCATAATACCTTTACAAACATGGCACTACAGCTGTGAACTAACTGAGAATAATATGAAAAGCAGGCAATATTGAAAAGGGAAACGATAATGTAAATACACCACACATCAGCCAAGAGGAGTTTTTAACAAGAGATTATAGAAAATGAAAGGGCAGATTTAAAAGTCATTATGCTGTGGTAATTGTGCCAGCCCAGCCTCCCAAATCAAATGTCTGTGTTAAAGACTGCTGATGCTAGTGAGAATGTTTATAGCACTGAGTAATAGAGAACGCTGCGATAACTCGAGGTGAGAGTGGTTCAGCCTGTAAGCCGATTGCCCACTAACAGGGAGGTGGATGGTTCAATTCTTGCCATGATTATGTCCTTAAGCAGATTTCTTTAATGTAGTCAGTGTGAGCAGTGTAATCTTAGACAGTGAGTATATAGAAACTGAACATCATGTGAATGTTCTGTCACCAAAGCTTGTTAAAAACTTAAAAATCCATGCTTTTTGTTTAAATTATTTCAGAATATGCAGTAATGTGAGCAGTAAAACTTACAATCTACATGTGTATACAGTATGTTGAAACAGTAAATTATCAATGTGTCAGAAGAACTTGGTTGAAACTAGTTCCTCTGCTCAGTTTCATTTCACTCCAGTGACTAGGTCAAGTATTTTAGGACTGGAGACGGTTCCCGAAACCAGGAAGTACAATTGGATGAACCATGTGTTGACCAGAACTAACCCAAACTTTGTTTAATTTGATGCGGTCTCTTTTTTTGTAAGTTCGCCACACAAATATGACAACGATCGCTGACGAAGATGTTTTACACGCTCCCTACCTACTAGACCAGAGATTTCTAAGCTTTTCAGATCAAGAACCCCTAAATAATCATGAAACCAACTCGCGACCCCCACTGTAAAATCTGTCTGTAATAAGTTCAAGTTGGAAAACCATTCAAATTGTGTTGAAATACATTATTTTGATTTGTTTATTGGACTATTATTTGGCCTGGAGGTTGTTTTTTCGATATTTAATTTAATTTAATTTAGCAGCTATGAATCAGCTCTCATTCAAAAGAATGCCATAGTAAGTCCCATGTTTATTGCTTCATTTTTCAGTTGTAATTCTTTCTGTCATGTTGAAATGATGGTCATAAGATGATTTTTGTTTCCATGTTTATATCTCGTCTTATTTCCATATTTTCCATAAGCTTAAATGCTAATTCTCTCACGGCTGGTTACACAGACCTGAGCGTTGAATCCATTTTATTTTTCCTATGCATTTTTCTCTTTTCTGGGGAAACCTGTCGAGCTCCTCTCCCTCACACTGATAAGACACGTTTCTTCAATAGTCCGATAGTGTCAGAAACCATTAAACAGTGAATATGTGCTGCTCTAACGCCCAGAGGCAGGCTGTCAGGACCTGCTGGGAGATCGTTCGCAGCCCCTAAAGAGTCACCCTCCGCTGGGCACATAACGAGAGCAGCAGCCTCTGTGCCCAACATGGAGCACACACACATACAATCGTATTAAAGCACACGTCCTCACAGTGGGACAGTGGATATGGCTCATTTCGTCGCACATGGTCAAGTGAAATGTCTACCTTTACTAATAGTATTGTAGCCAGTTTTATCACGTTAAATTTAGCCAACTGTCTCCTGCAGTGAGGCACAAGGAGAGAATTGCTTTAGTGTGCTAATTTGGAATCGGGCTGTAAATCCAGAGACTTATCTTAAATGTTTCATCATTTCAAAGACATAACTTTGATAAAGAGATTCTGTTTTGTGTGCATTCTGGTCTTATACAGCTTCCAAAGCAAAGATGTGTTATGCTGTATTTAACATAATTTTTGCATCGACTGCGGTTGAATATAAGCCATATGTACCACTAGATAAAAAAGTACATACCGTATTTTCCAGACCATACGTCGCTCCGGAGTATACGTCGCAGAAGACCAAAATTGCATATATTAGAAATAAAAAATTATAATAAGGCGCATTACACTTCTAATCCGACAACATAAGCAAACATTTTTCCATCCTGCTCCTGTCCAAGCTTTTTTATGACATGGAGTTTGCACAAAGCCCCATAAGGCAAAACTACAAGATGTAGATCAAAACATATACTAATCTCTAAACTAAAAATAATAAAACATTGGCTCTAAAAGTATCACTAAACTATCTGCAATACCTATTGTGTCCATTCGACATTCAACAAACTGTGTATCTTTTCTTACTTGCAGCAAGTTCTACATCTCTTTCCCCTAAATCCACAAACTCCATTTCCACCTCTGTGCATAAAAAGCAATCCTTCATTCATTCCTCTGGAACGTTTTCCCTCATGCTGTTTCTACTGTTGATCTTGGAGTCCTCACAGCTGATATCAACAGAAACAAGGAAATGCAGCTGCGAGTTTTTGTGGTTTGTGTTTGCTTTCATCCTCATCCTCTTGAAATCAGTTCGAATCAACTTCCTATGTCGCATTATTTTCATTCAATGAAGGTCTATGCGCTCACACTGCAGTCTCTGGGTTTGCAGTTTTATAAACTTGCGCATGTTGTCGCACCTTGCAGGCGTCAGTGTCATGTCTCCCTGGCGAAACAGCGGCACACATGAAGCTGCATTTGTCCCTCGCTGTGTTTAAGAGGTTTTTCACACATTCACATATAAGTTGCCCCTGAGTATAAGTCGCAATGGCAAAAAAGTGCGTCTTGTAGACAGAAAAAAGACAGTACTGTACACTCGGAATCTGTAATTTAGCCGCATCATTGTTTAAGCGAGTTCAAAGCTTGTGAAAATAGCGGCTTCTGGAATTATTTTCCTCATGAATGCACCAATGCTTCTTTTCTAGTTCTTATAAAGGTATTGGGAATATAGAAAAAACAAGGCCTTCTCTTATATATTTAAATGCCTTTATTGGTGGTTAGTGGATGTCAGCTTGGACTTCACTCACCTACCGGCTTTCATCAGGGCAACAAATGATTGAATTATACTTTGTTCACTGGTATTTATATAATTTACCTTTATATATCTACCAACACTAGTGCACAGAGTGAACATGGCTTTATGTTTTCTCAAAGCACATGTATTTCCTGTTATTACCAATGAGTCATGAATCAAATCGCGTTATGTAACTTCATTATCCTGCAAGTAGCGGCTTTGAAAAACTTTCATAACCTCTCAAACACGAGTCCACATCAGCCAGTAAACAGTCTTATTACATCCAATTAAAAACTCAACCAGGCGATCATCTAAACCTGTGTTATGAAACCCAGCTAATATTCACTGATGGATGCAGTGTGTGTGATGTCATATTCAGCTTCAGTGGCAAAATTGTTGATCTCTCATGTTAATCTTTTCTGGTAAACATGATTTGCCTTCCATTTAAGCGTACAATAACCGTGTGAACCATGTTGTTTACTAAATAGCTCTGAAAGCCGACTCCAGACAGATAAATCTCCATCACATGTAATTTCCCATTAGCTTTGGTCTCAATTCTAAATATGCGACAAAACGGCCACTGTCCTCTTCTTAATTGCATTGTTTGATGCTCAGACATTTGTGAGTGTTTTGTGTTTGTGTGAAAATACATTTGAGACGTTCTTTGAGATGAAATAGCGGAGAGGGACAAAGGGATGTGATGGTTGCATTACAATGTGAAGGAAATTAGAGTCGATGCGTTACTGTGTTTATGCTGTTTTGTATCTGCTGTTGTTTTTTCAAGGGTTAAGATACATTTGAAAGTGGAAAGAAGTCTCAAAATTAGTAACTAAACATTGCCCTTCACGTTGTCATGACACACAAACAATGTTGCTAGAGAGGAAAAGGCTTTTTGAAAACACAACCATTTAGACAGAAACAAGGCTGCCATTGGCTCCTCTGACCACCATCAGTCATAGGCAATGTGGGTGAAGTGTCTTGCCTATGGACACAAGAACAATTTGACTTTGTCTGTGTTAAAACTTGCTCAAATTAGCATTGAGTTTGTTAAATGCACATTTTAGTGTAAATCAGTCTTTAAAACCAAGAATCTTATACTACTTTTTACTATATACTTATACTTATACTACTACTATTTTAAATTAGATAACAAGCGACTATGTGCCTGAAATAAGCAGGATTTTAACTGACTTTGACTAGATTTTGACATTTATTCTAACTTGAAATCAGCAAAAGTGCTTTTGTATTTGGAATAAGAACTAAATTTACGTGTTCTACTGGCAAATCGTCATAAAAGATACTCTCATATGTTCATGGATACTCCTTTGTGTTATATCATTTATGGAAATTCAACACCTTTTCTTTAACTTGTTAGCATCATAGTTTTGTATTTTTACAGTGTATGTTGAACAGCAACAAAATGCAGTGAATTATCTGAAGATTTTGGGACTAAAACATTCAGTTTGACCTCCATTTCATGATATATATACACACACACGCACGCTCATTTATTCTCTGTATACATTGTTAGTCTGTTTGAGCACAGTTTGGATCAAATACATTCAGAACATTGGCCACACCCCCTTTAAGTCGATCAATCGATTGATGGGACAGGATTTTAGTCAGCCAAGAATTTCTTTGGTCAACTACAGCACTTCAATGTTTGTTGCTGTAATGGCTAAAAACAGAAAGAACTACAAAGACAATGATCCTTTGCTACATCTTCACAATATTGCTGCAAATATAAGATTTTTAGTTAAATATTGTGTTCTACAGTGAAATTTGAACTCTCATATAATATTTTGAAAAGCAGATGTTATGTAATTGACTTTGAAAACTGAATGCTTCTGATACATCTTTAATCTCTGACTCTTCTCATCTCAAAATGCTAAACTTCCGTGTTTTCCCCTCATTGACATTTCCCTCAAGTTACATTACTTTTAGTCGTCTGCATTCAAACACGGTGCGAAAAATTACCCTATTACAGCCTCGGCACTCAACAGTAATCAACAGGAGCGCATTACACAACCAGATGGTGCTGACGATACAACTGAACGAGACTCCAACACTGCACCACCGCGGCGGCTAATCCACAGCGCCATTCTGTAAAGTCACCGCTTACACATCTGACCTAGTGTCTGTGCGCATACATTGACAGTCTTGATCACAATTGAGTATTCAGCGTGCCTGCAAGTTGGTTTTACAGCCATTTTTTTCCCCTTTCCTCTCTTCCTGCTCGGTGTAATTGTATGCAAATCCCTGGAATAATAAGACAAGCAGTGATGGTCCAAGCGAAGGTGTCACTTGAGAGAGCAAATATGTGATGGGAATTCAGCTTTTGTGTGAACGCTGTAGTTTCTTTTAGTGCCAGAGAGGGGCATGTGGTGTTGTGTGGCTGTACAAGACATGCCTTCAGTAAGGCTTTTGCAGGAGAAAGAAAAAGGAGAGTTTGGAGCAGGTAGATGTGCGCTGATGATGTTACTATGGAAACCTTGATTAAGATGATGCCGTCAGTCGATTGCTCTTGTGGTGATTACAGTGGACGTGTATGGGAACAAGGCAGTGGGCAACGTTAATTATGATTTGGGGCCGAGAAGCGCGTGTAAAAGAGCAGGGACCTTGGCTAACTTCTAACTTGATTTGCAGAACGGCCAAGAGCGAGGAGGAACTCGCAAATGGAATATAAAGAGAAATTAAAGCAATAAATATGCATGTGCTCACACGCCAGCCAGATAATATACAATATAATTTAGCTCAGGCACCTGTTAGAGAAAGTGCAGTAGAAAAAGGGATTGTGAGGATTAGTAGTTTTCAGTTTTATTATTTTTTTAATGGTTTCTATATTTAACCAGGTCTTCGCTGAGCTATGGAATCTTATTTTTTAAAGTAGGAGCTTAACGTACATGTTTTTAGTGAAGGAGCCCAGAGCAGCAGGAGGAAATATCCGTGTACACTGGCAGGACATGCAAACTCAAACCAGGACCATGTTACTGTTAAGCTGAAGTTGTGCCACTATCTTTTACATAGCATATAAATAGGATAATTCATAAAAGAAATTGATCATTTCTGAAAGTGCGCACATACAGTATGTTTTAGTATGCATTTCAAATAACAGGCTAGAACACAGAACAAGTGTAATTTATTTAACATCGCCAACATACAAATGCCTCCTGACTGACTTTCTACATAATGTATATTGTTAAGAACAAACCACTATGATCCCCCAAAGCCAAAAGCCCTATGGGTGTTTCACAACATACTATTTTATTTATTTATTATTATCATCATCCACTTTATGTTTATAGGATTAAAAATGTATTTCCTGTTCATAAATAATGACATTGTTGTAATAAATTAGACCAAAACTCTTCTAATAGAGCAGACCTTTTTTATTTAAAAAATAAAAACCCACTATAGCCCAGTCATTTTGTTAAATTTACATTCACACGCTCATACAATTGTGTTTCTCATGAGAAAATGTAAAATGTCCTTGTCATTTCCCAGTCGGAGTCACTTGCTGAAACTTAGTCAATAGTTGTTCCCTTGACTATTTTTTTCATTATTTAATTGAGATAAATAAAGGTCATAAAGAAAGTTTAATAATGTTTAATTTTGAGAAAGTCACATTTTGTCTGCTATGAGTTTATTAGCAGTTAAATTTTTTTTGTGTTTTTAACTGGCATTGAGCGTTAATTCTTTAGGTGCCAAAGTTTTTCAGTTGAAATACATACATTTCTGGAAATATAAAGTCTTAAAGCTTTCATTTGGAGAAAACGACTTCTCTGTAATAATTTATAAAACCGCTGGTACAGAGATGCTTCTTTTTCAATCTTCTGAAACTGATTAAAAACAGAGTCTGAAGTCATTGTACAGTAGTCTGAAGAGAGGCTGAAATGGCTTGGTGCCATTCAATTGCTACTTTGATACTAAAGGGTTAGGGTTAACTTAACATAATCATACTGTATTTAGAAAGTAAATAATATATGTTTGATGTTGTTAGAATGTGTTCTATGTTGTTGGTCCTCGTAGGTGTTGCTGTAGTCAAGGCATGTGTAGAAGCCTGACTTAAATTGACAAATGAGAGATCATGTGTTAATTTGTGATGTCATCAGTTAAGAACTCTGCTCCACTTCCTGTTTTTTTCCATCTAATTTCCATCTAAACTTTTCTTTACAAACTTGTTCTTCATTCATGTAAAACTGTCATTTACAGTTGCAATAGAAATGCATTTATTAAATTATGTTAAAAGTAGAACATTGTATTAACCTGTAATTTGTACTTTAAAATAAATCTCACTTCTAAATCATTTCTCGAGCCATTGTCAAATAAGTTTAGCCTTGTGTGGCACTATGACTTTGTTAAACACGCCTCACAGTTTGCTCATAAAACAATGGCCAGGAGTCCTATTTAATTTGTATCACACTGCAATATGTCCAGAAATGCCTGGAGAAGCACAATCCCAGCTCTATAAATACATTTATATATCTACTCATAGAAAGTACAGTCTGTCTTTGCGGGCGCTCGTTATAGTGCTGCTCATTACTTTCTTTTGTCAAACGCAGAAGGTCATTCAGTTGTGACGCCTGCTTTAGAATGCTGACCCTCTTATTTGAGTCTATGCCTTCTGCCGCTGCACCACTCATTCACTTACTCTATTTCCTATTTGTCTCCACAGATCGCCTTCTCCCAGCACAGTAATTTCATGGACCTGGTGCAGTTCTTTGTCACGTTCTTCAGGTGAGTTCAGCTGACGTCAAATCCTTTCTTCACACGACGGTCTAAAGTGTTAAAACGGCCACAGTCTCCTGCCACGTGTGAGCTGTGGAGATGTATTGGCGAATGCAGCACACCAGCCATTACCGTGAGCGAGTGCTACTGCTGCCCACCGGCTTATAAGGGCCGGCGAGCTGTCAGCACGCTCTGCGAAATCTCACATACGCTTTCATCTTATTCACTATAGATACAGAACGTTATAGTGTGTCTCTCTCAGCCATTGCTCAGAGAAAACAGCCAACAGTGGTTAAACTACAGCCAGTCTATGGAAACAATAAATCAAGCATAAGCTATTTTCAGGCACTGTGCATCGAAATGTGCACTATTTGTCTGAGAACAAAACAGATTCGACTCATTGGAAAAGGAATATCAAGGCACATTATGTTCACGTGACATTATAACATTTTGTGTAGGCTAATGAAATTTATTACAGGTTGCAGCTAAATGTAGTTTCTGTTTAAATAAGAAAAAAGTTGAATAGTCCAAGTGCCCCTTAAAGCTGGGGTACCTAATTTTTACAAAACAGAAAAAAGATAAATACATCCAGCTCTCCCAAAATCTTCTGCACATGATAAATATCCCCATGATTTGATTTTTGGCTACAATACCATCTTAAGAACATTCATTTACAAACCGCAAAGTGAAAATGTAGTGGACCACCCATGCTCAGCCAATATGGCTATTTATAACATTTTAACTATTATTAATTAAATTCATAGAGAACTCAGTGGTCAGATTTACCCACAAAGTGATGCATGTGAAATATACTTTTAGGTAGAAAAGACAAAGCTTGTAATGTACAACAAAAAAGTCAGGTACCCCTGCTTTAAGAATTTTTTTTTTTTTCGCTCAACAAGTGTCAGATCAAAATCAAAGGTACATCAGGCCCAAATTTAATCTCATAATGAATAAAATTGGGTTAGACTAGATCTAAATGATGGTAGCGATGGGTTTGGCAATTGATGATTTACTCAAAAGAGCAATCTGACATGAATGGATTTGTCTCTAAATTAAAAAAATTACTCATGCATTAGCAGCCCATATACCACCAGTGGTACCCATACTCATACATGACATTTGGTGTTTTGGTTCTCAATGTGATTACCAATCAGACAGCAGAATGAGTCTCACATGAGACTATCCTTTAAGTTTCATGCTTGGTCTCTTAAAGCCTGAAGCTGTTTTTGAACTATGAGTTAGTTTGAACCATGACACAGACACAACTGTCTGTGAATGGCTCATGCACTTGTTTCCACACGGTTCTCATTAAACTCCACTTCTTTAGAGAATGACAAACTCTTGATGCTGGACAGGACAGAATCAAGTGTCTAAGAAAGCTTACCCATGATTCATTGCAAGCCTTCTTGATTGGCCAGTGGCTTCTGTACTTTAAATGTATATTTATTTCTTAATTTGCACAGTGAGGTATTTGTCATTTATCATTTTTAATGGCTGTTCAGCTGCTCGAGATCAGCACTTTGAGCTATTTCACTGCCAGCCCTATATTCTGGCTTTGACCCTCCTTCCCTGCCAGGTTGTTTTGCTAATTTTAAGCAACATTCACACCTCAAACTCTGCAATTGTAATCATGACATGTTGACATCAAATGAGACCTACAAGTGTCTACTTTCATTAAAAAAAGTTATATTCTACATTAATCTGTTTTCTATTCATAGGCATTTGAATCTTCATGTTTTCAAGAGTTAATAATTAATCTGTATTTGATAAAGACAAGAAAGTCCTTGGATTGTTGCTAGCTAATTTATCGTAGTTTGAGTCTTGCATGTGCTAAATTCAAAGGCCTTCTTTTATATTATGACTTTGCAGTGGCATTTTGAAACTTCAGAATTGCTGTTGTTTAAATAAGGCCATTATGTGATGTAACAACAAGTTGTTTTTTGTCCTTTTGTTTGTTCCAAAGCTCATTTTTATAAATTTGAAAAGTCAGGATTCAGTCTTTTACAGTCGCACAATATGTTCTCTGCAATCAAGCCTCAACATAAAGGAAGAAAAGCTTTGCCTCCAAAGTGTAATCAAAACAGTGATGAATGTTGCTACGGCCATTTTGACTCAGCTTTGCATCAAATGTGTCACAGATTTCCCTTTGTAATATTTCAGAACTATTGCTAGAACAACAAAGGAGCATGAAATTCTCAGAAGGTTGTGAATGATTTCTGAAACATGTTCACAATATTTTTACTCTGGAATTTTAAAACATCAAAAGTTCTTCAAATGCTTGTAAGACATCAGATTTTTGCTTACGTCAGTCATCGACTTTGACATGGGCTAATTTCTTTCTTATTTAAAATTCTAGACATGTTTTTGTACAATCCCACAGTTCCCATTCACTGTATGAGACTACACAGCAATATGCACATTCTAAAGATTAAGAAATATAAATCCAGTTGATTATGAGTTGTTTTTGAAAAGACAACATTAAAATAAATTTTAAAGTTTAAAGAAAGATTCAATGGAAATTTTAACCTTTTCTTACTTCAGCGACTTAAAGGTGCTATAGCTGATTGATTTTTGCATGTTTTGCTCACTTACCTGATACATTTTGAGTCTTTGAAAAGATTTTTAAAGCTTTTTTCCCACAGAGCTAGGAGCAAGGTGTGTTTGAGTGCTAACCACAGTTAGCCACACTGCTAACAACATGAACAAATTCACTTTATGGATTTGAATGAGCAAATAGTACATTATTAGACATCACCTGAGCAGATACTTTAACAAAAAATGTCTATGCTGGGGGAAAATTTATTGAAGTTATTCTGTAATAAAAACTGAAAATAGTGCCTGTAAGTCAGGGATCTCATACTGATGGCCTGGGGGCCAAATGTGGCCCTCCTGATGATTTTATGTAGCTTCCAGGATAATTTTTAATAGTGGGCTACCAATCATGTATATTGTTGAGATGTGACTATAAAACTTCTAAAACGAACTAGAATACAGCAAACTAATTTGTCCAAATGTTTCCAGGGAAGAACAAATGGACCTTGGTTCATCACTTTTGTGTGTGTTTTAAAGCAGAATCAAGTAACATTTTGACTTTGTTAAATGTCCTCTGTGATGATGGTCACGTATGTATTTTGGGCCATTTGAAGCATGTGTTGGTCCTCTTCAGTACAAAATAGATCAGCTTAGTGAAGTTGCTTGGTTCTGCTTTAATATGTAAAACAATGTATGTGGACATAGAATATATGCTACGTTAGGTTTTTACATAGCCTAGTAAATAGAAAATAGCCAGCTCTGACTTATTTTTGGCCCCAGCTTCATTTGAATTTGAGACCCCTGCTGTAAGTCCAAATCATATTTCTAGTTGTTAATAATTTCAAGGAAAGCACTCCTGTACATCGCTGTTTACTTAGAATCTTTTGAAGGGTTTTATTCCCATATATTCCCATAAATTTCCAACTTTGAACCATTCCCAACATTTCCCAACCCAAACCATTACTGCACAAAACAGCAGAAGCCACACAGTTACATGACAAACCTGCTCCTTCATAGCCTCATGTTTTTTTTTTGTGGTTGGCACTTTGATTTCCCCTGTGTTTGTGTCTCCGTCTTCAGGGCCACATTTGGCACATTCACCCGCTGCCTGTGGTTGCTCTTCTTGCTGAGAACATGCGTCGCTTTGTCATGTTGAATCCCAATGCCTTTTATTCCATTTTTTTCCCCCGCTGTAATGTTTTATCGATTCGAAAATGAGAGGCGACCCACAAAGCTTTCCCGCAGCGTGTTGGCTGCGTGTGCTTATTCTGCAGTTTGAATGTAACCCAGCGGAGCGTTCTCATAGTAGTGTGAGCGCTACAATACTACAAAAATAAAATAAGAAATGCCGCCGTGCTGGTTTTATCGATTCTGCAGCAACGTAAAGGAAGAGGAGATTTGATAGCACTGATTTGGACTCTTTCGTTTTTTCCTCTCACACAACCCAGCGCTTTTTCAATATACAGCGATGTTTGATAACGTTTCAAATGAATGTGAAGTGCGGCGAGAGTTTAAAAGCACTATAGGACTTCTCCTCTGCATACTGATGGCCCCCTGCAGTTGCTCCCATGATGCTTTGGTGTTTATAGCTTCTCTCAGCATTCATTTCTGTGTGTCAGCACTCGAAACCGCCGTTTGCTGCGTGTTCAGGCCAAACTATATCATCCCTGCCTGGGCTTCAATATGTGTATCTTTTCAATAACTACATTCTGATCTCGCTGCGGTCTATATATAAAGATCTACACCGCATCGTTTGCAGTGTTGCGTGCGTGCCGTAACCTTAAGTGATATAAAAGTTGAACTGAAATCAGAACTTTTCTTTGGATGGAAGCCAGACAAACTATAAGTGTAAATGATATATCAACAACAGGCACTGACAAGCAGAATAAAACACCACAAGTATTCAGTATACACGTTTGCCATTAGATACGTTTCAGTTTAACAAATGTCAAACTTTAATAGGGTCTTCTAAAAGTCAGGTTATGTAAATTTGATATGCAGTTTGCTATAATAGAGGCATATGATTTGCTGTAGAATAAAAGGCAATGAACACCTATTTTACTGGCTTAGAATTTGAAAAATATAGAACTGTTTCAATTTAAGCTACACCAGTGCTCTAATACTACATTTTCCAGAGATTTTACAGAGGACCATGGCTTCCATATGTCATCACTTTTGACATGAGGTTGCACCAAATATTCACAGGACTAGAATTGTTTCTATAGTGACAATAACTAATGCTACAGTCAATTTGTATTGGTCTGCATAGTGTCAAAATCCGGGAAAATTTCAGCTTTAAACCAGATTTAAACCGTAACTAAGCAAGGTCTAAAGCACAACTAAATCAGGACTGAATCATTCACTATAAAAAAGTGACCATGTTAAAAAGATTAAAGGGTGAATAAATGCTTAAATAAATTAGATTTATGTTTTATTTGAGCATATTTTAACTGTATTCAAATTTGCCAATAGAACAAGAGCAAATGGATTGTTTTGCTAAAAAAAATATATATAAAAAACATTTCTTACTGGAATGAATCAAGAAATGCAACCAGAATTGAAACAAGAAAAACACATTAGATCTATAGGCAAATCATATTTTTAGACAGTAAAAATATAATAAAATCAAGTTAACTACTGCCAAGTTCAAGCACATTATTGACACATTAAGAAATTTAAGTTGTCCACTATTTCCAGAGTAATAACACAGAATTAAATCATAAAAGGAGAGAAAATACATTAACGTGTCTCAAACATCGTAATTAGTCACAGCAATGACTTATAACTATACTTCTCACAACTTTTAGAGGAAAAAGAACAACACTTCTAATAACAAGTAGCATGCTATGAACACATCACTTTGACATCCGTGTCGTGAGCATTAAATCTGTATTATTTTAGGCAGATTCATTTGTCAAATTTTTTTTCAAGTACTATATTTTTCAGACGTTTTAAGTGTCATTTTAGAGTAATCGCTGCTTTGAGTCATTAAACATGTCGTAGCAGTTACAAATGGCCACTATGTACCTTGTCAGATGCTCACATCATTGTCGCCATGGTAATCTTTTACACTGCCTGAAATGTAAAATAAAAGGACACTGCTAAATGAAACATTCAATTACATGTTTTGCTTGAAATAGCTTGAAAAACATCCTCCTTACTGTAAGTGTGTTCACCTTTTGTACAGATCTGACTTGCTTGCATCACCTGCTTGTTTCCACGGAGATAGGTTAAGCATCAGTTTAAAGCCACGTCATTGCTTCAAGTGTATGAAATCTGTACTTGGGCAAAAACATTTTTACTTGAGAACATTCAAAGTCCTCAGCACACATCTTACCTTGACGTCTCTGAATCCCAATGCGCAGCCTGCTCTGGGAACAACTAGTGCTCTAATTGGAAATGGGAGCCAGTCTGTGTTAGACGTAGGCTACACAGTCAATTGTTGAGGAAAGTTTTAATTAAACAGTAATGTGTCTGGTTAATTCTGACAGAAAGAAAGAAGGACCAGTTAGTTGTCTTACTTTTATCTTTGTATTTCAGTTGTTAAATCTCCAGTGCATTTAGTTTTTTTTTGCATCTATTACCCTGCCTACTCTAATGTTTCTTTTTCCTCAACCTGCACCACACAAACTGTATTTGTCAATATATTCAGGATATTTATCTTGATTCTTGTCCAGTTTTACGAGATAATGATTTGATTTGATTTGTTCTTAATTAGTTCGGATTAGTTCTTAATTCAAGCTAAGGCTGGACTATATACCAATATATATTGTATTTTAAGATATTTACTGAACAAGATATGAATTTGACCATTATGTAAATATTGAGATAACGTGATTTTGAGTCATAAACTGGATTAAAAGCAGTCCACAGTCAAATTATACTTTTGTTTTATGCAAAAATGTAGTTTTACTTAGAGCTACTAGCAAAAGACATCACCAAAATTTAAATTTGCACTTTCTAGTCATCAGGCTATAAACTTGGAACACTTAAAAATGTTGGATTTTTGTTCATATGCCAAGCCCGATTTCAAGTCAAAATATTTGCCAATAAAGTAAGACCTTTTCTTACCTCATGGGCAATTACGTTTTAAGCTAAAATCACTTGTAAACAGGCAAACATTGATTTAAACTTGTGAAATATGCTGCATCATTTAAGCAATTTATCCTTATTTAGTCAAAAGAACTACAAACTAAGATGAAGGAAAATTCTTGTTTCTCTCTCTTTCCCTTGTCTTCTCCTCTGTTCTCCCTCCTACTCCCACCTCTCCATCCGTCTTTCTGTCGTCCCTCTGGAGCAGACAGCAGATGACTGAGACCATGGCGTCTTCCTTGTCCCCGTTTGCCTGCGTTTCTGTTGGCGCGTGTTTGTTTAGCGTAGGAGTAGGAGGGATGTTAATTAACGTGGAAATTGTTTGCTCTCTTTAGTTTTCTCTTCTCTCTTCTTTCCTTTCCTCTCTTTCTCTCCTCGCTCTCTCTTAAGCTTGGCTGTTGCTTCTTCCTGCCCGGTGTTACTTTTCCCTGAAGGGAGAGATGAAGGTAGTGCCATTGCGTTATCTCCAATACCAGCAGAGCCCTATAGAAATAATGCATTAAACAACAAACAAATGCCCTCACATCCAACTGTCCACCACTGTCCGCGTTATTTGTGCTGCTTGTAAAAGGAAATTAAAAATAAATCAACTCCCAGTGCTTTTTGAGTAAATTGAATGTTTTCCTGTCTGCCTGGAAAGCCCAGTGGTACAAACATCCAAAACATAATATTTTTTTTTTGCAATGAAAATGTTTTAAAACCTTTTTTCAAACCGTCATATTTCTCCATTTTTAAACTTGGCCGTCAAAGTACGAGCAGCCTTTGAAGTAGCGCTGACCTGAATGACAAATTTCTTGGCTTGATAAACCCAAACAGCTGGCCACGGAAAACCGAAGAAGCCTTAATGAAATGCTGCTTTTAAAATGGAAATTGATGACTTATTTTTCTGGGAAGTGTTGCTGTTGCTGTGGACTCTATTGAAGTTTGATCTGGGGACCCGAGTAATTGTCAGTTACAAGTTAATGAAGGAGAAGTTGAAGGGCAGCTCACACAAAGTCAGTTGGTTTCTTTTGATAGAATAATGCATATGATTAGAATCATTAATGCATCATTAATATTTTAGTATAAGGCATTATTTCTATTGCCATGCCTTAAACACACGTTATAGGTTTGTACTTAGTTTACTTTGGTATCAAAATAGTGTCTAATACAGATGTTCACGGTTCAACGATTAACTGCGACTAACCGAGTGTGCGCCCTTTGACAGGTTAACTGACACAAACAATCAATAGCTCCAGCAGAGAGCGCTAACTACCCCTGAACAGTTCTGGCATATGTCAGGGGATTGCTAAAACTGCAAAAGCTATTTTAACTCATAAGAACTGTAGTGTTTATGGATAAATATCAGTCATGCATGGATTTATTCACTTTATTATGGTGAAGAAAACAGACTGGATTCTTCAACTTTTGCATGGGATTATCAATGTTTGCCTGTTCAAGCTAAGGTAAGCGGCTAACATTAGCAGCAACTTTAACTTTATTTAACTGGTTCTCCTTATTTATGAGTACTTTAGTGCAACAGTGCATTAAAACAGTGTTTATAGAAACTTTTATTTAGTCATGTTGTGAACAGTTCAAAGGAGTCACTGTCTCGGCTCTGTTTTTACTCTCGTAGCTCTTCTGCGCCCAATTAGAACATGTCCAGTATAAATAACAACGATAAAAAAGTACTGCGGTAACGTTTTCGGTTAACCGATTATTGACCGTGAAGGGCTCCAACTAACAATAAAAGAAACATTTGAAAACGTGTATCCCTAGTGTCTAAAAGTCTATATATCTGTCAATCGTTTCCCACATTAGGAATAAGTTTGCTCCATCTACTGCCTGCAGAAAGAATTACAAAGTAAAGATAAACAAACCTAGCTATCTCTGACATGCAAATGTAACAATTTAGTTGTAACAGAAATGCTCAAAATGAAGTTGGCTATGACTTTAATCAGGCGTTCCCCACACTAGGAATGGAGTTTGCTCCATACTGCCTGCAGAGAAGTGAAGATAAACAAACCTAGCTTGTCCCCAACATGCTAATTTAGTCCTGCATCTATAATGAATGTGAACTGAAATGATCAAAATGAGGCTGGCTATGAATCAACTCATATTGTCTTTGATGTTTAATCAGGCGAAACCAGAGCACCTGAAGGAGTAGACACAGGGAGAACATGCAGACTTTATCTAGAAAGGTCCAGCGCCACTATGTAGTCAAAGCCGGGACTTTCTAGCTATATATGAAAAAAATTACATAGTATTTTTTCTTTTATTAATAGGAAATGAATCTTGCTTGTGAACATTTAAAATCCCAGGCTTGGCCAAACATATGGTTTCTATAACTAGAATCATTTGTATGTTTTGCTTTTGTTGAAGTTTGGATTAACCTCATTTAACCCCCTGTGCTTTTGCCCACACAAGCTGCAGTAGTTTTCTAAAGCAGGAAAGATAAGCCCGGACAGTAAACATATCGCTGTCAGTCTGGACTCCACACTCTCCACTTGTGGGATTTGCAGTAGATTTTCAGAGTAAAGTTCACTTTTATTTTTCTTTCAAACACAGACATCAAGTTGAAAAGAGCTGTCTCTTGTTTAGGCTGACCACAGCTCACCTCTCTGCAGTTTTTACTTCCTGAATCTTAACCTTCTGAAGCGCAGAGCTGGATGTCCCAGAAAACTCTGCCTCCCCCGAGACACTGCTTCCTCTCTGACATATCTGTGCTACTTAAAGGATACTATTAAAATAACTTTATGGTGGCCGCTTCCATCTCTACATGTGCTTATTGAATATTTTTAGTCTGTGCTGGTCCCACAGGAAGTGACTGGCAGAGCTAAGCAAGTCTCAGCTTTTATGATCTCCACATGAACTTAACAACCAGTTTTCACACAGTTTCACCGTGGAGTCATACTGTATTGGGCCAGATTTGTAATTAGCAGACCTTGGCAGATTTTGTTGATATAGAGTTGTACTACCAAATTACTTGTCAACTAGGAACTAAAGGTTACAGAGCTGAGCAATATTTTAAGAAAAACGTAATCGTGAGCTTTTTAAAAACATATCATGATTTATTCATTCTTGTATTTGATGCAGGAGTTTGTTCAAATGTAGAATTTTTTAAGTGACTGCTGAATTCAGCCAATCACAGTGAAGGGGAAACTGTGTTGTGAACTGAAAGATCAAAGTAATTAAGTAAATAAGTTTTGTTTGCATAGCGTTTTTTCACAGACAACTCACAAAGTGCTTCACAGTGAGCCCCTCCACAGTCAGTGACAATAAGCAGCCCTGGGGCAGCTCAGCAGAGGCAGCTACCTGGCGCCTCAACCTCCGACCACCACAAAGCCAGAGGATATCGTTCACCCTGGTGTTGTACAATAATCGTATGACTTGAACCAGTGACCAATTCAAATAACTTAGTAAATACACTGAACATTTGAGTAATTTTACAACTACTAAAATGTACAATGTATATTTCAGTTTGGCTGTTAGGCCCATTGCAGGAATTAAGAGAAACTTCAGGGTCTTAAATGCTGTTCTAAAAACAAACACTTAAATAACTGAGTTTGGCATGAATTCAACATATTTCTTTATATTTGCTTCCAGTAGATCATTCTCTATGTATGTGTAAAAATAATGAAAAACAACCCATCCTTTTGTTAGTCACATGCAACTCAGTTTCTTATGTGAAGTTGGATTATCAAAGATGGTAACTCAAATATTGCCATTTCCTAAAGGTGCACTCTGTACCGTTCTTGATAATGGGTGTGCTGCCAGCTCATCTCCATGGAGATGTTAACGATGTGTCTGAAAGTACATCAAGGCCTAGTTAGATCTGTGGAGAAGCTCTGTCAGACAGTTTTTAATGGATTCTGTGCAACCTTTCATTGTGAATTAGCTGAAGATTTTGGAGCAAAACACTTAGCTAATCTGCATTCTAGAAATCCACTTTCTTCTGTTCCTTTTCTTTCAAATGGCTGTTTTTTGTTGTTGTTATTCTATTGCAGCGAGTGCAGTTTGGTAATGGTCAGGTCAGAGATACTTTTTGGCCTGAGAGAATTTTCCCTGCCCTCTTTTTAGTTGACTAAATTTTCGACAGGACATGTCTTTATTCAACAAAGAATTTCTTCAGTGGAACACAGCCTTATGTAGTTTCAGTTTTGCCTAATTTTGGGAGGATTAGACATCTGTAGACATGCTGACCCGAGCTCACATGGGTCAGGAAGCAAACGGCAAACCAAAAAAAGCAGTGAATGAATCACTTTACTGATGTCTTAAGTCTCTTTTGAGCACATGCGTGTGAAACCCACTTCACCTCTCACATTTGAAGCACAAGGTTTGCCCTCCTTGCAGTGTCAACACTTTCTTCTCTTTAAGCTCCAGGTTTTTAAACACTCAGATCGTCCTGGGAATAACGCCAGAGGCCTCTGATCTCAACTAACCTTATTGTGAACTTATGCATTTGATTCCAAAATGTGAAAACCTATAGCTAAAGGAGCAGCTTTTCCAGAGAAACAAATAATAGTCTATTTTGTGCCCATGCAAGCCAACCAATGATGAGAACAGAGATTTGTATTACGGTCATTTATATATTAGTACCACTTTTTTTTTTTTTGGCCAAAAAGTTGCACAGTGGATCTTTAATTCACATTCGTGGCTTTCAGCTTCTTCTGTAAGGTGCTAAATGAACTTCATCACAATGGAAGCTATGGACTTTAGAAGAAGACAAAATTCCATAATAGTCAGTGTTGTGTCAGGACTGGATAATATTGACAAAAATGAATATTTCTTGATAATTTGTAACATGTCCTGCACATGATAAATAAACCAACAGAAATGTCTTAAATGAACATATAATATATTAAAGACAAATATGATACATTTCTTATGTTGTTCTCGTTCTTTAAATCTGCACCAGAATCAATGAAAACAGTATAGTCAAGCACACATGTGTTTCCTGCATCAAGAATTGAGTTAGAGCTACTACTACTGACTGAAAATCAATCCCATGAGTACAGAATTATCACTGCATTTTTTAAGCTCTAAACCAGCGGTTCCCGACCTTTGTTCTCCTAAGTTATGGTACAATCACAACTTTTGTTTCCAAGGACCAGTCCATGAACATAGGGCCAGAAGCAACAATATACATTGCATATAACCAATGATTGTATGCATTTTTAACTTACCTTATTTCTTGACATGACTGTTTATTATGGACAAATTATAAAATAAAACTAAAATCCATTTTGAAAATCCTCTGGGACCCAATAGCAGATGGTTGGCAGCTCAGTTTTGGACCCCTGCTCTAAATGATGATCGTTTTTTTGCAAATCTTATAAACAATTTTCAAGATCTATTGTACAATTCGACATCTCATTCACCCCCTGGCAGTACTATGCTTTCGAGAATGATGGATAGGAGCTAGAGAATATCTGCGATTGATTCTTTAAAATCCACCAGTGAAATATGAAGCAGGGTCTAAACAGGGGCCCTAGACTGGGACCAAGTTCAGAACCATCAATTGTAAATGTCAAATTAAAGACCTCACTAATGACACTTTATCCTCAAAACGTCCCAAGGAGTTTTCATGC
The DNA here is from genome assembly GCA_038363315.1 of Mugilogobius chulae. Lineage (NCBI taxonomy): Eukaryota > Metazoa > Chordata > Actinopteri > Gobiiformes > Gobiidae > Mugilogobius > Mugilogobius chulae. Next base: position 15,084,391 of record CM076406.1, on the reverse strand, counting down.
GACTGACTTTATTATTGAGAAATGTAGTGTAGCAAAGCCAGACACTGATTGATCATTTCGACTGAGAGAAAAGTGACCTTGACCCCAACATAAAAACTACATATAAATAAGAACTTTCCAAATGTCAACTGTCAGTGAAAACTTTTGAAATGTTGAGGCAAAACAAGTGAAATGAAAGTGTCATGTTTTGATAAATTTGCACTTGTTTTTTCGGTGCGATGTGTAACAGTAATTAGCTCCATGACAGAAATGTGTCAGCTGCTTCTTTACAGCTGTAATTATGAATCTCAAATTTAGCTCTCAAATCATTCACTTTACGCCTGAGAAATGACAGAAGATTATGGTGATGTAAATGGAGGAAACCTAAAGTGTTTTTCAAGGTGCAATATACTAACTTTTCTGGTTTCTGTTTAGCCAGTATTAGACTTGTTTCCATGGAGACACTACCAGACCAATTTACAAATCTTATCTGTGAAAATGGGAGAGCACTTTTTAAACATCTGCAAGACATTACTATACAGTGGAACCTTCTGAACTAACAATAATTTTGGTAATTGATTAGTTATGTGATTGTTTTAGATTAATCAATTATTTGTCAACATTAGAACACAAAAGTCACTTGAATACACAATTTTTGCTAAGTTTGAGCTGATGTATTGTCGCTTGAGAACATTCTGGATGTGCAGATTTACAAGCAAACTAGTGTTTTCATTAACACTGCAATTACACATTTTTCATCATCACTGTTGTTCAATCTGCATTTTTCTCAGCTCAGGGCATGTGTTGAGCCCTAAATAAAGAGTTACTAAATAGTTTAATGATTATTTCAACAATTGATTCATTGCATTACTCAATAGACTCCCATAAAATAATTCTAAGACTTACTAATCCTAAACAATAAAACCAGTAAAATCAAATCTAAATCACGAAGTATATGACCATAAAATAGCGTGCCGAACCATACAATTTTACTGGATCAAGTATCTGCCCCATAATATTGATTCAAACGATATCCTGGTTGTACCTTTAATTAAACTTAACAACTCTCATTCACAGGCTAAGAACATCTCATAATGTTGATATAATTTCATTCACATAAGTTATGTTGTTGTACATTAAATAACAGTTACATTGCATTATGACGAATTTTCATGTGTTTGAGAAGAATAATAAAAGGCCATATTAGCCTCTGTGTTGGTCTGTATCAGGTATCAGCAGATGCTTAATGCCAAAGTATCTAAATCAGCAATGGAACTAAAAAAAGTGGATCAGTGCATGCCTAGAATAGTGTTGTAAAAGATGGTTCAGAGGATCAAAACGGGTCCACTTTGTAATGTCGATCAGCAAATCTGAAAAAAAGTCTTCTATACACTAATTGCACTAGCCTTACTTCTACTGAAAGTTTTGAAGCACACTTATAAACTCTTTGCTCTGTAGAAATAAGATGGAGGTAAGAGGAGATAAGAAAGTGCAAAATGAGGTTGCACAGCTGGAAACGGTTTGAAATAAACAAACTCAGATTTTCCGCCTGGGTTTTTGTCATAAAAGTAGTGCATAATCAATACAGATAAGATGCTTAGTACTGCAGTAGATTGTAAATTAACTGAAGTCTGGCCTGTTGTCAGTGCTTCTGTCCACTGTAACTCTGACTTGTAGTTTTTCTCTTACGTGAGCAAAAAACAAAAGTAGAATGTACACATCTGTCAAGTCTCGACATCCTTCCTTCACCGAAATCACACCTTTCTGGATTTAAAAATACATTAGAGTCTAGTTTTCACTTTGTAGCCTGTATGTGTGTGTGATTGACAGCTCCTCCTCTGTGTTCCTGACTGTAGCGTCCCTCGGGTCCCCAGCAGCGGTAGAAGTGTGGGCCCGGGGACTCTGCCTGACTGTGTGTCCTCAGGGGTCTCCTCAGGCTCTCAGCAGGGGCAGCCCACAGTCCTGCGCTCCTCTGTGCTGCTGCGTTTAACACTTCACTTCTTTACACCAGCGCTTTACTCTGGTGTGCACATTTCTGACCCACTGTCCTCGCCCATCCATCTTCTCTCTGCTGGTTAGAGGTTTCATCCAAATGCATTCCATTTCAGTGTGTCTCTGAAAAGAAAGCAGTTTTATTCACAACTGTATGAATAAGTGCTTTGAATACTGGTGTAGCAGCACTAGCAGCAGCTCTAGGAATACCGAGTGTATTTTGGATTTCTGTCACAAGTTGTTGCTTAAGAAAGTTTTTCAATATTTTAATTACTTGTATGTGCGTTAAAGTAACACTGTAACTTTTGGAGACAGAAAATTATATGCAAAACATAGAAACACAGAGTTTTTAACTAAAGCAGCAACATTTCCATGAAAACAAGAAGGACATTGCCTTCCTCCAAGTCATAAAAAATTGAATTTTGGGAAAATGCATAACCACAAAAACATATTTTTGTTATGTTTTTAGTCCAATAAAAACATCCAAATAATAATATATCTTTATCCAAGTCTAGTTTTAGCAAGAAAAAAAAATGTCACAATAGTAACATTTAAATTCTAAAGGATTCGTATTACAATGATATATTAATACTAAAACTTTTGTAAGTAATATACAAATCTAAGCATGAATAATCTTTTATTAATAATACTACCCATAATGGCCTTCCTTTCACTGGATAAAAGTTCACGTGCCTCTTTTGGTAAACTGTATGTTGGCTTTATAATAGGAATGAGCTTTGGGTCAAAATGTTTAAATAGTGGCGTCCTGGTAATGTTGTGTGGTGTTTTGAGGTATGTTACTTTGATGGTGTGGTTATCATTTGGGTGTTGGCTAACAGGTTGGCAATACTGACATAGGTCGCGGGCATCAAAGCCGCGGTTTCCACACAAACTGCAAAAAAGTCCTGAGGCTGGAAACGTAGATATTCATTTTTGACCCCATATACACATCTGACAGTGAAAAAAAGTTGTTCTGAGTTAGTTTCTCTTTAACATTGAAAGTGAATCAGAACAAGAATTTTATCACTCACTGCTCAACAACTACAACAGCAATTGTGGACTTAAGGAAAATAATGTGTTAAATACCAAGACACGTGGTTAAATAAAGTGGTGGCACTACTAATCTAAAAACAACCTTTAGTTAAAATACAGATTCCTCAGCAGAAATAGTAGTGTGTTAAATCTTAGCATACACTCAGACCATGCACATACTTTCCCACTCTGGTCTTTGCCGTGTCACTGTGGCCTCTGCTCCGGTCACAAGTGTTCATCTTTCTGCTTTAAATCCAATGAAAGATGGAGGAGGTGTGCTAGAGTGCTCAGGCTGAGGCATCACATCTATAATAAATGAGAGCAGGACACTCCTCTCCCTCACCTGTGCTGATGGACCGTCCCGGGACGTCTCACGAGGATCTGGCTGGGGTCTCAGTGGATCCTCTGGGTTATGCAAGCTCTGCTTTTAAAGTGGCTCCTCAGCATAAGGAATGTTTAATGGGATAGTCCGTGTTTGCTTATGAATAAAAAGAAATGATTGATCTAAATGTAGTTTGCTGCAAAAAGACACTTTTAAAATCCAGTAGCTGGGCAAGGTTTTGGAAAAAACAAAAAACTTTTCACACAATCTCTAATTTTAACTCAGTCATTTAAGGCCACATATGCAAAAACAGTATGGTTAAGTTTTTAAACTTGTTACAACAGTTGTTGATTTTTGTGGACACTAATAAGGAGGAGTTCATCTAGCCATACACGCTGACTCAAGTATGTAGAAAATTCCTGTTTTCACCTATACCATAGTCCTGTCCAGTGATTTGAAAATAAAGAGGGTGGTAAATTTTTGAGATTCCAAACTGATCTCTATTTCTTTTTTATACTAACATTGGTGCAGTGTCGAGTCTGGAAGCTTCCGATCTACTGTATCTTATCTGAAACACAGAACAAGCAGAATTGTTACGTTGGCAGTTTTTTTTTTTTTTTTTTCTATTTGAGAAAAAACTATAATACATGTAGACCAGACATTTACTTTTTCTTTTTTCAAAACACAAAACTGCTGTAAAACAGCCTAAAAATAGAAAGAAGTCCATTTACTTGTGCAAAACTGCAGAATTGATAAACCCCACCTCATCAGTGTAACCTCTTACACTGAGTGATTCATTCATCATTCATTCATTCACTTAAGTGCTTAAAACCAATACGCCTAGTGCGCTTGTGTACAGACCTCGGAGCAGTGCAAGTCGCGCAACTGTGCAGAAAGAATTCGTAGAGAGTCTATTTTCTGGAGGTCGCAGCGATCTGATGTGACTTTCAAGTCATAATACGTGAATTCTCACGGGAATCCATGGGAATCCATGTGGCTTTGGGCAAATTTGGACCTCAGTGGACGGAAGCTGGTGCACAAGGCACTTCGCAAGAAACTCGCACATGTCTCGAACCAAACTCTCCTCGCAGTTGGTGTACGGGAAGCATTAGAGTTTAATGTATAGCAGATTTACATTTTTATTGTAAAGTGGATTTGTGACTATTTTGAGCCATACTGCTTTACTTTGATAAGACAACGGTTTCTTGTTTTTTAATAATCACAATAAAATACAGACAAGTGGGCAGAGATAGGTGGTAGGTGAGAACAGGGTTTTTATGAGCTCTCAATCATCAGCTGCAGGACAATACATACAAATTTAAGCTGTTCAATGAACTAATTTTGGTTACTCAGTCCGTCTTGGATCAACACTGCTTTGAAATGAACAAAAATCTAATGCTCATGTTCTGATGTAATATTTCAATAAGTACCTCTAAAAACATCTTCTCTGCAAACCTGAAGCTATGATCTGTTTGCACAGATTCTGCTTCTGAGCCTCTCAGTGCTGATGTCTGGTCAGACATCAGGATTCTAAATCCCAAATAAATCCCATTTCGCATTACTTCATCTGTGGTAGTTTAACAGCAGAAGTTACTTAATTAAAATCTCTGTAAAACTATGTGAAAGTGTGAGCTCTGGTGTCCTCATTACGTCTCTACACATTTTTAAAAGGTGCTAGATTACTGTCGGATGCAAATTTTATTAACTGTGACTAATTAACATCTATGAGTGTGTGCTGGGGATCGCACAGAGGAACGGGGCGTATACTGGAGCATCTGCACTGCTTCTGCTTGTAAAAGGACTTTATAGCACTGGCTCCTATAGGACAGGCCTCTGCAGAAGTCTCTTTTATATTGTTTTAAGTATTGGATAAAGAATACAGTGCTTGCTTTAAACTCACTAATTTGAATTTGTTTTAAAACATCTCATTGATAATTGAGCAACTTAGTATTTTAGTGGTTAGTGCAAATGGCAAAATGCTTAAGTTAAGGTTTAACAGACCAGCTGCTCTTTTCACACTGAGAGTCAATAAAAGTATCCTTTTAACCAAGTTTCTTACCCTAGATAGAAGATAGAAATTGACTTTTGCAGTACCCTCAGATCAGCCTGGTCTTTATTGTGTCTAAATGTCAGTTATTTATGCTCTACGAGAGTAAAACTAGTTAAAAAAAGACAACAATGTTAAAATATTTGTTTCCAAAAGGGCAGAGATGCAACCCATGTACCACATTTGAGAAGCACTGCTTTAACCTTGCTGCAAATGTCCTTTCTACTTGAGAAAGAAGTCATGAAACCATTGCACAAAAGAACAAAGAAGAAGTCTAAAATGAAAAGCTTTTACCAATTTTGATGTTTTCACATGCTCAGAAATACATTTGGAAATTTCAATAGTTTTGGCTTATCTTAAAAAAGAAGAAGAAGAAGAAGAAAAAACTCCCAGCACTTTATGTAACCAAAAACATAATTTCAAAGGGACAGTAAAAGACACAAATTGACTTTTTAAAGTTTTTTCTTGTGACATACTGCACTTTCCTCTGTACTCCTCTGTAGTGTCTCAGGATTGTGATGTCATAGGTAAATCTCTAAGATCTACTGCATTGTTTTTACGTTTATGACTCATTCCGAATCGTTCTAAGGACTTTAGCTGCATTGGCATATCAGGCATGTGATTATTTCCATTGTGTATTTTCCTTTGCAGTCAGTACATTAAAGCCCATATGACAGATTATCTTATTTTTCTAACTTTGACTTTGTTTGGTGTGACAGTCCTTGTGGTAAATATTTATCATAGTTTTACAGCAGTTAGGTTGCAAATTACAAAGAAATTGACAAATATAAGTTGAAAATTACAGGAAGCAACCGGAGTTATAAAACTGAAATCTCTACACATGTGTTGTCAAAAAGCACCAAAAACGTAATGACATTTTACACAAAACAGTGTTTAAACAATCATTAAAAACAATTTAAGTGTTACAAAATATTATCATTTGTCAAATCTGTGTCATTTATGTGGGGTTTTGGCTCATATTTACAATCTGGGTACTACAAACTTCATACAAACAGCCAAACTACAGTAGGTGAAAAACAAGGACATTGTTTGTGAAATCTTAGTTGAAAAAAAAAATTTGTCTAAATGGTAATTTATACAAATTTCTGAAATGAAAAGTGTGTGTTTTATTACCTTCTACTTTATGAAGTTCTAAAACATCAGATGCCAAACATTTTCAAAGCATATTTAAAAGACAAGAACCTATAATACAGTCTTTTAAAAGAAATGAAAGCCTCTACAATCTGAAATGCTTTCCTTTAACAAACCGCGTTGTGCCACAAACTTTAGCGCCGTGCAAGAAAACAGTAGCATAGTTGTATCCAGGTGTGTGTCTGTGGGAGCTGACCCCCTGCCTGCTCCTGCCTGTACAAATGTAGACCTCTGGCTGCTACTGAGCGCTCTACTGGACAAACCCATCAGCCACTCAGAAATAAAAAGGTGTTGAACGGTGAGTGCTTTTAATTTCCCGCCACTCGGAGTTGCAGCCAGGAGCCCCACGCCGCAGGATTAGTATTCAGTCGGACATAGACCAGTGAGCACTCAGCTGGTGTGAGCTCGGGGCTATTGTACTGCTGTCAGCTTACCTACCTATGGCCTGTGCACCGCTGCTCACGTGCGCCGCTATATGTGAAAGGGTTTAGGGCTAAATTAATATGTAATGCATTTCTTGGAAGTGGGAGAATAGGAATATGAGCTATAATTGAAATGGGGTGGAGTTGGAGATTAGTTTCAGGAATGTCTGAAGACGTTTTGAGAAAGCTGGGGAGGATCATTTGCATGTCTTTCCTCACATGGGGATGGCAGTAGTGTTTTTGAAAAGCTTGCTGCATTTTAATATGTCTTTTTAGTCACTTCCTCTGGGAAAAGCACATTACACTACAAAAGATTGAGCCCCGGATTCTTTAAACAACACAATCACAGGCAGTCTAGGAATACTTCTGTAATTGCATAAAGAAGGCGTTTGATGTTGAAAATTAGTTTGAATTTGGTTATTTTGAAAACCACAAGTCTTATGATCTATGGAGTATCATTAATAATTTCCAGAAACATATTGTTCTGTACTTAAAAAACATTTTAATCTATCTGTCTGTACATTAAGACTTTGTGCTTGTTCTTCACTACATATGGAATCAAGTACCGGTGCCCCAATACTTCTGGACTAAAAGTTTTTTTTTTTTCATTTAGGGGATTTATTATAATTTCCCTCACATTTATAGAAACATCTTACTAACATTTTGGAATTTAATTTGATCAAACAAAAATAGGACAGAAAGAAAAGAAAAAAGTATGTGTAGTGCAGCGTAATTCAGTCAGATATTTTTGCATCTTCTGATTCCAGTCTTTGAGGGTCATTCAGGGCCGGCCCTGGTTATAGACAAAGTAGGGCAGTTGCGTGAGGGCGCCAAATTGCAGCTCTAAAAATATGAAAATAAATTTCTACCACTCATAAGCGATTAGCTAGTTTTTAATTTGCAACAAGGACACATATTCATTGAGATGCAATCACAAATAGCTGATTAACTTATAAAACAGAACAACAGAACATCAGGGTATTTGAGGATATACATTAAAGTACAAAACTTCACATAATTTAACACTTCAGATGATAGAAAATTGTATCTATTTTCTTCAAAATTCAAATATCTTATGCCTTGTACAATAGATAATATAGGCCTAATTACAAAATTAAAATAATACAATGTAGTAAAACGTGGTGGTGGTGGTGTGAGGGGGGACAAATAAAATCTTGCCTTGGGCGCCAATAGGGCTAGGGCCAGCCCTAGTGTCATTTACCTTCTGCCACGTTTGTGATCCAGACGTGTTTTGTTGGTTCTTAATTTGAGCTTACTTTACTTAATACTTGAAGTTGCTTTGAAACTTTTAGTTAAGGCAGGTGCACACTAGACAATTTTAAGTGTAAAGGCCACTGACATAAGGATGATTTTTATCCAACAGACATGACTCAGGCCACACACCCCTGAAGTCGTGCACAGGACATATTTGTATCTGTACTCGAATAAAATGAATTGGCTCTTTGTGTACAAAAATATTCAATTGACGCAAAAGTACCCACATATTTTCTGCCACTTATTTGCAAACTAAATACGACTAGATGTTTACCACTTTTACACAGCATTCAGCATTTTAGCAACTGCTTGTGACACTGCCTGATCATTTCAGCATTTGTGCAGTGTGAGGATTGTTTCTACTGATACCGCACTCGTCAGAAGGACCTAAATGATCATTGTCAGCACTGATGCAAATGTTTATGCCTCCGCCTCCTAATTATCCATCAGAGCACTTTCATTACAAGGCTGGAAAAGGCACAGGAGTGGATGAGTTTCTCCAAAAGCCCAGTGTAGCCATTGTGTGGAGTGTGGAGGTCTGAATGTGAGCAGAGCACTGGCTAAATGGATATCCAATCTGGTGTGTGCCCAGTGCCAGCACATGCACAGTGGGAGCATATGGTTGACATTTTGGGCCAAAGCAGAGACAGGAACAGTTGGTGGCAACATAATAGGCATAAGACCACCGTAAAACAGCACACACAGGTCTACAAAATGATCAGGGATGAGCTGTGCCAGAGAATTCTACAGCGGGAGGCAAAATTCAATTAGAATGAGTTTATTATGAGGAGCTGCTTTAACAGAAGAAGCTTACAGCAGTGGAATCAGACAGGATACATGTCAATGGTTAGATTTTTTGTTTGTTTGTTTGTTAGTTTGTTTGTCCTCTGGTGAAATATGCATTTTTGCATTATAATTTGTGGTGCTCTTTTCAGAAAATATTTAGAGCATTTTGTTCCCAGAGACCCAGAAAGTGCACAGTCTTAGTCTTAAGACTGGTCTTTAGGCCACTTTTTTAAGGTTCTGGTCTCGTCTCGGACTTCAGCACATTTAAACTTGGTCTTGTCTTAGTATTGAGAATACTTGGACTCTGTCTTTCTTTGAGCTTGGTCTTATCTTTGGCTTGGTCTTGGACACTGAGGCAACATTTCATTGCCACCACGTTCTGCTAAGCTTGCACCAGGAGCGTGGTGACCTGTCCCAGGCACAATTTGTAATAAAATTACAAAGATGGTCTTTATTTGGTCTCGATGTCTCGTCTCGGTCTCGAACTATAAAAGGTCTTGGTCCTGTCTTAGTCTTGGGACTCTACGCTTTTGGAAAGGTCTTGTTCTGAATTACTGCGGTTTTGACTACTACACTATCTAGTAGTTGTTAGCTTTTCAATAATAAACCTATGACAGTGGTGCAGTGGTTAGCATTCTCCCTTCATAGCAAGAAGATTCTGGGTTCCATCTCTTGTGGAGTTTGCATGGTCTCCTCACGCATATGTATTTTTTGTATTTCTGGTTTACACTACCGCTTGAAACATGTATGTTAGACTCTACCTTTCTCTGCCATTCTCTAGAACTCTCCTAAAAAGAGATTACAAAGGATAAATCAATACATAATTCTTGTTTGTGATGCACTGGGTAAACAAATGCTGTCTTACTTTGAGTGAGCTTGCATGATCACAATATGGACTGATATTTTGGCCTGGAGGAGGCTCTGTATGTAGCTGTATTTTTTCACATTGTAGCATAAAATGTATTTAGACCTCACAGTATGACTTTAACTTTCTTAACTAAATCAAATGACTGAACTTCTGGCTGTTGGAATATATAGTAGAATGATGGAGCATTTTGAACTTATAGTCATTTTTTGTATCAGTGCAATTCATCATTTCCACCATTTTAAGAAATCCGACTGTTGTTTTCTGTCTGAACCTAATGAATTATTGTATTTCTCATAGATTGCCAAAAGCAGTGCTCAGATGAAATGGTCCTTAGCTGTTTGTAAAGTGATGTTCTTAAGCCATAATTGCAGTTCAAAATGAATGTATGTGGAAATTACATGTGCTAAAGGATTTGTGAGTGCTAAAACTTTGTTGAACATATTATTCAAACATCCAATTTTCTGTTTTGCAATTAAAAACCACTTCAGCTTTAGATGTACACTGCCTTCCTCCTTGTGATTTCCTTTTTGTATGCATCCTCTTTGAGTTTGAAAGTGTTAGCGTTTAATTAGCGTTAGCTTTTGGCGACAACACGCTGATATGTCTGTTCGTTGTTCTGGCTGTGAGGGGAAGCACAGGTGTAAAACAAGTTCAGAGGTGGTGACAGCTTCCTAACTTTACCACTTTGAGATAAAGGAAATTCAGAAACACAGTGTTCACTCAACCTGTGTGCGTTCATGTCTTTTTTTTCGATACAGATAATCACATGCTTTAAGTGTTTGCAATTCAATGTTGTTGGATGTCTTGCTGCTCCTAAGCATGCATTACAACATCGTGCTACTTCAGAGACTTGTTCAAGGCAATAATAATCGACTCTCATTTTGAAAATATGTAGTGTAATTGGCTTTTTGGGACTGACCAATTTTCTACGACTTTATTCATGAATTTGAATTTATTGTGTTACACCAGAGGATGAATTGCAAATAGTTTGATGTCTTTTTACTCTCAACAACTGGCAGCATAAGTCACAATGACAAACAATGCATAATCAGAGCCTTAGGGAAACAGTGAGGAAGATTTATTGTGCAAATAATACATGTGCTGGGCTGCTTGGCACGCTTCTGCTGTTTATGTTTCAGATTCATGTTTAAGGGCGCCATTTTGAATTCTTTTTACCAAGTTTTTCATAATTGTTAGTGCAAGGGTGTTCGTTTTGTTACCATCACCAGTAATGATAAAAATAATACATTTTCAAGACACAAAGATGCTTCACATTTTGCATTATTCATTCACTCCAAACTTGATGGTGGTAAGCTAATATTGTAGCCACAGCTGCTCTGGAGCAGACTAACAGTAGCAAGGCTGCCATGTTGCACCACTGGCCCCTCTGACCACCACCAACCATTCACACTCACACCAGACCCACACTGTGGGTGAAGACACAACGACACTTTCTCCTCCCTCTGATCATCCCACTGTAGCACCTGAGGTTGCACTGGTCTCTCATCCAAACACTACCCAGGTCCCACCTGCTTAGCTTTTGAGATCTAACAGGATCAGGCATTGACAGCCTGGTATGTCCAACATTAAGCCAATTAAGTAAGATTACTTTATTACACTTTAAATGGGCCCTCTGTGTAAAATCTACTAATCTAGATAATCTTCAGTAATCTAACCATTAGATTATAGAGGTTGTATTCGTATTGCATGTTTGAATAGTCTTAGTTTATCTTTGCTGAATTTTTAGAAAATTTATGTTTTCACCTACCACCTATCCCCATCCATTTCTCTGTATATACAGTACTTGCAATTACTTAAAAAAAAAAAGTGTCATGTAGCCACTTAACAACAATAAATCTAAGTCAGTGGACTATTTCTAAGTAATTTGGATCATTTTTATGTTTTACAATGAACAAATGTAACTTGCTGACTTACACATGTCATAATTTATCACTAAATACATAAAGAAAAAACATGTGTACAACACTTACTTGAAAGAGTTTGAAATGTGGATTTATTTAACCTGAATCGTGCAGCTTTGCCATGACATAATGAGGTCTCTGGCACTGCTTCTGCAGAATAGATTAAAATAGAACGCTGATTTGAATGTGACGTTTCATATTTGTGCATTAAATCGGCGTGGCCTTCGTTGTCGGTAATTGGGACACCAGAGGCCAGGGTTAGTGTCAGCTGGGAGGGCGCTCCGAGCATTCTGGGATACGACATGGCCGACACATGTGAAGATGGATTAAGATATCTGTGTGAGATGTTTACAGAAGGTTGGCAAGTGCAAGTCTCATGTTGGAGGCATACGGTTTAAGGTGACACATATGTTTACGCTACAGGATTGCAGCCTTTTGGGGAAAAACGTAAATAGGATTTTTTTGACAAGGGCAATTCGATTCGTGCTTTATGTCTTTAAATCAAAATTCAGTTCACAACTTTTAAAAGAACTCCAACATACCAACCCCATAAAAAGACACTGTTTTTCTTTTCATTAAAAATGTGTTATTTTGTAGTTCAGAGTGATAGATCTGTTACAGTATTTACATATTTACACCCCTGCAGTTTGATATTTGAGTTTTAAATTAAATTGTTGAACATGTTGTTATCTTTTAGTGCATCTTTCTATCTCCTGTTGTTATATTTATGCACAGAGGAGGTCCCACCTTCAATGGGCTGTACTGTATATGTCACATCACCATATTCTACAGGCCAATAACACTGCATTTAATGCAGCAAAATGAACATTGTTTAAATGTGGTAAGTACAGAAACTGAATGGGTTTTGTTACTATAGAAATACCAGAAAATTAATTAAATGACCTTTTGAATATTTTATTGCAATGTTTATAAAAGCAAAACTGCTCTTGCCCATCATCTCATTTTATAATATCACGACCTAGAACATGAACACAACCTATTAAAAATCAAGCATGTTTACAGTTTGAAAAGTGCAAAGACTGCTAAAAGATGTTTTCTAACATTAAGTTCTTGATTCAACTAAAAATATTTTTTGCTTATTTTTCTCTTTGTCATTACTGTGGAAATGTGTTTTTCAAAGACATTTATATTAATGCATCTTATGTTGGCTCTTATTATTTATGCTAATCTGTAACTAAAGATCCATGAACAGTTTCTGAAACTCCTGAAACTTGGTTTTCAACATTTCAGCCGTTGCTTTTCAAGTCTCTTCATACAAACTGAAAGTCTCCTCATACGAATCGAAAGACAATCTAAGAAATCTTTAGTTTTTGCAAAAAGACAATTTAACTGTAATAAAGCAGGACATTGTTTTGAAGCTCATCTGTTTCACTTCACCAACAGAGCAGATAACATGTAACAAAGACTGATTCTTAACTAACTTGTTCCCAGTAAAGTAAAGTAAAGTTAAACAATCACAGTGACAAACCTTCTGTCCCTGTGAAACTGCAGCTTTAACACCACAGAACATGTTTTCCCGTTATTTTCACACTTGACAATTGTTTCTGCTGTGAGATTACACTTCTGCAGACTAATTATTCACTGTTTGCATTATATGTGCTGGGGTTAAAACAGCAGGCTTCCAACTAAATACTGTACTGTAATTTACTGTAGTTTTGTGATCACCTCGGTATTATGATCGGACAAGTGGATAAGATATCTAAAATCAGTTCTTTATGGCACAAGTTAGTTATCCCAATTACAGTGGTTACAGTGGTTCTTAAACTGTTTGTTACACACAAAAATGTTTTTTCTTCAAAATCATGTTTTAGTAGTGCTCTACCACTTAGAGCTAGGGGTAAGAATCTTTAGGTTTTAGGCAAATTGTGTCAAATTTTTGGACTCTTATTTCAATCCTAAGCAATTCTCAATGAATTTCCTAAGTAGTCTAATTTGGGTGATTGCATCTATGGTTGAGGCACTTTTATGAAGTCAGTAAAACAAAGTGGACAACACCCGTGTTTCCTTAACACAATCCAGCATTGAGTTTTTGAGATTTTGGAACTGAGTCTTAAAAAAACATACATTTATTTCTCAACACTCCAAAAGTTTACATTACGAATAATCTAGATTTGTGTATTATCACATTTGAGATAATATCATGAATAATGTTTTTGTGATATGTAAAAATTAAATATCAAGTATAATGTGCATTAAATACATGCTACAAAAAGAGCGAATATACAGTAATAAATAAACATGTGATGAGGTATACTTTCAAATATACAAGACTCGTTTATATCAGAATTTGAACATTAATTCAAAGATCTTTTATTGTAATTAATTAAAAAAAAAAAAAAAAGTTTGGTAATTAAACAATAGGAAAAATGACCGTTTTCATTTTGATAACAAGGGAATAAGAATGTCTTTACATGTTTTGAGTAGATTTATTGGGTTGAACTAAGATCACCAATGGAACAAGCACAACATTAAAATATGGAAAAGGGTTTTGTTCTTGAGATAAAGATCACAATTACTTGTTCTATTGGCAAACATTTATTTAATTAAGAAAGTTAAAACATGCTCAAATCATAAATCAACACTAGGTCTTTTAATCAATTTTAAACTTTTTGACACAGGTTGATTTTCCAGTAACACAATTGAAGGCAGGTTTTAACACGTTTATATCGGACTGATAATATTGTCCGAATATTGTTCTCAGGTAATGTAAAAAAAAAAAAAAAAAAAAAATCCAGATATTTATTTTTGTCAATATCACCCAGGCCTATTTGTGAATGAATATATTCATTCATTCATTCATTTTCTACCGCTTAATCCCATTAGGGGTCGCGGGTGACTGGAGCCTATCCCAGTGACTTTGGGCCTTAGGCGGGGAACACCCTGGACAGTGGCCAACTTGCCGCAGGGTTAGACAGACAACCATTCACTCTCTCATTCACTCACTAAGGGAAATTTACAGTGATGCCCAATTAACCTAAACATACATGTTTTTGGAGGTGGGAGGAAACCGGAGTACCCGGAGAAAACCCACGGTGACACGGGGAGAACATGCAAACTCCACCCAGAGAGATCGTGAGATGTTGATATGGTCCGACCCGGGAGTCGAACCCACGACCTCCTTATTGGGAAGCCAGAGCTCTAACCACTTGGCTACCGTGCACCCATGAATGAATATATCCAACTTTAAATATATTAAACACCAGAACTGAAGCTTGTTGTGAGTATGTTTTGAGGCTGAGCAATTTTGGGATTATTCAACTGACTTTTGGTAATGATTTCAGGAACAAAAACTAAACAGACTTCTAATCTCTGCCATTTAACACAGAAAACAATCATATTTCTTCTTCTAAAACCTAACTTCTGCTCCAAACTACGTGCTTGTACTGATTGGCTGTGGAGCTCCTGATTCGAAAAGCTCAGTGTAGTTCCGCTAAAAAATGTGTATCTGTTTGGTTTATATAATTCCTGTATTGTCATTTTACTCATCTTTCTCCTCTTCTCCCTCAGCTGCTTCCTGTCTCTGCTGCTGGTGGCTGCGGTGGTCTGGAAAATCAAACAGAGCTGTTGGGCGTCGCGGCGGAGAGAGGTACGTCTGAAGCTTTTTGTTCATAAAATACACTCTTACATGCGTTTTACACATCACAAACGACATGCCGGCACAGCTTCCATGTGCTGTGGTTTCCAGATACGCTCAGCAGCTAGTAAGACCGCGAAATTACAGAAGAAATTCTACTGATGCAAAATTTATAGATATTATGATATCAATTTTGTGTTCAGTGTGGCCTGGACTATCAACAAACTGTTCTTGGAGAGACTGTAGAGGTTGTAGAAATAAAAAATGCGTAATGGTTACACTCGTGTTCTACAATGTCATTTGACCAAATGGTGAACAATAACTTCTATCAAAGGGACTTGTGTAAAATCCACTCACACTTTCTCTCAATGGTGTTTCTCGTTGTTAGTTTATTTAAAGGACATATATGATGTTGTTTTTCCCTTCTACATGCTCCTTTGTAATCTCATGCACCAGAACCAATAAAAAGAGTGTAGTAATGCACACATAACGGTCATTTGTTTCCTGCATCAGGAATTGAGTTAGAACTTCATCTACCAACTGGAAAGGAAATTTCACAAAGTACGCAATGAAATTGATCAAGCCTGATGTTAAAAACAGAGCAGAAGATCTCAGAGATCTATCTATGAGATCAGGAGCATTCAAAATGGTGTTTTGGGGGGGAACAAAAGATATTTCCCTTATCCCATGTCATGTCATGCAGAGAAATCATTGAATAGGAAAACACCAGTGGAGGATTATTTCAAGTTGCAAAGCGGTTTGTGATTTTGACATTTTTGTTATTTGTATTAGCGATGTATTGTTCATGTGTTGTAGGTAATTAGGGATTATTTCCTACTTTTCCTAACGTAAAACTGGTTTCACAGATACAGTATATTGTCAAAGCATTGGTTCAGGTCGCAGTAGTTTGAGAAATGTGTTTCCGAATAGCCAGGAAGTGCTCTTGTTGTTGTTTTTAGTTTGAACTAGCTCCTATAGAGACATGACTAAACTTATGCTGGCTTCTGAAAGTTGTGAAAAGCTCTTCCAAACTCATTGTGGTGAATTAAAACTCATACAATTTTCATAAAGTTGACATCTAAATAGGTATGGAACAGCATTTCCACGACATGATAATCAGGAGAAAAAAATACCATGGTCTGACGAATATATCATAGTCTCGCACTTTTCATAAGGAACTGAAACAATGCTATAAAATGCTTTAGATTCATTCTCAGACACAACAAGTGGCTCTAGTATTTACAGGTCAGGACATACATCTGTGAAAGGACACACACTGGAGAATCAACTCCAATCAGCATTTTTTGTTAGATAGACATGAAATTTGACCAAACATAC
Organism: Mugilogobius chulae; assembly: GCA_038363315.1. Taxonomy (NCBI): domain Eukaryota; kingdom Metazoa; phylum Chordata; class Actinopteri; order Gobiiformes; family Gobiidae; genus Mugilogobius; species Mugilogobius chulae. Next base: position 15,067,661 of record CM076406.1, on the reverse strand, counting down.
TTATAGAATCAATAGATTTTCTTGCAATTTTAGCCATTATTGTGAATTACTAAGAAAAATGGACACAAGAGCAGCATTTCATTCTAATAACAAGAAGAAAGAAAGACATGCATTTTTTGTTTGTTAAATTTTAGCTCAAAAAAACTTTTTAGCAAAAAGCAAAAAAAAATATTTACACATTAGGATCTTCATTTTTCTTAGACTGTGCAAGAAATGATGATTGTTAATAGTGTCAGTAACCGTATTACTACCATGGTATACCATGGTATGACTACTACTATCTATCGTCCATACCTACGTCCAAATATATTTTTCACAAAATGACTCATAGCTGTCACTTTCTCTAACTTAATTATTTTTCCAAACAATAATCCATATTGTGCTGGTCAAGGTAATTCTGCCTGTCCACATATTTGCTAGGTTGTAGCCACGTTTCTTTCGAAAGAATCCAATCTGTGAGTTTTAATTACTACTTTAGTCACAAACTGCATTCAGCTAAAGATCCTTGGAATAAACTCTATCCGCTTTGAGTTTGTCTCTTTTTGCCTCTCGTTTGAAGGCGGCCATTGTTCTGACAGACTAATGCAGGCTTTTATCTCCGGATGATTGCTTTGCCAATTGACTAAAGTGCCCACAGAAACTACGATGAAATAAATGGCGCTTCGTACATTACGGAGGTGTGATAACGACACGTGGCTCGTCCTCAGCTGTGTTTGGGGCTGGAGGTGTGATAAAATACTTGTGAAGTTCATAAAATGTACCATAAAGATATCAGTGTGAAGCAAGGCGTGCACTGTGTGGCTTATTACGTCAGAATGAGACCAAGTTAAGAGGGTGTTTGCCATTGGATTGAAATAGAAACGGAAAATGAAGCAGATACAGACAATATAGTTTAATGCATCTTTATAGTAATGATTTAGATACAGCATAGACACCAATGAAATAAAGTATATCTGTAGCTTGCTGATGACTTGCTATAATGTGGATTCAAAACGTTCCAGCATTTATTATGAGTTGTATTTTCTCTGGCAGTTTGGGTGAAAATTCTAAAATACATAGCTGCTTAAAAATGCAAACAGAACACCGTGACTAAGAGTTGATGCCAGAGTAATATCAGAAGAAGATTTTTACACTCAGTGCTTAATTTGTAAATCCTTATTTACAGGAACACTTGAGGGTAGAATAAAAAGTAAAAGAATCAGACCAAAACAGTACAGGAACACTCAAAAACTGTTGCCTTAACCAACTACAGTTTTATATAATTAATAGCGATGTATTTACAAATCACTCATTTTTATAAATTTTCGTTTATCTTGTATTATTTTAGAGTGGCTACAATGACAAACCTAAAAATTTGAGTATTACTCCATAACAGGGGGCGGGTCTGGGGGGGTCCTCCCATGGGAATTTTAGAAAAACTGATGTTATTTCTCATATTTTGGAGTTTTTTAAATATTATTTTTTATAGATCTAGTTTGCCTGGTTGTTTTAAACTTGAGTAAGTTACAAAGTAGCTGACATATGACTGAAACCGGAACACGTTCCGCCAAATGCCCTTTTAAAGTAACTGTACCACTGCAAAAAGTGTTGTCGAAAGTATCAAAAATCATGTTTAGGTTAGGGTTAGACTAGTACTGATCTATAAAGGTATGGATTAGGGATGGACGATTCACTAAAGTCACGATTCGATTCGGTTTTCGATTTTGTAGCCACATTTTCGATATTTCGATTTTTAATTTTTCTATATTAACTTTTTTTTTTTATTAAGACACAAAATAAACATAAACAGACATTTAAAACAAAGCCAATGTGTTAAAAAGAACTAGTGTTTTGTCAACATTTGAACAGTAAAAGTAATATTTAGTGTCCATATTTAGATCGTTAACCATCAGTTGTTAACTCAACATAATAAAGCACATTCACTCAGTCTTGCACAAGTTCACACTTTGTTTCTTCAAACATGTGTAATAGTGTTATACATAAGGTGTGGTAAGTCAGTGGCTGCATGAAAAAACTGATCGATCTGGCCTTACGATTCGATTTCTGCGAACTTCGATCGATTTTCGATGTTTCGATCTTTTCCATCCTTGTATGGATGCTTAAAGAAAAACACAAACAAGAAAAAATGGTTTTCTGAATAATTTTAGATAATAAAGAAAAAAAGAGATAAAATAAAAACTGTACAATGTATGTTGAGTGTAAAGTGCATTTCTTATTATGAATATCAAGTTTGAAATTTTAGTGTCATGACAACACTACTATAAAACACTTTACCTATAACTTTAACCTGTAAACAGAATTATATCATTTTGATGATTTGAAATGACAATAATATATCAATATTTAGTTTGTTTAAATTGTAAAAATGTGTCTGTTCTCAAAATGTCTTGGATTGCAACCTTTACAAATCATACCAAACAGCATCTGATTAGTGTTGGATGACAAGGAAATATTTTCCAGTCTAATGTATTTTCCAGATACTGACAATTATATTGAATATCACTAATGGTGCATCACTATTTAACCCTTTAAGTGCCAAAGTTGCAATCCTGCAAGTCATTCCTGGTCATTCCTGGCTCAGTGGTTACGTGAAATTATACAGAAAGATATCAGTTTGAAGGTTTCAAGTTTTTATATTGACTGGTTTCTTTGTCAAAAAAAACAATCCCAGCACCTAAAGAATATTTTTTCACAATTCTGAACAATATTAAATTAAAGAAGCAGTCAATTTCTACCTGTATTTTTTTGCCGTTTATTATTTCAAAGAACACTACAGCCCATGTCGATAGGCCTCGTACTCTAGTCATACAGTGAGAGTCGTGCGTGGCTTCAGAGATGGCAGCTGCAGTCTTGGCCTATTCATTTCTGCGAGTGATTGTTTGGGTGACTGTGCTTAACCTGGTCTGTGTGAGGCATGAGGCTGCAGCTGTAAACAGAAGTGCAGGAGCGATATGGAAGCGTTGAGCTGAACTGATTGAGTTGTTTACTGCCGCAGGGACAGTTTGGGACAGCAAGTGGATGGTCTTTCTCTATGTTGAATAATACATTTTACCTTCAGAGAGGAATCATTTTGTGACATGTTGCTGACCTGGATGAATGGCTGTTTAAATAAAGTGTGTTTGCAGCGCTGACTTTTGGTGTGGACTCTTTTGAGTGCTTGGACTTTTTCCTCTTGACCTCCTCTGCACCTGCTGTAGTGGAGCTCAACATACCCATTTGTAACTTTAAAACAAAGGCTATTGTCAGTAGGCAAAGAAAAATTATGATGTGTTTGACCATTAAAGCAGGTTGGCACTTTTGAGGCTCTGAAGGAGAGAAATATTTATGCACACTAAGCCTCCACTTTCTTAATTTTCACAGTGTTCTCTCACCTTTAGTTTTTCAAAGTTATTTTAGATGGGTTCATGCACGTTTGAGGAATCTTGTATTGTCCTGCAGCTGATCCCTGCTTTCACCTATCACCTATTCTCGCCCATCCATGTTACTCAGTAGAGGTTTTATAAACATCCCAACCAGTATCAAAACCAATGCAGTATTTTTCCCTCCATGAAAATCTCAACTATCCACTATAAAGCATATTACAAAACTCCCCCGGTGCATTCAAAGTGTCTGCATTCTACAGAAGCTAAAAGTGTGTACAAACAGCCGGGTCCATAAACAGTGCTGGAGGTTGATGGATGTTGTGGGTCTATCTCCTCCAAACTTTTCATTTCCCCTTCACACTCTCCTCTTAATCTCCTCCCAAATGTTCCCACTCAAAATGACGGCAATTAATTTCAACCTGAAGCATAATCATCATGTGTTAATGACTAAGTTTGAGCTCTCGTGGCATTTAAAGCTGTTTACCTCCGCCAAGGGCTTCTGCTTTACCCTTTGTGGTCTGTTTCACTAGTTTTAAGAAACATTTGTTGTTATCTTTGACTTAACTTTAGGAAAGATGGGATGTTATATGGATTTGTTTCTAACTTGTAAATTTTGTTCACTCACCATAACAAGGAAACTTACTTTGAGTATGATTCTAGCCATTATTTTAGCTGAATAGATTCTTAAGATTTAATGATGACTTTGTCTTCCCATTTGGTTCAAAATTCAATATCCACAGTTGCCTCTGTGCTAGCAAAAATGTTGGTCTCTGTCTATGGCAACACTTAGAAGGACAAACAACACTGAATAGGCTATAATTAGGCTGTATTTTCTTCTGTAAACGTTGTAAATGCTCTTCTGTAAATGTTTATTTTAAGTTCAGTTTAAGCTAGATGTTTGTGAACACACACAATTAAACCGCTAATGAGCTTTAGCAAGCAGCTCAGAAGAGAGGTCACTGACTTTAGTGTAAAAAAAAAAATTATGAAAAGTATGAGTTTTAACATGTCTCATAAAAAAATCATTATGATACTTTCTTAACAGACTACAGTATTTAAGTCATGGCAACAGACAGATTTTCTGACAGTTTAAAGAATGAAAACATAGACAAGCTAACAACTTTATTTGTTGGATCATTTCATACCTGACACTCATGAACAACATTCATTCATTTTCTACTGCTTGTTCCCGTTGTCCGCTGCGTCCAGGTTACATCTTAAGTCAATGCAAACCTGCGTCCTGAGGCGTTCAGTAAATTTGCAGCGCAAATTTCTGTCTATTGCGTCAAAATTTGCTTATTTGGGCGTCTGCTGGCGACAGGGCAAAACAAACAATATGTTACATGATCTGGACTGACGCAGAAATCACATGGAGAGTTGTGCTGTCAGGTAAGCTATGTTTTATTAAGGCAGCAAGCCTCTATCTTTCTCCCTCCCTAATTCAAAGAAGCCCATCGGAGCGTAAAAAGTGTTCTTGTCTCCCCGGCGCGCGTTGGGGTGTTAAGAACGCTGGTTGAGGCACCAGCTTCGAAGAGATTCTGTGTCAAAAAATTGGACGCTTCGAACGCAGCATTAGGCGGAGAACATCCTGAACAGTGGTTAACTCGTCACAGGGTTAGAGACAGACAAACATACACTCTCTCATTCATTCACTAGGGCAGGAGTTCTTAAGCAACCTGGAGCCCAATCTTATAGTAAAAGTATTGTATTTTACTGATTGTGTGGCCCTCAAACAGGTTTACTTTGAACCTCCACTTTGGGTATGCATTAATGTTGATCCAGAATTAGAATTTTACCATTATGATTTTCTTATGCATTTTTAATTGTTAAGTTTTCACGATTCTCACCACCATTAAGTTTGGGTCAAGTTCCGCTCTTGTTCATGTACACCTTGTCCCACTCAAGCAGAAATCTACATAATTACATGCACATGCCTCGTGTTCCTGCGCAGTCTTTGAACTGTGTGAAATTACTGGTGCATAATTTCCATCCGACTAAAAGCTAATCTGCCTGTGTTATTCTACATTCTATATTTTTTCTCTGGGTGAGGTCGCTCCCCTTTCGCCGCAGACCCATACGTCCCTCTGGGCTTTGTCCCACTCTGCTCCGGTTGCCGCGCGTTACCGAGGCCTTGCATCAGCTGTACAGTACCGCACATTTACATCTCATTACGCCCACGTTAACCCAGTCTTCAGGGCTTCGGCGGTGCACCAAATGAGGGCTATTGCATTTGCTGTGGTCACTGCCGGGCCGCTGGAATTCAGCCACTAGCCCGAGCTGTGTCGTCTGCGTGTCATTTGAGTTTAAGGAGGGAGTTTAAGGGCGTCAAGCTGTCACAGGCATTGTTGGACAGACTGAGAGAGGGCAAGGCTGCTTTCCGAGTGTTTTTTTTTTTCATAAATGGAATGGAGAGCCGCTTTCTAATATTATTCATGTCAGCAGGGTCAGTTGAGGCTTGAATTTAGCACATCCACTTCAGCAGTCAGTCATTTCTTAAAGTTGATGAGTGTTTTAATATAAAGTCGACGGCCAAACCTTAGTAAAAGCATAAAAGCATGGTGTTTAATAACCTGGCTCACTTCAAACTGTGTATCACTCTGAAATGAGTTCTACACTTTATCAATCTGGAATGACTGGGAAAAAACAGAATGTCATCTGTGTGCATGTTTTTCATTATTGGTGTCATCAGTTTTTTTTTTTCGAATGTGCCCAATTCCGCCCTAACCACAATGATGCACTTTGGTCCGTTGCTGTGTGGCTCAACGTGGGCGTCTTTAATATTGTGGCATTAAAATGTTTTGGTTATAAATTAGTAATCTTTGTACTTTTCACAAAAAAGTATGTAATAAATGGAGCACTTTGTGGAAAAAGAGACCTCTGAGTACTGAAATGGATAATAAAGAATTTAAGTTCTAATCAGGAGCTGAATGCTGCGCTCTGATTGGCTGTGCTTGGGAGGTCCACTCCAGTTTCACTTTGATGTTTGTATGAAGTGTTTTTTAAATCATAATTGCAACAAAAATTGAGTACAAGTTGATTTTAGCTGGTGTCAAAGGATTTAGGAGCATAAGATTTAAAACTACCCCATCTTTACTCGTACAGCGGGGGTCTGGATGGATTCTCTAGATTTTGTGAAAACCACAACTATGGACAGCTTCAATGGTTGGGTAGGTTAGTTGTTTGATGCTTGGACAACATTTCACATTATTTACACTGTTTTTGTTTTAGATATATATTTTTTGTGCTCATGACGTTTGGATTGGAAATCATTTTAAAACTTGAATGAGATGAAGTACAATTTAAGTGATGAATTTAATAAAAAGACACAAAGAAACCCTTTTCATGTTTTAGACCCATGCTAAGAATTTTAAAGTAAAAGAAAAAAATTTCAGTTGAAAACATTTGTGGAAGTATTAAGCCTTAAATCATCCCCTGGAGAATCAAAATGTATATTTCTCTGTATTAGTTAATAAAACCGCTGTTATAGAGTTAAGTTTGGTATTTTTTAAGCTTCTGAGATTTATCAAAAACAGAGAAGCTGAAACGGCTTGGTGCAGAATTGCTACTTGGCGCTTAAAGGGTTAAAATGACAGAAAGTTTAAGCTTTGGCCACAGTTTACATTTAAAGTCTATTATTTTAAAAAAAAAAAATCCTGATCAAAGATAACACTCCTCACATTTATCTGCATTAAATGTAATTGTTTAGTTGTGTTCTACCTGCAAATGTATTCACAGATTTTCTCACAACTTCAGGGAACAGTTTCCAGATGGCAGATGAAAAGGCTGCGTTAGCATTTTGATTTGAGAGCATTTGTGGTGCAATCAGGGGCATCCTGATCATGTAGACACACTGTTTTTCGACAAAACTTTGCCTTTCCCAGAGCCAAAGTATTTCTCAGTTGTTCTTAATAACAGATGTTGAATGTTTGAACTTTACACAACTTTTCTCTAAAATAAATAACTAAATATCAGTCTGTAGTTTTAGTGATTCCCAACTTAAGCCACAGCAAGAAAAATAAATTATCTTCTTCTTTTGTTTAAATTCTTGAAACTTTCCGTCTAAAATACTGCAGCGAGTGTTGAAAGGGCGAAAGGTCGCAGAAGTGAAAGTGAAATAATGAAAGTTTGAATACCAAATGGATCCCGGGGATTGCTCTTTTTATGTTTGCACAGTGGGACACGTCTGCTTCAAGTTACATTGTTTCAGCTGGACTGACCGGAAATTTCACCAGTATCGTCGTCATTTATTATGTGGGAAGTTTGTGGCTAAAGTTGGCAGCCCATTAACTGTATTTACGGTCTTCGTAAAAACAGTTTATAACATAGTATTGCTTTTAGATCATTGCTTTCTCTTGGCTCTGTCAGGTTTAAAGTTTACTCATCGTTTTGTTGTCCTGATTTGAGTCATTTAAAAAAGGTTAAGTCAATTATAACATGTCAATAATCTACAAGTACGACGTGCATTCTGTTAAAGGCTCTGTACCTGATTTGGGCTGTCTTAGTAAGGTAAGCACACAGAAGTATATCAAACATTTTGCTTTAGTCTAAGCAAAAACTGGGACATAACTTACCTTAAAGGATCAGTTGATATTAAGAGTAATTTACATTTATCAAATGGAGAAAGAACACACTGACTGCAATTGCAAGAGATAAACTGAACAAAAATTGGGAAAATTGACATGATTTAAGCAAAAGCAGAAGATGTTACTCTTTGACCTTTCTTCTGTTTTTGGTGTTTTTTTTTCCTCAATGAAAAGGAAATCTACCAAAAAATAAAAATTTCACAGCCTTATTTTGTTTACTGACCTAATCATTCCCAGCCTCATAGTTCTTCCCTACAATGACTTTAAAAGCCCTTTTCATTGATACATCTCAAAAGAATGAATAATTGGATTTAACGTCACAAAACTGACATTTAAACTGACAAAGTTAATCCCTTATCAACTGAAGTAGCAATTATCATAGAAATGTCAGACTCAACTCTGTCCCAGCTTGTCGGCCTAATCTTGTCAAATCCAGAAGCTAGCTAATCAGACCCTGTCAGTATTTGGATGGGAGACAACTGTAACCCCAGGTGCCACAATGTTCATCCACCTTGAAAAAAAAAAAAAGTGCTATATAACCATTGCCTGTATAAAATAATGGTATCAGTTAGGGCTGGGTATTGCCAAGAGCCTTCCGGTACGATACATATCCCGATACATGTTTATCCCGATACAGTTCCAAATATGCAATAAAGAAGAAATGCATTTACAGGAGATGAAGCAATGTTGGACCTGCAGGCAAATGCTGACCAAACTGAAAAAAAAAAAAAAAAAAAAAACTATAGAAAAGTATTGTATGCTATCTGTAAAAATGTTTTCAATGTGGTTTTGAGTGCAGACTTTGATTATTTAAAATAGCAAAAGGCACTGTATTTGCATACTGTGTTTAATGTCACATATAAGTATAAGTATTTTTTCAGCTCAATAGCTCAATAGTTATAGCCTTAAATCTGCAGTCCAGGTTCAGAAGTGTACAATTTTTATTGAGTTTGAGTATCCCGATACATGTCCTGATAGGCCAAGTTTGTGATGATAAATTCTTATACAGATACATCGAGTACAACCCAAGTCTCAGTTTGGATTCTCCAGGATAACCTTTCAAGTCTGGATTGTATTTCAAATAAACAGCTTTGCCACCGAAGGGTTTAGTCGTATTGATATTTGCATAACTGCATCAGCACCCAAATGTGTAGTCCCACCTGTGTATCACCATGGAGACAGTTAGTTTAATGGCAATAATCCAGCCAAAGCAGTATTATATTGACCTTAAAAAGATATATCTCTGTTAACACTTTGAGAAACATAAAATGTTTCTCAAATACTCCATTGCACTTTTTATCTTCACATCGGTAATCGTTTGAGTGTGAACTCCGAGGCACCTTTACAAAGATGTTTCTGACCTGTATGAGCCGTCTCTCTGTGGTTTCTGCCGGGACATTTGGAGACCTCACACTCCACCTGTTCTGCTTCAGTAGACGATATGAACTCGGTCTGCTGTGCCTCATGTGTCCGCTGCATCTGTCTCTGCATATACGAGCTGTGCCGCAGTGTAAAGTGTTCATCAAAGCCTCCAGTTCCTTTGAAGGAGAGGGACTTCCAGATGGCATAGACCTGAGCAGCACTGGTCTTTTCCTCACAGACCCCTCTGCAACTGTCAGCGCCGGGTTACAGAACATTTAGTCACTTTGCACAGGAAATATCACAGTTTAAAAGAAGTTTAATAATGCATTCCTAAAAGTTATCTACATTTTTATAAGTTGCCTGAAATGTTCTGCATTATGGCCTTAAACTAGTTGGCACCACTTCATAACAGCTACACTTTAAATGACCTTAACTTTTTCCATGCCAGCTCTTTTCTCACTTTGCGCCTCCTGGTTTGCCCGGGCTTTTTGCTCATTTTAAACAATAATCACACAACAAAACTTTGTTGTGTGATTATTGTTTAAAATGAGTTGTTGTTGACATGTTGTACATTAAAAGAGACCAGATTTTTTGCTTTTTTGTTGTTGTTGCTATAACAACACAAGCTGCACACATACAAAAGTCATTTCTGTAAAGGTGTAACCATATTCACCTTTTAATCTTTGAACTACTGGGATTGTTTAAGGGGTAGGTAATACGGCCACAAGTTTTTTCGATCTATGAAGTTTTTATCTCAGATTGACAGAACGAGCTGCATGTTCATTCAATTCATTTGGGCTTCACTGAGTACAACAGAGAGGTGGGCTCACTGGACATAGCGGGAATTTTGTCCTCATTAATACTGGACAAACAGGTTTTTCACCACGGTGCAGTGATTGGTTGTCTGCAGCTTGATCTGTGCAGTGATTGGCTGTTTGAAAGGAACACACACATCACCCACATGCCAAGACCCATGAAAGCAAAATCCAACACTTATGCGTTAAATCTTCACAAGAAACAGAAAAATATGCATTTTCACTTGGAGAGGACCAGCAATGTCTCAGGAATGCACATGATACAAGAAAAGAAAGTAAAACTACTTTTGTGGTGCAGAGCCATGTATTACTGGTGAGCGCACCATTTGCTGTGCTGCTGTTGATTTTTTTTTTACAACTGACTGTTTTGCAGGTTTCATTTCACTGGATGGAAATTGTCTGACATGGCATCATTGGAGTTTGTTCGCTCTGTGACAAGGACATTTTTGCTTTAACCAGTCGCTGCTTTTTAGTCATTTTGTAGTCCAGGAAGTAGTCCAGGAATGTGTGGTGTTGTCTCTGTGAGGTAAACCTACAAACTAAAAGGGATACCTGACCTAGCTGGATTGAGTGAAAGCACTAGGCCAGCGCCAACCTGGCTATGTTTTTTGAGTGAACCCCAGGTTGAATTAGGTGAACATGATGCATTTTTCTGACCTCACTTGTCCTATAAACAGGGAACTTTGCCTTTATTTTGGTAGATTAAAACTGGATTAGATGAAACATGGTGTTGAAATGACAAAGGTCCCAAAGTCAAGTTTTGCTTAGGGCCCCCTGACGCCTTGAAAATGCCCCTGAAAGCCTTTAATGTTTTGCTGTGGAACAACTACACTTTTCTATTTCTTTCTATGTTTCCACTGTTTTTTCTTAGACAAACAAAAACAAAAAGTAATAGCGTTATCTCGTGTAACATATTTTGCCTCAACCTGCAAACCAAACAAATGTTAACAGCCTATTTTTGAGATGAGCAAGCAAGCTAATTAGAGCAGAGCCCCAGCAGAAGCATCCAGGAAGGGCCCATACATCATGATGCAAAATACTGTAATAATGGCAATGCTTTTACTTGCTTGGCCCGGGGACATGACGTCTAATTTCACTCCACCTCATCGCTCCCGCACAGACTTTTTGGGGGAAGCTGCTGTTTTTGCTACTTGCTGTTGTAAGACTTGAGTCAGACGCTGTTATCAGTTTACTAAATGCACATTGAAATTTTGAGTACAATGAGCTCTAGATTCTCAGATCTTAAAATGTCCCTTTGTTCTTTCTTTGCCCGCTGTTTTTGTTCTGAAAATGAGTTCACTACAAATTGAGTTTTTGTGCAATACGATGAAGCACACACTTTATCTGTTTACTTGTGACATGCTAAAAATGGTTATTATCTGTTTCTGAGAACAGCTGAAAGGAAATTGTTGCAAACAGCAATGGGGTTTTTGACTTAATAACATCTGGAAACAGTATTTGGTGTGATAATCTTCTTCGCTTTCTTGTATCCTCACCAACAGTTATTAAATAAATAACAGTAAATTATTCTTTGGTGCTCTTGGTAGCTCAAGTATTTACATTTTTCAAGGTATGGGACTGCTACTGTGTTTTTAAACACTGTAGTCAATTTTTTTTTATCTTTAAAACAAAAACATTTTATTTAAAACTTTTTGCAGTTATTCTACATTTTATGATTTCAAGCTTTCAATTAAAAAAGCCATGTTCACTTTCCTAGTGCATTTTAGAAGCACTTTTCACAACTTTCATATGCCAGTGTCAGTATGCCAACCAGAACTAACTCATGCTTAAAAGAGGGCTGCAACAAATGATTATTTTAATAATCAATTAGTTGGGTGATTAATGTTTTCATTAATCAATTAGTTGTGTGGCATACTGCTGAGCTACAATGGAAAAACTTTAATCGTGTTTTGGGTAGGTTTTGAAATGTCTTCAGTTATGATTATGACAAAATGTACTGTACAAAACATGTAGGAAATTAAGCATAACATTGTCCCTTCACTTAAAAAAAGAATAAAACTTGCTTGATCTAGTCAAATTATAAAACAGAATGCATTTTAGTTAATTCAGGTACTTTTTCGAAATTTGCCTAATTAAGTCTGTAATGTTTCTTTGAAATGCCATGAAAGAATATTTACATCACAAAAATAATAAATAAATACAATTTCTATAGCTCGTCATCAATAATATTATTTCAATCTGAGGTTTTCTCTGAGTTGAAAACTCAGGTTGAAATCTGAGTTGCGATTAATCGTTTAACTTGTTGCAGCCCTATTAAAACATAAACCAGTACACTTTTTAGGTTTTAAGGAACAAATGCTCTATTATTAGACCTAGTTACCTTATTATGCCTGCCCACTTTTGTTGGCAGCGTACTTCCTGTTTGACTCTGTTAAATATATAGCTTGTCTGTCTTGTGTGAGGCGATATCAGATGGATATAACAACACCTAAAAAGGCTAGTGACAGAATTCTACAGGCTAATTGCAGCTAAACCAGATCTGGGTCTCATTTATAAAAGAGTGCATAAAAATCTACTTGGAAAAGCTACTACGAACAAAAATGAGATTTGTCCTGAGTGAAAAATTATCCAGATTTATAAAACCTTCCGTAAGCGCTCTTTTCCTACTGAGCAGCAGAAATCTGCGGCCAGGATCCCGTCTCTGGCCACGCCCCCTTCAAACTTCCGTCTCACCATAAACGGATACGCAAATGAGCGATTTAAATAAACATGAGCTGATAATGAGTGAGTTTGACTGACAGAGGGAGGAGCAGAGGAGACACGCTGCAGCGGGACACATCGCACAGGCTCAGAGGAGTGGATTCAAGAGTGATCTTTGCTTCTCTGAGACACTTTTACACACTGTCACTGAAAACACAATAATTTTAAACACATTGGTCTACTTTATCGGGGTTTGGGAAGAAGCGGCGACTTGAGGAAAAGACGGTGGAACGTGAGCTCGTGTGACGTGTGTCCCTAAACGCGAGTCAGACTGTGTCTAGTGAACGTTTACTACAGAGATACTGCTGCTGCGGGGATCATTCAGCGTGAAGCGCACGTGCACGCTCTACGTGCACGTGCACAAGAGCGCACCCACATAAGCTTTATGAGCGCTTTGAAAAATGTTTGTTTCTTTCTTTTTTTGTTTTAAAAAAGTCATATTTGCCCATTTCAAATGTTCCTCAAACATGCTCTCCTCTCACGTCTCTCCTGCCTCTGAGCCGTGTTTAAGTAAAGTCTGTCACACATACGCAACGTCCAAAATGTGCGGAGAGAAACGTAATGTTTCATGTTCAAGATGTTTTTTATAAATCCCAACTTTTACGTAAAAAGCTGCTTCGTACTTTTCGAGGCTCATTTTGTGCGTAAGTAGGCTTTATAAATGAGACCCCTGTTCTTATAACTCTGTGCTTCCCTTATCGGTAAGTTTGCGCTTTGATCTTACCTGATGCTAAAGCTGAAGAAGTGCTTTAGTCAAGTTTGGATGGTCTATATACCAGAGATGTATTTATGACATCACAAATCTAGAAAAGTTGCAGCAGTGTTTTTGAGGCTCAGACAGGAAAGAATATATCTCACTCTCAGTAGTAAACCTCGCTGTGTTTTTGATGTTAAAGCAATTAAAATCCCCAAAAGTTTATTTTGCCTAATGTGTCCTCTAACTGGTGCAACTCTCTTCACTTTAAGCTTTTTGAGAACGAAGTGCAAAACAAATGAGTGTGATTGTGTGGAGTGTTTGTGAGAGCCAGAAAGGATTAACTGCAGTGGTAAAAAAAAACAAAACTGTAAAAATCACCACCTGCATGTTATAAATGTTGTGCTGAGGCGTCTTAGATTTTTCCATCTTAAAATGCCCCTTTACTTTGTGTTTCCTCCTGCGTATTATCTTTTAATAACTCCCTCCATTATCGCTAATATCTCCCAGTGACAGCGTGCTTGTTTATCTACATCCATCGCGGCCCTAACGCACACATAGATCACGCATAACTCGACATATATTGGCCACGTATCACACCCCGAGGTATTGCAAAAAAACGCCATAATGTCTTTGATCATGGCCGTCCCGAATGATTAACTACTGTAGGTCTTTTACACTTGTCCCGAGGCTGAACGCTGCGAGCATGGAGGCACAGGAAGTAAAAACTCTCTTATTTATTACCCCATTAGGCTGCCCTTTACTCTCACAGGACGTCCCACCGCCGCCATCTTTGTGGAACATAAATATGAACATCAGCAGAGGTGTCAAGGCCCGGGCGCGTCAGAAAGACCTGCTATTATGTCATAAAATGAATGGAAGCCTGCTCAATGACCTGTGGTGTGTAAACCCACACTTTCTCCAAGTCAAATGTAGCATGGGCTCTCGCTTAGATACTGAGAGATACAGAGGTGTTTCTTTTGTCTTTGTGGGAAGAAGCATATGCAGTAACTTTTACAGTCTTTGTGTGGTTAGAAATATTTCAGACTTACTAGAGATTTCAAGTGTCATCAATTCCAGTGTTTTTCAAGTCATAGCTCACTTTTGGCAGTACATCTCCTTCTAAAATACAACCAAATAATTCAATTTATAAGTAGAAAAATGATAATGAGACAATGCTTTTCATGTCATGTTCACAAGTGTTGATTTTTGGTAGAAATGTAGCTCTGAAAGTTAGATTCACTTTAAATATGAAGTTAAAGCCGGAACATTCTTAATGGGGATCAATACATTTTACTTCCTAAGGTGAAATCCTAAGGAGATAAAAGCTCACTGTAAGTAAAGATAAATATTTTTATGATATGCGTAGTGAAAAAAGACATCTAAGTAAAAAAAAAACAAAAAAACATTTTATTTAAGTTTATTTATTGGTCAAGAAGTTATACGATGTGTCTTTAAATTCAGACATTTCTGACACCCTCTGTAACTTTCACACAATTGAAATGTAATCGTAACATTTCTAGTTAAGGCGTTTCTCTTGGTAGGAACTAACACTTTTTAAACCTATATTTTTGTGTGATTGCGACTATAATGAATATACTGTATGATAATATTTTAAATCAAGAGTTTTTTAACCAGTAACTTTCCACAAACTTCCAAGTAGCTCAACAAGCACTTTGGAGTCAAATATACTTTTCATCTAAATTTGATTCATGTCATGCTGGTCAGTAAATGTAGATGCCTTATTAGCACCAAAACATCTATTTTATGAGCACCTAACCTATGCTCTATATCAGCTAAATATCTGACTTACTGCCATTTTTATTTTGTAAAGGTAAGGAATAGGAGAAAGAAAAGTCAATCTTCTGTTTCACGCTCAAAAAAGTCTAATTGTTTTGAGTAGAGATTGAATTTGGATGACTTATTTTTTTCTTCTAAGATACAGTACACAACCCCAAATCTTTTAGTTCTTCTGGCCTAAATAATCACAATGATAGATAAACAAACACCTTCTTTGACACGCTCTATTACACCTTACAACTTTAACAGATACATTTAGATCAATGAGCCATCTTGACCCAATAGTACCCTCCTCTCTGCACCAGCACTACCTTTGATGATTGGTGCAGGTTTCCAGAGCACACAGAGGTCTGAATAAGATCACAGACCATATCTGAGGGTTTACCACGCTCCTCTCTCTGAACTCCGCACACTGTCTTTTGATCATAGGTTGGAAAAGCTGAAAGGAGACTGGACGGAGGTAAACAGAGCTAAATGAGAGCGTTACCTCGACTAACACTTACATTTTTGGCATAATTTTTGTTGTTTAGCGATAAGTTCACCTGACATGAACATATACACTCAAAAACTGTGCATTGTCACTCCTCCTAACAAAAAAGAAACGGAGAGTCATTTTAAGCAGGTCACAGTGTGTGTCCTTGCGCCTTTTCCTGGCCTTAACAAAGTGCTGACCCTAGTGTTCGGACCGAAGTCTGTGTCCTCCTCTGCGCTGCCCTATCCTGATCTGTCCTTTCCTCTCCTGACAGGTGAAAAACGGAGTCACCTTTGACCCCTGTCACCGTGACCCTCTCCGCTCTGCAGTGATCATGACTGCTGCCACTGCTCCTCGTTTCACCTTTTCTAAATGTCTCGTAATTCTTTCTTATCCAACCTGAATCTGTCCAGAACTACAGAAGTAGAATTTCAACAGTTCTTAATGGAACATGACTCAACGTAGTGTATATTACTTTATGATTATCTGAATATACTCTCATCACAGATTGTATTCATTACAAAAGAAATTTTCATATAAAACAGTGACTCAATTCTCTCCTTGCTTCCTAGTCTACCAAGTACAACTATCTTGCAGTATGATGTTTTTTTTAAACATCCGTTCAGTGAGGAAGCCATGCATGATAAATTTCTGTAGCTCATCCTAGAAAAAAATGTTTGCAAAATCTTGTTTTGTCCAGTTCTCACGGACCCAATCGTGTCTCGTTTTGTGAAAATTGTTTTGTTACCACCCGTAGTAACACAGAACAGCAGAAAGTTGGAAAACAAGACAATTGGTCAAAAATGCAGAAGCAGACTTTCTATCATTCACGGCAAATGGATAATTGTCTCAAAGCATCCGTTATCCTTAGATTCTCATTCTCAGCAAGGAAAAACTTCCAAAAAACCCAGTGGGAAAAAGAAGCATTGAGAAAAAACACTTTAATGAACAGACTGCAGATATGACCAAGACTGACACATTTGCACATTGTTTAAAGAACACATATCATGCAAAATTTAGTTAATTGAGTTTTAAATCAGTCTAACATTGCTTCTTGATAAAATAAATAAATAAATAAATAAAAACACAGTGGAGTTTTGTTGACAACTTCTATTCCATTCACTTCTGAGCCTCAGAAAGCACTATTCTGAATATCTAATCTGTGATGCCATATCTCTGAGATCTTCTGCACTGTTTTTAAGTCCAAAGATGGCTGCACACACAAGCTGGTGCCCTGTCTAGCGCGGGAGTGCTTATCCGTCTACACAGGTGCATTATCAGTTAAAGATCACAAAACTCTTTTTAAAAAACTCAGTTACTCCAGATCCATGTTCAATTAGTGACTGAATGTTAGCGTGACATTAGTAAGTGTTTCAATATTCAGTGGCTTGATATTTACTTATATTTGATGGAAAAAACTCATATACACAAGAGAAAGCTACAGGCATATAGACCTTTGATGAGTTTGACTACGTAGCTTCCGGAAAAGTACAGGAGGTGAGTTACCATGACATTAATAAAGATTTTTGTGTAATTTGTGTTACTTATCAGCAAAGTAGAAAACTACAGACTCACGGAAAACTGCTCCAATTGCATGAAAGACTCTGAGCATATGAAATACTTCCATGACTGTGGGGAGATGTGTTTGTTTTGTCAGTGATCCCTAATTGTTTCTACAGTAGTTAGTGGCTAGCTAATTAGCCAGCAGAAATCGCGAGTTATAGAGTGTCAACTTGTAAAACCTATGGAACACATTAGGAGAGCATCGTTAGAAGTCATTGTTGAGTTTTCTAACCATTTAGTGTCTTTACTAATTACGAGGAAACTATGCAGAGGGCACCACCTTTAATGGCTCTGAACAGGTCTATTCATCCAGACATTTCAGCAGCAGAAGCATATCAGACAAGATTGATTTGATTGTTTCCCTTGTGTAATTTCTTTGCCAGTCAGTACCTGGAGCTCTAACTCAATTCCTAAGGTGGGAATTGCACGATTGCTGAGAGATTAAACTTCTTTTTTATTGGTGGCTGTTTGACTTGAAGGACAAATAATGCTTCACATTTGTTCTTTTAGGTCTGTAGAGTCTATGAGGCAAAAAGACTTATAGGCTTATAGTAATAAATTCATAACAATGTCTCAAAGTTTGACATACTGTATGTAATCCAGTCCTAGTATCAGAGTTTAAACCACGTCTTAACTTTACATTCGGCAGAGCGTTGGTGCTACACTTTGGCGGCGCACTGCTGATCCAGAACCAAAACTATGGCCTCTGCAGTCCGTTTGAAGGGCACAATTATTCTTACTGAGCGCGGCGCATGCTTCAGTCCTCCTACAAGGGCACGCGGCGGGGGCACTTGTCCACCTCTGCCTTCCAAACACACACGGAGAGGACCCCGAAGTGCAGCGCTCGTGGCCGGTCTAAAAGC
This sequence comes from Mugilogobius chulae, assembly GCA_038363315.1. Taxonomy (NCBI): domain Eukaryota; kingdom Metazoa; phylum Chordata; class Actinopteri; order Gobiiformes; family Gobiidae; genus Mugilogobius; species Mugilogobius chulae. The sequence continues at coordinate 15,049,426 of CM076406.1, read as the reverse complement.
GGGACTCATTTGCATGGCCGTCACGTCGTTAATGGTGCTTTATCAAGGCATGTCTAATGAGCCTTACTGTACTCGCCACACTCCACTAAATGAGCACATAATCTCCACTGCCACCGGAGTTCAAGAGCAAACTGGATCTCTACAAGTTGATGTTTACAATGGCTATCTGGGGACTATGGTTTAAATTATAGATGGCATAAATCAAGATGGATGCAAAGATGACGCGGAATGACATAATGGCAAGTTGCTACAAGGAGAATTTTTACTTTCAAATAATGTTAGAAGTATGAAAGTGTAACGTTTAAAGGCTATGCAAGTGATATCACACAGGGAGTGGCAAAAATACATGAGTCAATGGCGAGAAAGGACATTTTCTCTTGTAGGAGATAAAAAAAACTTAGCTAAGCTAGGAGAAAACAGCTTGAGTTTGATGACAAATATAAACTAGAACTCTGCTGAATATTGAGTTTGTTCCTGAAGTAGGGGGAAAAAAATCATGTAAATTGTGTTAGAAAACCAGATAAACACAAAGACTTTTCTCACATTTTTCACTGATGTGCATAGGGATGACATAGTTGAAGTCATTCTGTTCTTAAGAGATGTTTTTGAGTTGTTCTAAATCTTCAACCTTTAATAGCCTAGCGATGTGTTGTTTCCAGGACTATATAAAAGCTTCTTTCATTTTCCATTTTAATGGATGCAATTATTTTCTGCACAACAAAACTCTATGAACAAAAAGTAGGCAAACATGTATATAGAAAGATGAAGTTGCCTAAATGAAAAGAACATTTTGTCTAATAGAAAACAACAAATGACCAACCTCTTCCTTTGTCAGTGCACAGAACAACATAGTCAATGCAAATGGTTGTTTGACCATCAAAAACATACATTAGCCCAAAGCAAAAAGCCAATAACAGGAAAAGGATGTGTTGGAGGCAAATGTGACACATGCTGTTTCTGAATTGTGCTGCTGAATTTAAATATGTTTGCGCTGAGTGGTGTGACATAAGTCTTTCTGTTCATAGTCGCTCCGATGGTGAATATAAGTATACCTTCAGAAAGAAGCAAAGTAAGTGGTTGAATCCTGATTTTGGTATATGTAATGTAAATTCACTGGCTAATCTTATTTCAAAGCTTTTCTGGTGGATAGTCATATTTTTGCATTGTCTGGAATGTTCCACAGTTTAAAATAAGATATCTTTTGTTTGTCCCACAATAGGGTAATTCCGTTGTTGCAATGTACAGTTCAAGAACAGCAAGGGAATAGAAACGTGCAATGAAACTATTTCTGTATAAACACAGTTTAGATCTGTGGAGAAGCCATACCTTTCATAGTAAAATGTATTTTTTTCAAGCTAGTTTTATAGCAATAAAAATGACCTTTATTTAATGTGAAACATTGCAAAACCATCTCCATAGACACAAGCAGAAAAGCTTCTCACCAGAAAAGTGCAAGATGGGTAAAAAAGCATCTTACTTTTTAAATAAAATACACTTAATTCAGTCTTTCTCTCACATACAGTCTTAAAAGTCTTGACCTTGTGCAAAATGTTTCCATCTACTAAACTTTTATTTATATGGAAATTAAGCCTTTAAGTTTACTTAGTCATTTGCATTCACATTAAAACACACTCACAATCACCAAAAAATGTCCGTAAGTATGAAACCCTGGCGAGACTTTCATGTAGATTGCAATGGGATTGGAGAGAATAGAGTATGTCCCAGCTCTGTCAAAGCAGAAAAATTAAGCTTTTTCATTACATGTCAACACTATCTTTTAGTTGTTGTTGCTTTTTCGCTTTATCCTCTTCGAGCCTGCGAGAGATGATGCATTTGTTTGTTTTGCCCACTCGTTTGGCCGCTCTGAGCTTTGCCACATGCTAAATTAGTCACTCCACAGTCCTGCTAATGAAGCTTCACGGTGGGGCACATCCAAAGCCTGTGTGGTCCAACAGTCTGGGCAAGCGGAAGTAGATCCAGTCACATCCAAATGAATTATAAAGTATTTTACCAATAGAGGTTATGCAAATGACATCACAGCATTCTAAATGTCTGCAGTGAGAGGCAAAAATGAATTTCTCATGAAATAGTCATAACGCTACTAAAATAGAAAAAAAGCAGCTTCAGACTGATAATACAAACAACCACATTTATTGCTAAATATTGAGTTTGTATCTGACATATAAAAAGAGAAAATCTGGTAAACCATGGTAGAAAAGCAGAAAAACTACATGAGCATTTCTGTTTTTTCAGACTTTAGGATCACACCATGAATCTATTATGTTATCTGGATAGGACATTGCTAGTTACCGTTGTAAATAGCGCAATGCAAACACAAACTGCTCAACTTTGGCAAAAACAGCATCTAAGAACTGTTGGATTTTATGGCAATTCTTAATATAGTTTCACATCAACAATAAACATGTAACTCCCGTCTGAACATCCTGCTCCTCGCGCAAAGAATTATGAGGGAAACACAACTGCGCATTTTCCATAGCCTGTAGCACACCTAAAAGGCTAAAGCTAACTGCCATAATGCAACAAACGCCAGTAAGCAAAAACCATTGACTCACAGCGCCTCACACAGGTTCAACCGTTTAACCTTTCTATGCTTAAAAAAGAAGTTTTAGTCTGTTTGGTAAGTGGACTTTGTTGTGTAGAAGTCTCCAGTTGCCGTTAGCAAACAGCTAGTCTGCATTGTTACTGTGACAACAGAAAAGCTGATTAAGAATATGTGCAACATTTGCCTCCCAAAAAAGCTAAGAACATTTTATCAGGTGTACTTAGCTAGCATACTTTTCCAAATCCCTCATCCAAAAAACAAAACCAAACTATCTTAATCTAACCTATCCTAACATAACCTAACTCAACTTTCTGAAGTAAACATTTTGACTTTTGCCTTCATAGTCACCCATGCAAAGGGATGCAGTGTGGATAACTGAGTTGGGAAAGAAATGAGGCATTATTCTCATACTTTTGCCACTCAATCAGATTGTCTGTGCATAACTTCTGAACAGCTGCAACGTTTTCCACCTTTGTTTCCTGCTCATGTGTGAACCCCATTGACTTTCTACCATCTGCTTTTGGGGGTTGGACGTGCTTGGGCGAGGATTGGAACTCCTTATCTCTATAGGTCGGGATAGTTCTGGGGACTAAATGTGATGCTTTCTTGAGATCTTCATTGTTCCGTTGCCGGTTCAGAGAGTATAGCATTGCCAATCTTTCCCACTTGAGCAGCTCCTCACAGTGGCCCATCTGTTGCGACTGTAGTGTGGTGCGAGACTGTAAGTAATGTAGAAGGCTTGGAGAGATGGTCAGGTGTTCATGGAGAAAGAGCATTCTGCAATAACGCTGTATTTAACTTTGGATCAGTCTGGGAGAGGATGACAAGCTCCACTCGGGCTAATGCAAATGTGACGTGAACAACGAATATGTCGCAAAAATGTTTACTTAAAAAAAGGAATGCTTCGTGCACAATTTTAAGGCAGTTGGAACTGTGTTTGGGACTTTCTCAAGAAATTATTTGATTGATTGTGTATCTGTAATGAATAATAAGGATGTTACTATTGTACAATTTACAACAATTAAAAGGGACCTCTGAAAAAACTCAATGTGACTTTTCTGGTTAAATAACTGTCATTTTTCAAGTCTTTTGGTGACTCTGAATAACACCCAAGCACAATATGAAAAGTCATTGTCTAGCTACATGTTTTTCTCCTAATATCACCCATCTGCACGCTCACCGCTTTGTCAGTTCTTTTCAAACAGTCTCTTGAAAGTGTCTTTTTGCTTGTGCCGCAGCAGAGTACAGAGCTGCACTCCCCATTTTGCCTCTTCTCACACTCTGCTCTTGAACATAACGCTTCATGACTTTCTGGGGAGTTTGGAGAGGCCAAAAGTACAGCAAAGTATTCACATGATGAATCTGCCTTCAGAGTCTAAGAGGCTGCTGGACTCTGGCTCTGAGTCCGTTAGATTTAGGGAGCTCCAGCTGAAAACTGGACATAAAAAGATCTTGTGAACTACTGCTGATTATTTTGTTTATTAGGTTTGTCACTACTGCTAGTCAGATAGTATTTTTTACATTAGTTATGTAGTCAAATGAGTATAACTGTTGAGGTTTTGAGTACAATATCAACATAAGTAAAGTGGAAATATGATGCCTAAAGGCTTTTTAATAGAGATTTATATTTCCCATTTAGGCTCCGAAGTTGTTCATTTGAAAAGCACAAATGTTGCCCCTTGAATGTGCAATTTAACAGTGGACAAAAAATGTATCAAAGTTGTCGTTTTTTAGTCATTTAGTCGATTTTGGTATTCAATCAATGGTGTCATAGTCAACCAACGTTCTCTTATTCAACTACTTATTTTAATTAGACCCATTTCTATGAAACAGAAGCAGACTGAATTGCAACACATAGTTATTTATTTTCTCATTTTTGGATAATTTTAAGATTGAAATAAAGCTTCAGAAACACATCTAAATACATTTTACACTGCTAAATAAACAAATCAAAGAGCCTGGGACAGAAATTCGAGTCAGGAATGTATTTCGAAGGAGGCGGAGGAGCTGCTGTATTTTGTACTGGAGACAGCGGAGAGAGCCGACACAAATGGTCAAAATACATATGTGACCATCATCACAGACGTACAAGACATTTAACAAGGTGCATCATGCATGTTTGACTAATCTTGTCTTCCACCTGATGCTAGAGTTTTCACCTACCTCTTGTCCCCACCCACTTATCTATTTCTTTTGATTACTCAATAGATTCAAATGAATGGTCATGTAATCTCTTTCCAACAACTACAATAAAAATGGACTTGAAGAAGTGGCTTATCAGTTCTGCTTTTTTGAACAGAAAGTCAACCTGTTTTTATAAGCTTTGTGTCCATATCTGCTTGTCAAAGCTTGATTCCGTCAGATTTCAGAAGCTAAGCAAGTTGGAGCCTGGTTAATACTTGAATTGGAAACCGCTGGAACACCAGGTGTCACAGTGGGACGAAAAGAGCGGACTGTTGTTGTGTCCTTGGGCAAGATACTTAACCAACATTGCTTCAGTGCCTGTGAACACTGGGTTAGTGGATTCTTGGTTGTAAAGCGCTTTGTGTGCCTTAAAAGCTGGAAAAGTGCAATATAAATAGAGACCATACAGACCATTTATCTTTCCTAGCTGTTTTAGATCAAGGTTATGTTTTACAATGAACAAAATAAAAACTACTGATGTCGCATTTCATGACCAAAAACTGACCTGATTTGGGTGTTTGAGAATTTAACCCACAACCTCTGTTTTAAAAGCCATAAACCACTCTTCCATCCGCATCACAGTTTGTGACAACATTTTTCCGCCTATTCTGCAACACGATTACAGCTGCCTGAACCTGACACTCACACCAACATATCCAGTACACAGAGTTAATCAACAGCTGCCCTAAGGTTACAGTCTTATGAGCTGATATGAGATCCATATTAAAGTGTCTACACGCCCAAGTCCCTGTAGGTCCCATCGATGTTATAACCCATTCACACATTAAAGAGCTATTAATACATGCACATATCATCACAGCACTCCACGTTGTTCTCTAATGGCTGGCAAATGAGAAATAAATGAGACAGATTTAATAGCTGTAAAATGGAAGGAAATGGAATAATATTTGATCTGGATAATTTATGAGCTGATAATGCTATCGAAATGAGCAGGTACAAGTCTGTGTTTCGGCGTATGGGATGTTATGTCAAGCTGATGTTCTTCCATTAGTAATTCCTTTTGCCTTTTTGTGGCCTGCCAGGAGAGATGGAGAGTGTAATCAAAGCCTCTGGTCACTGGGCTCATGTAATAAATGTATTCACTAGGGCTGCTTTACATTCAGTGCATAGTGCAATAATAAATTAGTAATGCCAAGGTATTAAAAACATAAAGAAATCTGACTGTTATAAAGAAACTGATGCTGAATGAAAATATTTTATTTATATATGCAATGTCATAAGGTCAAATGGTGAGCAAGAGACACTTTTTTGTAATTGTAAGTATTGCCATGAATGTGATTGCTATAAGACTAAACTCATTCACTTTTTATTACTTGGGGTAATTTTCATTTTAGTTCCTCTATCTGGATTAACTATTGTTTGGCCTGTAGAATGTATAATGACACTTGAACATAACCTATTAGCTGTGTTAGCTGTCAGATTGCAAATAAGTTAACCTGGGCTATAGTTCATATTTAATTACTTGAGTTCAACATCTTCTCTTTTGTACAAATACACAAAACAGATTTTTTTCCATAATGAGCCTTACAAAGTGGTGCTATAATTATTCTCCAATGACATGATTGTTGTCACTTTAAAAGGACTTTCATAAGATGAATCTGACAATGAGTGTGTGGAGCCAATCTCTAACAAATAATGATGACGCTCAGCGTTTATGGATTTCTATTTTCGATGTTTTGAAAAACGTATACATGATTGTTGATGTTTCAAGGTCAAAATATCATTTTAAACTTTGGTTTACAACATCAATTATTTTTAAATCATGTCTTTGGCATGCATTTAGATTTTTTAGTTGTTAAAGGGCAGTAAGCATGCTTCTAAGTTCCTCTATGTTAGAATCTGAGGCACCATATCCAATAGTTTAGTAAAGCGTACATGGCAGTCTTGTGTTTCCCACATCAGGAATTGGGTTAGAGGTCCAGCTAATGACTACAACAGAAATTACACGAGAGAAATCATCAAATCAAAGTTGCGTATATGCTAATGCTGCAGTAATGCTCAAAACAAGTCAGGATGATTTATAGACCTAACAGTTCAGAAGATATTTGAGATATACTTTTTTGAGGCTCATTCTTTTGTCAAATGTCTTTGTAAGTCTCCCTGTTGATGGTTACATATGTATTTTGGGACATTTGAAGCACGTGTCAGCTCTCTCAGTTGTATCTAGAACCAAATATTGCAACTGCAACTTCTCTGCCTCGCCCCTATGCTGACCCGAATTGCTCTCCTGAGAAACTCTGGCTCTTGTGCATATTGGATTTGTCCCATTTAGAGTCTGGTTTGTTGTATCGATTGTCATACACCTCAGTCAGGCGCTAAGCATCATGGGAGTTCAGACAGAGTGGTCTATGGCAGCAGTTCCATCTAGTGTGCCATAGGGGTAACTGTAAGTGCGAGGAATGATTTTAAGGGTTGAGAAGATTGTGCTAGCCACAGTCACCTTCAGACATCCATCTCCAGGCCCTCCAGCAGTGACACACCCCAGTAATAGCACTCGGCGGTGGGTAAGATAAGGTGAAGCTCCCCTCCCTCTCTCAGTCTGTCCGTCCGGCTTTTTCGGCTCTGGCGGTGGGATGTAACCACAGCTAGACAAGTGGGAGGAATAACTGACTGATCCAAGACAAACAACACATTTATCTGGAGAGAATATGTCAAGCGCTGCTTCTTAAAAAAAAGCCAGACATGCTCAAAACCAGGGCAAGTCCAGCCTGTTTCAACCTGAAATAGATACACATAGTTAGTAAACTGCAAAGCCCAATTCTGTAGAGTTGATGTTGTACTTGGGAAAAGTTACATCCTACATACAATTGGGTCTGTCATCACGCAACCTAGATAAATGTAGACACTTCAAAGTTATATATAGTTGGGTAAAGACAGTTCTAAAGACTTACATTTGTATCTAAATTCTGTTTCTGAAACTTCATTAATTGCAAATTAGTCAAAAAAAAACAAAAAAAAAAAAAAAAAAACAGTGAGAACCACAGCTCTCCCTTTGGTGCCTTAAGGCAGGGCTATTCAACAGATTTTCCAGAGGGCCAGATTTCACTAAAGACCATAGCTTCTGGGCTGGGCAGTAACACAATATGTCACCACTTTTCACGAGGTTGCACCAAATATTCACTAGAATTGTTTCTCTAGTCATAATAACTAATGCTGCAGGCAATTTTCATGGCTCTATAAATGTCCAAATAAGTGACCAAATGAAACAAGATTTAGGTTTATTTGGGCGTTATTTTAACTGTCAATAAAACAAGAGCAAAGTGGATTGTTTTGCTAAAAATATAAAAGATAACCATTTATCACTGGAATCTAATCAATGAACGCAACTGGAATTGACAAAAAAACACAAATCTTATTTTCATATGGTAAAAATACAATACAATCAAGATGACTAGTGCTTTGTGATATTAGGAGGGCCGGATCAGATTCTTGTAGGGCTGATTTGGCATCCGGGTCTTAAGTTGAATAGGCCTGCATTAAGGGGTTAAAACATAATTTTACTAAACTTTAAAGTCTTAATGTTTGATTGTATTTTGCAGTCAATGTTTTCTCTTTTTTTGGCAAGTCTTTGTTTTTATTTAAACTATGAGAGGATATGGTGATATTTTAAGTGTATCAAGAGACAAAAACAAATAGACAACTTTGTGATGAGAAAATAGTCAGATAAATTCAGCTTTGGGCAACTAAAATTCCTGCATTCATAGTTTGAACAATATTAAGATTCTTGACAGACCTGAAGGGGACCTTGGTGCAGCAAGAAGAAAAGAATTTGAAAAACGCTCTTAGGCATTGTCCCAGTCTGACAGGTAGAATTATTGTATTTAGTTGTCAGACTTGTTGAAATGGATCATACTAAAAAAATCTTACCTTCAAACTATTTTTGAGCTCCTGTGAAGGTAATTAGTGGGAAGTTTTAGTGGTGGTAGAAAAAAATCAACAAGACTAGCTGAACCAATTGTAAAAGTAGTTTTCTGGCAAACATTTCTGATAAAAAAAAAAGTAACTTACATTTACTGTGGTGTTATTGTCAAAGATAATTTGGATAAAGCAAACATGCTAACCAGTGTTACATCAGCATTAGTATTAGCAATATGTATTCTGTTATAAAAAAAAGCAATCCACATTTACAACAGTGCCATTGTTGAAGATAATTTAAATAAAGGAAACCTGCTAACCAGTGTTTGTTTAGGTCAGCAATAGCATTAGCAAAATACATCCTCTGCGAACAACTTGGCTACATTTGCAATCTTGTATTGTCAACGATAATTTAAATAAAGCAAACATGCTAAAAGTTTTTTTCGGGATTAGCATTAGCATGATCTATTTTCTGATAAAAAGCAAGTTACATCTACAACAGTGCCATATTAAACTTAATTTAAATAAAGGAAACATGCTAACCAGTTTTTGTTTATACTGCATTAGCATTATGTTTTTCTAATAAATAACAAGTTACCATTACAACAGTGCCATTGATAATTTATATAAAGATAAAGCAAACATGCTAACTACATTTTGTTTAGATCATCATTAGCATTATATAGAGTATTTTCTAATAAAAACGGAAGTTACTTTTGCAACAGTACCATTGTTAAAGTTAGGTTAAATAAAGCAAACATGCTAATCAGATTTTGATTATATTAGCATTAGCATTAGCCATACAAGTGTGGTTTCTCCTCGCAGCACTGCAGTCTGTGTAGATTAACAGCAGCAGAGCTTTAAGATTCAGAGAGAGCCGTCTTCCACCTCATCTCTCCTGAGGTCAGTGTTGGCTGCGCTGAACAAAAGGCCTGTTTCTGAGGTGATCAATCCTGCTCCACACGTCACACCAGGAGAGCGCTGATCTGCAGCCTCCTGCCAAGGTCACTGCCTCCACCACGTGAGGCAAGAACAAGAACAACTTACTGTGTCTATGTACAACGATTACCAACACAGACAGTTCATCAAAACACATGATCTCAAAGTAAAGGTGTATATGTAACTTTGAACTTGATTTCATACAGTGTTACATCAACTATTTATTTCAGATATGTGCTCAGACAATGCTTTTGATGTTTATACATGATCACTTACCTTTTGTGTGGTAAGGTTTAAAAAGACTCTAGACATTTATGAACAATCAAGAAGTGTTTTATTCTAGGTGATAATTAACCTGTAAAGTTGGCATTACAGCTCAAAGTTAACTAACTTGGGTAAGATTTCTTTATTGCCATACTTCTGGTTAAGGCTGTACATTCAATCAATTTCAGTTTCATTCATGATTAGTGACCTAACCAATTCAAAAACTACAGAGTAATTATGATTATTGCTATTACCTCATAAATGTTTGTTCCCTTGAGTGCAAAAGTTCCTTAATGTAAGCTACTGTATGTTTATAGTAAATAGTCTCCATATGTGTAGTCTACTCAGTCACAGTGGGTTAACTTTTAATCGCCAAAGTAGCAATTAGTTTTGATTCTCCAGGTAAAAGTTTGAACACTTTATAATTCCAGTGATATATTTCACTTGAAAAACTCCAGGCCTAAAGGGTTAAGTATTTTGCTCATGGACACAATGACAGCCCACTTTTGCTATGGTGTCCCAGCAGTCTCCCATCTGAGCACTGACCAGGCTCTAACTTGCTTAGCTTTTGAGATGAGATCAAGCTTTGACAACCTATTTAATTTGGTCGGTAGACTCTTTAGATTACACATATTCAATCGTGATTTGTGATTGTTATTTTCTCATAAGCGAACAGCCCTGTTTCTGGTTTAAGAATGTTGTGACCACTAAACATTCACCTTTACATGTTACTGATAAAGACATTTATTTAAATGTTTTGAATACTTTAATATAGCGTTTCGTCTATATGTGAAGGTGCTCAATTTTTAAATCTGGTTAGCCTGATGCTAGCCAAGTGATTGAACTATAGCAGACAACAACCAAAGATAAAAGAAAGTGCTTTCTTTCAATGCTGTGGTGTGCAGGTTCACCTGTCTGCAGATCTGAACGGATACTTCATATGGTGACATCTTCATGGAAATTGTGGACAAACTATTGAATAACAGCCAAAACAATGCCAATGAATTAATTTTAATATTCTCTTGCTGCCTTATATAAAACTCCAGAAAGAATTGTCCACTTTGGTGCCATTTGAATAGTATGATCAAATGTTATGGTTGTCCCATGTTATCCAAAGCTTTTCATAAAAAAATAACTTGATTTGAGACACTGGTTCTAATGTTATGCCTGATTTGTGCTAACTGCTGATTCTCAGTCCGTCATCAAAACGCAATGAAAAATAATCTTCCAGGCTGACAGTCGGATTCTTCTGTAAGACACGTTCCTGCCCGCGGCGCCACTGTCTCTGCAAATATTAGCTTTAGTTCTGAAAGGAAATAAACAACATGCAAATAATAAATGGCTAGCACAAGCAGGTACACAAATGGAGAATACTAATAATACAGCAGCGTTTGTGGAGGCTGAATGAGCGTCCTCGCGGGACTTGGAGACATTGCATTTTTAGCGGATTTTCACCTTTTTTTCTTAACTGCAGTGCTGTTCAGTCTCTCTGTGAGCATACAGTGCAAAAATAACAGGATAGTTTTTGTTTCACGAGTCCCAAGACATTTCTAAACCTTGCTAATCTTAAGCCCGCTGAGATGGAGCATAGAAATAGACCTTGGATGTGTGCCAGTGTTGTTGAATAAGTACAATCCTGCTCCGTCGGTTTGTGGACGACCCTGTTTAGGAAAGGAATTCTCACTGAAATTTAGGTGCAAATAATTAGCTGGTTCAATTAGGAGAAATCTATAGCCTTTTCACACACAGTTTTCGTGCCAGGTCTAATGTTGGAGCTCAAACTAAATTATTTAATCATAAAAACCTTTAATCAATTTGTCTTTTAGCTACTTTATGTGACTCAACCCACTTACTTCGCTGGTAGGACTGAGCAGTTAAGCAATAGATCACATTTTGATGTCAAATCATTAAATACTGTAGCTGGATATTTGAAGTGAGAAGTTCAGACACAGTTTGGTAGTATTTGTTGTGTTTAAAAAGCTGCAGAGAAGAAGTCTGTATGGCAGGGTCTCCAACTTTTTCGCCAGAAGAGCTATAAAGTTTTTGCAATAACCAAAAACTGTATCATTGTTAAGAAGAACATTTCAAGTCTTTTTTAAAATGACCTTGTTTGATTGCATGTTTCTATTCTCCCTGCTGTTCTTAAAATGTGCGTTGCAACACTGAAATTTTCCCATTGTGGGACAAATAAAGAATATCTTATCTTATCTAAAGATACATTTACAGAAATAGTCATGTAGTTATTAGAATAAAGTAATAAAGCTTCATTTTTATGATTGTAAAATCCTTTGGCGAGCTACTTGGAAGGTGGGGCGAGCTACTGTAGCTCGAGCTACTGGAGACCCCTGCTGTATGGTCTGTCCATGAAACCATTACTAAAATCTATTTTATTTAGATTTTGTACAGATAGTAAGTGGATTGAAATCAAGATAAAGAATTGTAAAAATTATTACTGTTTCTTCTTTTTGTATTTATTTTATTTTTATCAGTGAGATTTGCCTTTTACAACAAACAGAACAACAAAAGAGGATATACAATAAGAATGAAGATGAGATGGGTGTTATCAATGGAAGTAAAATAAAAAGTGTTTCGTCCATATCGCCCTGCCCAAGTCTGTGGAGATTATGGCTTTGGATTATTCCACAATATTGCAGCTTACTATTATTATTTATATTGCAGCTTATTTTTATTATAATTATTATTCAATCACATGTTTTTATTGCTAAAATAATACTTTACAAACAGATTTTCCCGTCTAGTTCTTCTGTTACTCTGCATTTTGGTAATAATTGGATTTAAATAATCAGAATGAAGTGACTCAAAATAGGGATTGTGATATACATTTTTGTCATGTCGCCCAAGTTTAACAACACTGCGTTTTATGCACTTTTATGTAGGCTACTGTCAATAGTGTTGGCTACAGTGAAATATCTTATAAAACTGCCAATTCCAATTAGCAGTTCCCTTTGGCAGTTTCAGAACAGGAACAAAATAAAATTGTTAAGCATTCTTTTGATTGTATTTGATTTGCTTTGCTTTGTAAAATAACTTTTTGAAATAACTTCATCAACTTAAATTATTTTAGACATCAACTGTTAAGCCCAATGTGCCTTTTACGAGTTCAGGGAGGCATGGTTAGAGGATGGATTTTGTAAGAGAATTATTGTCCTTTCTTCTTCTTTTGACACATCTAAAATTTAAAAATAAAACATTTTTTCTTACACATTTTTGATTATTACTTGTCAATGTTCCTGCTATCAGCGAGCCATCTCACAGTCAGTGGAGTAAGAAATGAGACAAAAACATGGATATCCAAATCCTCTAGTGGCAGCTGAGATAAGGCAGAGTAAGCCAATGAAAATACGGAGAAGGTCACATGATGGTGGACCTCTGCCTTGGAAGTCTATATCTAACACACTTGAGATCTTGTAAAAGATATTTCTAAGCTTTTTAGAAAATAGATAAATCAATCTCAGTGGAAAAAAAAAAAAACTTGAAATTTTGACATATGTGTTTTTCTTCTCAGATCAAATTCAACATTTTCCTCACAGCCGACGTGTTATCTCTCTGTCACACACAAATTCAGCTTCTTGAAGATCAAATGTTTATAGGAAAATCTGGCAACATTTCACTGCACATTTTGCCAAAAGAGAAAGTGTTCAAACAAACATTAATATGCCTCCGCGTGAGCTAAAAACAAATCACCTCCATGAATTAGTGCGGCGTTGTATTTAAACCAAGCCCTGCAGTCAGACTGAGGGCACAGCCAAGTGTTGACTTCAATGAAATAGGAGTAATATTCATGCAGACAGTGTCACGGTGCTGCTGCTGCGGGCTTGTTTACTTATTGAATTTGACCAGAGCAGAGACAGATTGGAGTGTGGCCAGGTGTAACCCAGCTTTAGGAAACTGTGTTCAGATGAAGGCTGGAAATTAAGAAATATTCACGGAGGTAACTTAGAGATGTAAATAAAGTTTGTTCACGATGATGGCAAAGTAAATAACCGTGATATTTTACCTTTCTTTGAATGATTTTGGTTCAAGTGTGATTTTGTCATTGAAACTTAAAGCAACAAATGAACACTATTCCAGTGTCATTTCACAATTCAATTCTTTCCCAGACTCTGCCTCACACAGCACCTGTTGGTTTGCTGCTACAGTTTATTAAAAAGCCAGAGTTTGTCATTGGCAATTTGAAACCATTTCTTTGTGACTCAGTTACTCAGTTGGTTTATTCACAGCTCCAGTGGCAGATCCAGTCAGAGCACACACCACATTCATGCAACTGAGGTGCAAACCTTCTTATTGAACCTAATTTCTATGTTTTTGTCTATTTTTTTCCCACTATTGCTGTAAGTATCTATTTGCGTTTATGTTAAAAGTGGGATTTGGACCGATTTGGGCCAATTAGTGCAAAGTTTCAATTATACTGTAGTTTGACATCAATTAGCCCTGATTTTTATACCAACTTAATTCAAAACATCTTGAACAAAAATCACACCAGCAATATGAAACAACTGGGGTAATGTATGATGTATACATAAAAATGACTTTAAAGCTGGAATACCACGTTCTCCAACAGTGCTAAAAATCTATTTGCAATCACTTGTTTCTTGTATGGAATTTTATCCACGGCACAGATTTTTCAAACAGAAAAATGAAGCAGTGGTATTAGCCCTGAACAAACGATTAGCTCTCATCCCTAAGAGTCACATACTGATTCACATGGCTCTTTTAACACAAGCTGAGCTGAGGCACCTTACTGTATATATTTTGTTCTATTTTTTACTACTTTTTTAATTGATTCTCTGTTTTATTTTTGTGTATGTTTTATTATTGTGCATGTGAAGCACTTTGGGCATCCCCTGTTGTTGTTGTCTGGGATCCAGCATGCTTCAGCAAACTGCGAAGAGTGGGTCTGGTCACCACGCCCCCGCCTGCGTTTCAGACAAAATCTACATCGTACCGGGCAATCACATTATTTTATTTGAGTGACGAAGAAGCGGTCTGTCATTTAGACTAACTTCTCTCACCTCACATTAAAATAGTTTTTTGCTTCGCTCATTGATTCTGCAGAAATGCGCAATGTTTTTCAGTTCCACGTGATATTTTTTTAATGTATTTTTTTCGTCAGGAGCAGCCATGTTTTCAGATGGTAGAAGATGCGTGTCTCTGTTTGGCTAATTAATCTGTTATCACGGCTACAGAAATCCGAAAGAGGGACGCGGTGGCCAGACAATATATTTTATATATAGTGTCTGGATTTTCCAGGCAACTGTTGTTGTAAATGTGCTATACAAATAAAGTTGACATTGACATTCTTATAGGCTTGAAAAGGATAAAATGCTGAATATTTAAATTAAACTCTTTATTTTGTAACATTTGTATTTTTTCAATATGTTATTTTTAACAACAACCTGTCCAGGGAGTGCAGGTGAATATTATAATTTTTGGTATAACTTGGCACAAGTATCTTTCCTTGTTTATGTAGGTTAATGTTTTTTGTGCACTGTCCTAGGTAGATACAATTTTTAATATTTGCAATAAAACTGAAGCACTTAGCGTTTTCCAGTTCAGTTCCATACCATTGTCCTACACAGTTCAACAAGTGACTCGACGACTAAAGAAAAAAACACTAAACTCTTGCCCCTGCGTCTGCGCCCCAGAAACCCTGTTTGCTCTGCACTCGCCCCATCTGCAGCCTTCACTCATCTGCCTTGACGTCCGGGGCGCGCCATTTGGGACGCTGTTTTGAGGTGACTTCCTGTGTACTTCCTCTGTTTCATCCCGACACAACAAAGAGCGCAGGCTTTTGGGACCCTTGATGCAGCAGTTCAAATGATGCTTTCAACACCAACACAGCACAGCGGAGCCAAACTACCCAGAATGCTTTGTGGCGAGACACAGCCAGACTATGTCATTTGGATAAAGCCTTCTCACACAATCACACCGTAATTGCTTTATTTCGGGCTCTTGGAGTGTTTCTTTGCGCCTCACTTCAGTTCATCTCATCCCAAGTGTTCCTTAAGCGGTCCCCACACTAACGAAAATACTGCTCAGCCTAGGCGTTTGCAAACATTTGTGTTCTCTGTAGGCTACACATTTGCAAAAGGCAATCTACACATAAACACTTTTATTTTATCAAGGGATTGAAATGTTGGCTCCAGTTGGTCATCGAACAATACCAGAGACTAAAATCTATCCGTTACAAAGAGAAATTACGAAGCAAAAAATACCATTCTTGAACTAAACTTGGACTGAATAAGAGTAAACTATACTGGGACTAACAAGAGTATATACAGTACACTTTCCAGACTATAAGAAGCTGCATTTTTCACAAGTTGAACTCTGCAGCATATAGAGTAATATACCCAAGACTCTTTAACTGTGGCTTATAATATTTGTTCTTTCTTGTTTTAGTTTGCTGAAGCTGTAAGTTCTCCTTCCAATTCTTTGGATTTGTTTCTGTCATCATTAATCGTTTAGCCTCTGCAGCGTCTCCAAAGTCTGTGTTTAAGCTACTTTTGTTCAATGGTTTATAGTGATAGATAAACATTGTAGTAATTTGTAACAGTAATTCAAGCCAGTAGAAGGAACAAAAAGCACAAAGGTCAATAGGAATACAATTATTATCGTATGTTCATATGTTATTACGCATTGTCCCCAACAAACAGAATAATAACATACAGAAATAGCAAGCAACATTGTTCTTAACCCATAAATGAAGAGGTTTGGTGCAGAATTCGCTCTTGTTGTTTATCTGCACAAAAGCCCTTCTAAGCCTTTTCCCATTGGGTTTAAAAATATTGTAATGCTGCCTTTAGTTTCCCCGCGTCTCTTCCTCTGCCTTTCAGTCGCTGTGATGAGCTATTGATTGTGGTTGGACTGGGGCGTACAGTGGATCCACAGTAGAATGAACACAAATAGACAGAAGATGAATGGGGCAGCGGGTAGAAACTGGGACCAAACTTATATATATATATTATATATATATATAGTGTTAGAGCGAAATCAAAGCATTTGTGCCTGCTCAGTATTCACAGCCTGTGCCTCCGCCGCCCACTGCTCTGCTGCCTAAAGAAGCGCTCCAGATCTGTGCTCTGGCCTCCTCCTCGCTCCTACATCCACACGTTTGTAGCGACGCTTTTCCTTGTGCTTCAGTTAAATGATGATTGAGGGCTTGTCATTGACCGATTTGGCACCGTGTTCTTCTAACTAGTTTAGCTTCTTCTCTTTTTCAAGCACTGTTCTATTTAAATACATAAACGGTATGTATATTTTTGAAGGTTACAATGTGCAAAATCAACTTTTTGGAGTTTTTTATTCTTGTTCTGGCATTGCTTCTTCAAAAACACATCTGAATTTTTGCCTGAGATGTTTTTCGTTCCCCTCTGAGCCTCAGAAAACACTGTTCTCAATGTTTCTGTTCTGTGATGTCACAATTAGATCTCTGAGATCTTCTGCATCGTCCATAAATCACCCAAACTTATTTTGAGCATTTCTGCAACATTAGCATATCACACAGGTTGGATATGATTCTTTCCCCTATATCATTTTTTTTGCAGTAGAAGCTTTTTACAGAAGTATGTTTGAAGGACAGGAACAATGCAAATAATGCATCCTAGTTTTTTAAAGAGACTATACCCGATTGTTTAGAGTAAAATAACTTAAAATCTATTTCCCCATAGCACAGCTATCCTGTTAATGTATTTATCTAGGTGGAGATTAGTCCACAATGTCCAGACTACGTCTAAAAATGTTCCCTTTGTTCACCAAACTCCACTAGTTTGTCTGTTGTTGTTGTTGTTGTTGTTAGTATTGTGGCTAACTGCTGTTAGCATACCGGCACGTCTCGTCCCTACCAGCTGTGAATAAAACTTAAACACACGTTTGTTTGTTTGTTTGTTTGTTTGTTTGTTTGTTTACATACATTTTTAAATAAGCAAAAATCTGGTCCCTTTAAGATTATTATCTCGTTTTTTGCATGTTATTCTCTGCAGTTCTTGAACTGTGCATCCTTTGTGGCTCAAACAAAGGCTATCTTGTCTTAGGCTATATCAGAGTTGGACTATTTCACAGTTTATTCTTAAAAAAAGACAGAAATGACTGAACATCTGAAGGCTGACTTAAAGTCCATATGACAAATGAGTCATGGTTTTCCAATGACAACTTTAATTGATTTGATAAACTGTGTTGTAATATTTAGAATACTAGGTTGACGTCAGTCATTGTGTAGCTTATGAAGAAAAAAAAATGACAGAAAATAGCTGAGTTCTAAAGTTCAAAAGTGCTCTTCTTTCAAAAGATATTTAAACACAGTTTAATCGATATTTTAATTAAGATATCAAGTATTTATGAAATCAATACTATTGTGTAAAGCTCTATTCTCTCTGAGATTAGTTTTTGTCTTGGACAGAATCCGCAATGTCAGTAATTTGATGTTTTTTTACAGACTTTTTTGAAGATATAGAGTAAAATAGGACTAGAACATTCTAATTCATTTATGGATGTAGCATTTCTTCTGGTTGGTTTATGTGAAGTGTCTTTTGCAGCAGCTTAAACACAGTTTTAACACACTGTGTTGATTGTTGATTTGTTGCTTTTCACTTTTAATTTCCAACCAACAGTTTGTTTAGTGTTTGCCTTTTAATTATAGGAAAAAACACAAGTCAGTTTGATTAGACAGTGATTCATGACAAACAGCAGTAATAGTTTAGTTATTGGGCTTAAATACTGTGGATTTTGACTGCAGATTACAGTTTACAGTTATAGTTGTGAAATTGCCTTCATCTGTAGAGTATTTGCTGCTCATGTTCAGCGAGAAAGTAAATTATTAATGTCATCAAAACTGACACACTGGGGAAAACATATTTCTATATTAAATACGATCATGCTTACTAGGTTTTAATGAAATGTGTTTACTTTTTATAGACTTTTGCACTGAAAAGTTTGTCCCAAGTCTGGTTTCTCTAACAACATTAGCACTTGGCAGTGATGAGTCTTTTCAGTAAACAACATTTATAAATGGAAACATCAGTAACTGTTGTCTGTTCACATGTTCATAGACTTGTATATATTTAGTTTGTCCACGCTGCTTTTTCTGCTCGAGTATTCATCACTGCTGACGCACTTAATTGGCTTGACAAAGCACTGACGATGTTTAAAATTAGCATGTGTATTTCCATAATTGTCAAGCGCAGGAATTAAATGTCTTTGTAGTTATTCAGTGCTAGACTTGTTTGTTTATCGACCTCCCGCATATTTTTGGTTGTTGTTTAATTTGATGCATTACAATCTCACACGTTTTTATAAGAGTTCAACTTTTCATGCAAATCACTAATTAAAAATATCAATTGTAACTGCCTGGTTAGCACATTTTTCTAAGTTTTGCAATAGAATCCTAAAAATGTATTGATTTTGTCTTGCAGATTTTAATCTACGTAATACATGATCATTTCTTCACCCTTCACTTTTTAAATTTAAAGAATATCCATTTTAACTGTGCCCATCTGTATTAAAGTGCATATGACAGGTTCCTATCAAGTTTTAAAAATGAGTTATAATAATGATACTAATGATGAGTTGGGTGCGACTCAACTAACACAATCTAAACTATTTGTCAACTCGCAAGGTCAGCACAGCCATTTCGATCATCTTCAAAAAAAAAGTGGACAAAAACAGAAACAGTTTTTCTGATTTAGTACATCGTTGCTTTCCCGTGGAGCAAAAGTGACTGCCTGAGTTCGATGACTTTCCACTACAACATGGTTAGTTTATTATGAAATATTTATGCCATATTTATGAAAACTCACCTTTGGCCCATTAGCCTCGTGACGGCGACGCTATGTGACGTTTCAGCTTAGGACGCCGCTCTAATTGCCTGTGTCTCCTTGTGTATTCATTTAAATACTAACATCCCAACTTCAACCTTGAGGCACATTATTCATGCCCATGCCGCTGCAGGAAATTCAAATTAATTTTAGCGTGCATACATTTTGCTGAATGCTGATGAGAGCCCCTCCCGTCAGCTGCAGGTATCTGGGCTCACACGGGCCACTAACGCCGTAATTGGACACACTCTCAGCTCGAATGCACTTGTAATATTTACGGCTCAGCCTTGGCTAAAACAAGGACTGCAGTGAAGAGATGATGCAACATTGGGTATTTACAGTCCTCTTTACTGACTTTTTAATGCAAGAATCAAATAAGAAACCTTGATCTACACTGGAGACAACTATGTTCAAAGTTGACATCATCATAGATTAACAACCCTAGCCTATTCATTATAATGGCAATTTGGTGATTTTTCGCCTGCTGTTTTATTTATGATATTAAGTCCTCCTTGAAACTTTTGAGAATCCGACGTGAGCTTACTTATTTACTGTCTTTGTTTTTATCTTTATTTTTATCCTAAAACACTCTAATAGGCTTTGTGTGCTTTTATTTAGCTTATTTCTATTCAGAATAGCAGCTTGTGTACTTTTGAGTATTTTTAGACACAATTTTTCATTCATTAATTTTCTCTCACTTGTTCTCGTTAGGAGTCTTGGGTGACTAGTGCCTAGTCAAGTGACTTTGGGCCTTAGGTAGGGGAACAGTCTGCCTCATCACAGACAATCATTCACTCTCTCATTCATTCACTATAGAGGAATGTGGTGCTCAATTAACCTAAATATGCCTATTTTGGAGGTGGAAGGAAACCGGAGTGCCCGGAGAAAACCCACGTTGACACGAGTAGAACATGCAAACTCCACTCAAAGAGGTCATTTTGACTTGGCTATACCTGGGAGTTGAACTCACGATCTCCTTATTAGGGGAAGTGGTCTCCAGTCGACCGTACATCTGCATCTTAAAGCCACCAAACACAAATTTGAGGACAATAACTTACATTCTAAGCAGGGAGACAGGATTGTTCTAAAGAGGTGTATAAGAAGCCATTTTGTAAAGAAGATAACCCATCTCTAAACAGGAAGGAAGGCTTAAAATACAACCTACTGGGGCTAAACTCAGTTAAACTCAATACAAAACTCAATACAACCAGTCTCAGGTTAGTTCCTTCAGATTGAAAATGACTTTCAGATGAGAGTCGAAACATCTCGATTTTCGAATAAGCTGTCCAGATGACAACTTTGAAGCCTTTCTACTATTAATGGGAAGCCATTGCTCCAATCACTGTTATTGTGCACCCCTATCTTTTAGACTATTCTATTTAACTATTCTTCTGATTTGTAAAGTCTTTAACATGTTTTCAGAGACATCCTTTGCAATTCACTGTCTGATCTACCAAACAAAGGATTTTCAGTTTAGACTGATGCAGTGAAAACCATATAAAAATTAACTAAACATGAAGTATACGCATTTAATTCAGCTAAAACCTACTATACTTGACCTCATTACACTTGGAATTTTCATGGATCAATACATTTTTAAATCGTTACTGAATGTTTTGTGTTTGTTTCTGCTGTGATAGTTCAAAGTGGTTTTTGTTTATGTCTTTAGCTTTAATCATTTGTTTCCGGTACACTTCAGCCTTCATACACATCACATAATGAGTTTAGTTTGTCATCGTCCCATTTCAGATCTTAAATGTTGGACTTGAGCTTTTATAAAGTAGCCAGAAGAATCCTGATTATTCATTTTGTCTGTTGGGCGTGTTTGTCTTAATCATTTTGCCTTGGCACAACAACTTAGCAAGTTGATGGATAATATTTTAAATGTTGTATTTACAGCTTGTTCGGTTCCGCGCTTCCTGCCAGAAAATCAATTAATGTTGCTTTAGGCGAGAGGGATAGACAGAAATGTAATCCTGTCAATTGGAATATTTTAACAAATTAATTGCTTAAACTCACAGCATCAGCCAGATGTGAGAACGCTGCCATGTGTGGGCAGGTAAAATAAGACTTGAAATGGCAGAGGGCTCAAATGTCTACAACTTATGGTCCCATATAAAAGTTAGATTTGCATGGAGATGAGTTAGCAGATTTTCTATCACAAAAGTTACAAAGTGCATCGTTGTATATGTTTCTTCTAGTGCCAAATTCTCCCTGTTTTAATGAGAAACTGTTTGTAAGATGTGAACCAGAAACACCTGCAATGAACCTTAACTGTCCCACCAACTCTAAAGGTGGTTGTGATTATAGAAGTTGACTAGAGTCATTGATTTTTATCATTGGTTTTGGTAAAATATAAATTCTAAGCACTTGTATTAGTAAAGGTTTGGCTGTTTTAGAAGCAGCCAAAGCTAATACTCGCATACCTTAACTCAAACATTTATTATATTTCTTTTTAAAATCCCTTTAAGCAAAATTAAAGGAAATTTTGCTTTTAGAACCAAGCAGTGCAGTGACTGTTGAATTCCAAAGATACTATTGCGATCTTAGAAACGGCTGCCAACTGCCCAAAGGTATAAATATATTCAACAATGCTAACACAAGCTACAGGCTAAATAAAGCTAGCAGCCATTAACTGTGAGGCAGCTTGAATTAGTTCAAAACACAGAACTTCCGAGGATTTGTCTTTAGCAAAGGGAAAAGTATTTTCTATTGACTCAACTGAGTTTTTCTCATGCCAGACCTGAACAGAACAGCTGTATTTGACCAAGTTTGTTCCTCTGTAAATAAAAAGCAGGAAGTGAGCAGGTTTCAAACTGACCCACGTTCTTCATGATTCAGGTACAAAACTTTTAAGCACTACTGTTATAGGAAATCCTGTAAAATGTCCTCACAGATGGTGTATTGGAGTTCTTTATTAAAAGTCAAGCCCAGATTACTTCACATCTGTTAGCTGTCAATAGCACACGGCAGATAGTCTGAACTGTAAATATGGAGATGAGTGTGCGCGATTAGACAAAGGTTTTACCTGTGCGATCCACCAGAGACTTTCCTGTTTTCACATGGACGCTCGGGGAATCCATAAAGTTTGTTTACGGCTACATTCAGATGCTTCCCCATCTGCTTCTTATCCACTAAATCAATTCAGTGGCTTTGTGCTGTTGAAAGAGCAGTGCTTATGAAAAGACTAGTCATCCGCATACAAATTTTTACAGGCGAGGCATCACACAACTCAAGGTACCGCTACTGTTTTTACCGTGTTCTCAGTGTAAAAAATTACATTTTTATGTGTAGAAACAAACTGTCATGAGACTCTACGCAAACATAAAGAATGATGGTGCTTTTTCCGGCTTTGTATTTGGTCAAAACAAATGTGTTACTCTACTGCATTATTTCACTTGTGTGTTATCTTTAATTATTCTCCTGTGTGTTTGTGATGAGTGAGAGCGCAAGGGAAGGAGGGTTTTTGTGTGTGACTGCACATGTAATTGACATATTGTATTAAGGCTTTGTTGCAATATGTTGCACATTGTCAACATTTAGATAATGAATTCCACCTTTTGCTGAAGCAATTAACAAAACCCAACTCCAGACCATAAAGGCGGGGTAGCTGATTTTCACAACTGCAACCACAACCCGGACCTCTCTCACTGCTTGACCCCTACCTCTCTTTGACTGGCTGTTCTGCTGTCCTGCTAGAAAATTTGTTTCCCTAATGTGATTTCTGACTCCACTGACTTAAAGTTCAATTTGCATCTGGAGATGCATCTGTGGTCACATCTATAGCCTGTCTGTCCATGGGAGTGGATCTCTCTTTCACTGTGGTTTATTTAGGTTTAAAGGTGGAGTAGCTGATTTTCACACTGCAAACATGATTTAGGTTTTAAATCTGACAACTTCTTCTCATAAATCCTTCGACATATGGTCAATACTGACATTTTTTCATTTTGTTTGCAATTATGGCTTGTAAACTTTTCACAAACAAGAAAGTGAAACTAAAGAGGACACCCCGAGCTCAGCCAATCAGAGCGCTGCATTCAGCTCCTGAATATAACTAAAAATCTTATTCAATTCAAACAGTACACACTGGTCTAATTTTGTGTGTGCTGCTTTTACCATATATCGTTTAGTAGAAAACACAACATTTACTAGTTTAGAAGTAAAAAAGGTTGTGATATGTCTTCCTCAGTCTGTGCATGATTAGTCTAGCTACATTTCACAGATTTATTTATTGAGTAGATGTGTTGAGTGTTTTCAGTGTAGCAGCTCGTACGATCTGATTGCCATTCATACATGTCCTTGGACAACTTCAACAGCACAGGCATAATGCTGTCTGAGTTTTTGTGTCTGTAATTCTTGTGGGTTCAGTGAGAAGGTTCATTGCACCCAGTGTCAATCTTTAGCTTCAGCTTTACGTCGTTTTTATCATTGCAATAGTTGACTGGAATGTAAGGTTATAGTATATAAAGCTCTTACCAATCTAATCTAAACACACACTTTGAAGAGTACAATTATGCATCACAGTTTAATATTTAGTTTTAAAAGTACCATATTTTCTCCCCAAAGTAAGTATATCTAGAATGAGAATGCCAGACAGCTCAACTTCAAAATGGCCGTCCAGTTCTATCATAGAATAAGGAACATTCTCTCGCTGCTTTAGCCTTCAGATGTACAGTTAAACGGCTGCTTGTTAAGTCCGTCCCTGTGCCTTGGTTGTAGTCTGTCGCATACATACAAACCCTCTCTCTCATCTGGTTCAAAGCGGCTCACACTCTCGTCTCTGTGAAGCCTGTGACAGCAGGAAGCCTAATCACCACTAAACAGCACCGCCGCAATCACCAGCGTCTTCTCATTTGTTGCTGCTTGTTTACCGCAGTGGCTACGGCGAGCTGACTACACAAACTCATAGAACACTTATCGTAATGAAGCTATCTTTCAACCTTTTGGAGTTAATGGCGTTTGTTACTCACTTTTTAGAAGTGGAGTGTTTGTTGTAACTCATTCATTAAACTTAAGTTTCTCTAGACCAATGTTAAAATGTTGCTTTCAACTTTGCTGCTTTGAAAAACTACTCTGTTGATTACATAGAGTTTTAATAAGAAGTATCAACAAGCATATCTCAATAGCTAGCTGCTACTGTAAGCTAATTAGTGGTAGCTACGCCTATACAGTACTCCTCATTAGATTGTCTACAAAGCATCTGTTTCATTCTAATGTGCAGGTTAGACTACACTTTTCACTACAACACAGATTTTTGCATTCTTAGACAGAAACAAACATACTATTGTATAAAAACTTTTTTTTTTTTTATCAGTCCACAAGTTTTACTGACTTAAATCTCTGACCTATGAATACAGGATATGCAGTAAAAAAATAGGTAGAGTAATTTCCCCATATTTTTGCAAAATTATACAGGCTAATTTTTTCAGTACAAAATAAATATCAGCCAGGTTTGTTCTATTAAATACTACTTGCTGTACATTTCAATTATTTGTCCATTTCCTCCATAAATTGCAATTTACTGCTCTAAAGTATAATAATCATAAACTATCACTGCATTGCAAAGCTCTTTTTCAGAAACTGAGATTACATACATCTTATCATTTATCAATCGTCACATTTTAACTACAGCTAAACTTGAAAGTTGTTAAAATGTCTGAAACTGTTAGGTGTGAAAAACAAGAGCTGGCTGGTTATAGTTTAACTGGAATCTTTGCGACACGTTTGCATCATAGGAGAAGATGATATAGCTGCAAAGGTGCAAATAATTCCTGACAAGAACAAAACAATTGGTTTCTCTTTGTGCGTAAGTGTTATCGACTTCACAGTTGTTTGCAGACTATCGGAAGATCCTTTATGTGTTGCTATGGTGTTCTCTTTGAATCAATTTGAACTAAATTATTGTCAGATTGTTCGGAGATGCAGCCTGGCACACAAAGCAGACAAATATAGCATGTTTGATCAGGACATTATGAGAATAATGCCTAGCTTGCGTCTGTAAAATGTTGTTTTCAAAATGACTTTTTTTGCAACTGTGTGTCAAACAAATCTGCAGTTTAACAAAATGACTGAAAATTGGCTTATTTTTGCTCTTGTAGCTAATTATCAAATATTTATGATGTTCAACAAATCTAAAATGTAGTTGTTTGTTATAGAAGGTTGGAGGCCCATCATAACCTCAAATTTAAAATGATGAACTATTCACAACATTCTTTTGTTTTCTGTGTTTTTTCAACCAGGAATGAAAAAATGGATACTCCTTATTTAAATAAAAAGCTAATAAACATCTGAAAAGTTGAAAAATGGAAATCGTTCTATATAACTTTTTTAATATAATATCTTTGTCTGGGGCTGTCCAGGATAAAATAAAAGCCTGAATTTTAATCAAAAGAAGATAATGTGTGAAGAATGCAATTATTTTTCTACGGGCCAATTTTATGGGTAAAAGCACATAGTTTGATATGAGGATTAAATAGGATATTTTTGCCTGTAATGGTAACTTAATGAAAGGTTAATGTGCATTGTCTTTGCACATTAACCTTTCATTAAGTTAATTGTCACTAAAGAAACTATTCAGTTGATTCAGAATCATCAAAAATCATCATCAGAATTGTGATCTTCTCTTTGTGGTGCTATGCTGACATTTCTTTTACTCAAAGCATATTTAAATACAAACTGTCTCCTCAAATAACAAAGTAATAAGCAAAAGTTCCATGTTTCTTCTCTTTAAATAGAACCTATTAAAATACTTTGTAATTACACTTGAACAATGCGCACATTCTTTTGAATAATAGACGATGTGTTTATTAATCTCTAACCTTCACATTTTCTTCTCTCTCTTCTTAGCAACTGCTGAGGGAGATGCAGCAGATGGCCAGTCGCCCCTTCGCCACCATCAACGTCGCCTTGGAGACAGACGAAGAGCCGCCTGACCTCATCGGAGGAAACGTCAAGGTGAGCGCCGCTGTTCTGAGCAACCAGCAAACAGTCAACTAGACATGTGCAGAGGGCCAGGTTATTAGAGACAAACAGTCCGCTGCACACGTGCAGAGGGAGTGGCCAAGTTATTAGAGATTATTGCCTCTATATGTTAAACCTATAAATGTCTCAGTCATGTCTCTCTTGACTCTCAATGGTCTTGGTCTTGTCTCTCGAGCTTGGGACTCTGTGGTCTTGGAAAAGGTCTTGATCTCGGTTACAGCTGTCTTGACTACCACACTATTAGAGACAAACAGTCCACTACACACGTGCAGAGGCCACATTATTAGAGACAAACTGAGCAAATTAGCAAGTTTCAGGTCAAAACAAACTGACTGTTCTTTATACAGTCAAACAGAGATAGAGTGTCACTGTGTGCTGATTACAATCTCCTGCTGTTAAACCAATCATACTGCACTCCGCCCTCAACCCCTCCTTTCACCTTTCCCAATGCTTTTCCAGCAGCCAGCTGTGTTTGAAATGTGTTTGTGGGCGAAGATTTGGGGTTAGCTTCTCTGCTTGTTATTGCCTGGTTTCAGACACTAAGCAAGACAGGGCCTGGTTTGTACTTGGATGGCAAACCACATAGGGTGAATTGTTGCCGTGTCCTTGGGCAAGACACTTAAGACACTTAACCCACCTTGCATCAGTGTCGGCGCACATGTGAGTATTTTGAGTGCCTTGAAGGATGAAAAAGTGCTAAATAAATTGAGGCCATTTCTATGTTTCTTTAAAAAAGTTTTGTCCCTGGACATTTTAACTCGCTATACTTTGCATTCATTGAAAGTGTTCGATAGCGCAGAGTTTTCCAAACCAGAGACACATACACAAGCACTTACTTAGGAGCTACTTGGAAGGGTCGCTTTGGGTGAAATGATTGCATTGTCTGGTTTTGAAAATGGTATTTATGGTCATTTTCTGTTCTAGAAAACCCCTAGTTTCCTCCTTCTGATGAATGTACAGCCTTTACCTGATGTGAACCAGCAGCACTGTCGTCAACATTGTTTTTGCATGTGCACCTCTTCAGATTTGTCTCACTGGTGCTAAAAACGACAATAGACTTTTTTTTCAGTCATGATTGCTTTTTATCACCTGATCTTTGTAACAGTTTAACCCTCCTCAGGTACAGAAGTTTACACATTATGGTGATACACTGTGCTAAATGATTATCATTTCCCTGTGGAGCTGACTATCTTGCACTAACCAAAGTAATTTGACAGAAACCCATGAATATTTTATAGTGCTTTTGTTCACACTAATGAAAGTTATACATTAGCTCCATTGTTCATTCAGTTCTCATTCACACACTGGATATGATAAGACTTCTCTGTGAGCAAACCCAGTGATGACTGAGTTGACTGGTTTCAAGATGGTTAATGTTAGAATGTTTAGCAAAAGAGTGACAAGAATGGGTAACTTTAGGGGAAGGGTTTGGGTTAAGGTTAATATAAAATATAACAGTTTAGACCAGTTCAGCAACAGAAATATTCTCATTACCATGGCAAAGCAAACTGGTATACCTGATAAAAAGTCCGAAGAGTTTTGCGTGCATTACTATGAATCCCCTTTTGTGAAGTGGGAGCCTCTATGATTACAGTCACGCCTCAGAGACACACAGTGACTCCACAGTCTTTAAGGTTATTCCATTAGTTTTGGGCTAAATTGGGCTTTTTGTGCGAGAACGAGCAGGACAGATAAACTTAATGAGAGCTGCAGAACGTCTGGAACATGTGATGAATTTGTGATTTTAGTTTGAGCCGAAGTGACCCCTTTACCTCAACGTAATGTGATATACAATGGTAGAAACTCAATAAGAAGGCCTTTTACTGGATAATATTGAGAAAAGTTGTATGGTCTGTTTTTGAAATTACAATACTTCTTAATTATTTACTGCAATACTTATTTCTCTGCAAATGCTTAATTGTTATTCATTTTGTATAAGGGTTTACACAAAGTCTCAAGTTTTACCGGTTTTATTTTTTTGAAGTATTCAAGTTTTGTTTGCAGATATACTGTATTCTAAGGCCTTCAATTAAAAATCTGCCTATCTGTATGATGCTTCATTGAAAAACAGGATTTTTTTTTCAAAACTAGCTCAACCTTCAGTACACTTAGGATTAATAGTAGAGTAATCATTTTAGGTTTTCTTCAAATGACAATAGTAGACGAATGTTGTTTCCAGTTGTAGAAAACTTATCCCAAAGAGCAGAAAAGGTGACCTGTTTTTAACCAAAAATGTTCCCACTTTAAGACCAATTGTTTCATTAGTTTGACTATTATTTTGTTGTAAATCATTCGTCTCATAAAACTATGTGTTTGATTTGGTTCTTTAGTATAAATGTTGTGACTGGTGACGCTTTCATTAGCTTTATGTTCAATCTGATTAAGAGAGTAAATACATTTTTTTCATTCAAAATTTCTCTTGTATTTCAATGACAAATGTTTTATGTTGCCACGGTAACATGGTTCGAGCTAGAGGTCTAAACTGTAATAAAAATGAAAGATTTGTGAGCTTTGTTCTGACAGTTGGCATCTTTGAAGAAAAAGTAGCTATTTCTCTAATAAAATCAACCTTGCTTTTCTTATTGGTCAGCCTTTGTCATGCTCTGAGTGATATCTGGATTCAGCCAATCACAGCAAAGTATAAACTCTCTGAAAAAAAGATGGTTGGATTACGTCATTGTGAGAAAGTCAAGAAATTTGGAATATTTTTTTTTGCCACATCACCCAGCCTTAGTTGCCGTGTTGACTTCTTTTTTTGAATACTTCTAAATAAGACTTATGGGTTCCCTGCACATACTGTATCATTAGTGTACTATTAATTGTAAATACAAAGAATCGCTTCCAGTCCCGTGATTACAACCAGCTCTACACCTTGTTCGTTGGTTATCTCCGTGTGTTAATTCTCATCCGCAGTCCCATATAATGCTTTGTTTTGCACTTTCCAAACAGCTGACCGCGCTAAAACTTCTTGTGAACAATCTTTAGTTGTCTCTAGCTGTTGGGACTGAACCCTCGATTTAAAGACCTGCAGATAAAATGTCTGCTTTGTAGATTTTACCAATACCGTTGTAAACTCTGGAGATGGATGGATGGAGTGTTTTCAGTCTAACTTGGCCAGAAACACAAAACCACCCACTCTTGGGACACCAAAAATGGGCTAGGACTACAACAGATTAAGAAAAAATATTAAAAACATGAGTCATTGGTAAATATTGGCTTGTTTTTGTGTGGAACCATCTGTTTGACACACTGATGGAGGGACTGGTGGCAGCTGTCGATAACATGGACGTTGCTATGAGGAAAGTTCAAAGCTGGTCAATACGCGGTTATTGGAAATCACTTAATGAGACTCTCAGGACGATAGCTTCTTTATTCAGCTCTTTTAGCCCCGCCCTCACTTTTACTTCTGACTTCTACTCACCCTAGAAGTTGTATTTTTGATTTGTTTCACAGCTGAAACGTTTAAAAAAGAAAAAATGTGAATATTCTTCAACTAGGGCCAAAAATTTGTTTTTTGTCACTAATCGTTCAGACATTTCACATTTGTCTGACAATCAGTTGCGTTCACATGGTTCACGTCATTAAAACATTATATGGGCCTATAATATTTAACACAGATGGGACTGTGCAGCTAAAATTATTTGTAATGCAAAACGTAAATGGGTCTAATAATTCATTTCTGTAACTTGAATGCAACTTATTGACGCAAACAAACATTTTCAATCTATAGTTTAACACATTTCCGTTAAATATCGTCTGATTGTTGATATCAAGATGCTTAAAAATACCCACATATTCATTTTTGTCAATTTCTCCCATTTTCTCACGATTAAATGTTGTGTTGAAAAGACTGTCAAAGGATACACATGAAATCTGCTTAAACATGTTAATAAAAGACATTTGAATCATCTTTCTTCTCAAAAAAGCTTTTTAATTGCTCTTCTAAATGCACACTTCAAATCAATCCTAGACTAGTCATCAGTAACTGTTACCTACGGCACTAATTTGAGGTTTGAAGTGCCTTTTGCCCAGTCAACAACATTATATTCAGCAATCTCTCTTGTTTTTCGGGTTGATAGATTTAACGTTCCATGCCTCCATAAATAGTGTTGTTAAATGTAGTGGATGGAAACCTAAATAAACCCTTGATCCCAGACTGAAGAGATGTATCGGTGGTGCATTGCGGTCAGAAAAAAGACCTGTATCAGCCACACTCTGAGAAGAATCTGATTTTCCATGAACTGGAGTCGAAGATACAGTGAACCTTTGATTTTAGCCTACAGCTGCTTTTGGGCATCGCTCCTGCTGTATAAGACGTGAGCTTTTTAAACTTATTTCTAAGTTAGAGGCCGAACAGTGATGTGTGTGTACTTTTGTTGGGTGTAAGATTAACTTTAAAGGTGCACTGAGAGTTCTAACACATGCATGAAGCTGACTAGAGCTGCATCGATTAGTCGACGTAATCGACTACGTCGATTAAGAAAATACGTCGACGCACGTGGAGCGCGTCGACTCGTCGCTTTATGAGCCGTGCCTCTAAATAATGTCCCAGCTTTAATTGATCCACGCGCGCTACGAACATCTGTGATGTATTTCCACACAAAGCGCGTCAGTTCACGGGAGAAACACACTCTATAAACCATCAAGATAAAGTTTTCAGGCCAGGAAAGCGATCCAATGTGAACCGCAGCTGAATAGAAAGTGAAACTAGAACGCGCACATCATGTTTAAAAGCCGCTGTGACGGCGCGGTCTCGGCGTCAGGCAGCTTTATTTTCTCTACGAAGCAACACCTGCACGTTTCGTTTGTGCGCACACACGCTCCTCAACTCGGACCGTCCATGCGTACGTTGGCACGGATTGTACAGGCACTCGGTGCCACGGTCGGACTGAAGGCTATAAGCGCTCGTCACATCTCCGTGGACGCCCGCGCGCACGATGCAATGGACTGTACACGCATTCGTTAATACACACACGGCCTTCTATCAGCTGTTCATCAAACACATGATCAGACAGGAGCTGTATATGTGACGATGGTGCTACTGTATTACAGCCTGTTGCACTGAGCTGTGTCTGTTTTAAACTGTTATAAAACCTAAAACAAAAGCCATAATTTAATGCACTTCTTAGTAACATCAATCTTATAATATTGATTCAAGTTTGCATTTAATACTTTTTGTATATTATTTTATTCAATATTCAAATATATTTTTGAGCAGTATTATGACATTTATGCCTTGAGAACATAATTAGCAATGTTCTTAAGTCAAAATATATTTAGTTTTACACTTAACTAATAAAAATCAATTCAAATTAATTATATTATATCATATTAAGGCGTAAAAAGCCATAAAAAGTAATAATTTTACGAACCGATTAATCGAAAAATTAGTCGATAGACTAATCGATTAATCGAAAAAATAATCGATAGATTAATCGATAAGAAAATAATCGTTAGCTGCAGCCCTAAAGCTGACCATGATTGATCTAGAATGAAACTTTTATTTCTAGCCAGTATTGACTTGATTTGAACCCTGACTTCTTATTTCTCTGTTGCTAAGTAGATTTCTTCATGAACATACATAATTACTGGTTTTGAGAACTTTAATTAATGGTGAAACTTTTGCTTGGAGCTCAATGTGTGCTGTCCCAGAACTGCCTGGTTCTCGGCAGGATATGTCCCAATAGTTGGACTCCCCTCTGGGCTTTTGGCAAAAGCGTCTCCCTCCAAGTCTGTGATTTCACTCACTCTCACAAAGACTCACAGTAACGGAAACACATTTGAAATGTTCATGGGTGAATGTCTTGTACCTAATACCCTCAAACTCCTAATTTACGTTCACCTGGGGACATTTCTTTTGTACTTTTATTCAAAACTGAAGCACTTTCCCATGTTTCAGTGTCTGAGCATTTGGGAGTAGGAAAAAAAGCCTTTTTCAGTTATTTGATACCACCAACTTCCACTCATCATGTTTTTAACGTGAATTCTACCTGTTCTTAGGTCTCACAAACCATTTGCTGCATTGTTAGTTCACACACAACCTGTTCAACTTTAACAACAAATCTAATAGATTTACCTTAAACCAGAAGAACTATAGGTCTTATACTATGTTTGCCAAATAACATTTAACTAATTATTAGTGCTGTCAAACGATTAATTTTTTTAATCAGATTAATCACACTTTCAAATTTTGATTAATCACGATTAATCGCAGTTAATTACTTGATTGGAAACTTTCAAAGATATTCTATAAAAGACCACAACATTTTGAAAATGACTGTTAGAATGTCTTAACATTCAAATGTTTGTTACTCGAATATGTCAATTATTATTATTTTCACTCTACAGTTGGTTTATTCTGGTTGTGATTGTTCCTCTGGAAGGTAATTATGTGGGATCACCTGTGGCCATATGCATAGGCTAATCATTGATATTTTGCGTCCCTTGGTCTTTAACAATGTTAGTGGGTCTACATGCTGTGGCTCCATTTAGCAAAAGAGTTGCTAAACTTATCTGTGATGCTTTTGTGAACATTGTCGTGCTGGGCTTGGTGTTAATGTAAGTTAGTCTAGTAGCAGCGCTCTTGCAGCCGCTGCCTCAAACACGTTTGGCTTTAAGGTGGTATTTCAAGCTTGTTGCGCTTCGTTGAAAGGAGAGTTCATTGTTGCAATATATGCACACTACCTTCGTTTTATCTAGAGTCCCGTCGGGATGTTCTGCCGAGTTCTGCCGAGGCGGGCGCACCGGTCGTTGTCTCCCCATTCATGTTTACACCGCGTATGCATTCACTTGAGCTACTACGCAGACCTAATAACAACCTGCGCCGCCGCCTTCCAGGTATCCCTCCGCGCAGTACGCGCTCCCTCCGCGCTGAAGCGCGTATTGAGCGGTCAAATTAACGTGTGTGATTAATCTGCGATAATTCATGATTAATGCGTTATTTTTTTATGATTAATCGCACGATTAACGCGTTAACTTTGACAGCCCTACTAATTATATTATTATTTAGCAAACATGGCAACAAACTGGATCCTTACAATTTTACTTTTGTAACTGGATTTAAATGCACTGTACTTAATTTTTCCCATTTTAAACAAACAAAACTGAACGATTTTAAACTTCTTATGGCAGGAACATCTAGCCTCATACGTAATTATTCACCATTATACATTTTAGTGAGTTTAGCCATGTTGATGCTTGAGCTAACTTGAGAATAAATATAGACATTTTTGGGATTTTTACCCAAGTTGGAACTGATCTTAAGGTAATAATAGAGGGGAAATGGGTATGGGCAGGGAATTGTGACTATTTTAATTAACACACTATAATAATTCATTTCTAAACCTCTTGTGGTTAAAATCAGTGACTCTACATGCATAAGCTGACTAAAGCCCTCTCAGCTGTATTTGTCGGAGCAGACCAGTATGTTTCCTCACCTTTGCTCTCTGTGTGATGAATTGTTCCTGAGCTCACATGGCGGAGCAGTCCTGCTGTAGACTTATGGTGGTGGCGGGTGTGAGCCGAGGCAGGGGCCCCTCTCTGTGACAGGGCCATGTATCTGAGGGGCCCCTCTCTGGAGCAGGTTATGCAGCCTCAGGAGGGGCAGCAGATTATCCACTACACCACTGTCCTCAGATACACTTCAGAGTGCTTCGCTCTGTGGGAACAAGAAGCAGTGTCTGCAAAAGTCTGACCAAGTTTAAGCTTTGTTTTCCTTTTAGTTTCTGTGGGTTTTCTTACAGTTTCTTGCTCCATGATAGTACTGTCATTTTCTAGTTTAATTCCTGGATTATGTAGGGTCTCTGAACTGTTTTAGAATGATCTTTAGAGCTTTAACATGATCTGTTTAAGTCTTCTCAGTCAGGCTTCTGAAAGGTCAGAATTATTGAAATAATTCTTGTGAAGTCTAGCACTCTCTGTGTTACAATTTAATGACATCACAAAGTGGAACAGAGTGTTTTCAGTTCAAGAGAATGCCAGGTATAATTGAAGAATTTGTGTGTTAAACATGTGAATGAAACAAAATATAGATGCATATGAGGAGGAAACAAATGTGTAATATAGGTATAATGTCAAAAAACAGGAAGCATGATTTTTTTTCTGGGATAAAACTTACATAAGCATCTAAAAAATGACCTCTGATGGAATTAAGTGGTAGAAAAGTAAGTCGTGTTTGTGTTTAGTGCCTTTTAAAATGACAGGTGCAATTGTAAATGTTTAAGGGAGTTAAAGTCACATTTCTTCCACTCCTCACGGCCTGTTTCAGTTATTTCAGTCGTTAGTGTTTGCAGGTAGATGTAAGATGTAGAGGAAAATCTAACACAGTGTCCAAAGAACATTATTCCAAATTTGACATCACCTCTAAAGCAGACAATGCTTCATAAACAATATGGCCCTGTCCTGAACCCAATCCAGACTTGCAATCTCTTTTAAAAGTTGATTTTGCACACTGTAATGGTAAACCTGTACACTAGTTGTTTTTAGTGTTGGTATAAAGTAACTCAAAAGAGTGTGGAGTCTGTGAACGGTCACAAAGCTGTATCAGACTCTCCTGTTGTTTTGTTGTATCTGTCTTTTGTTGTTGGAGCGTCTTGGTTGCGTCTCTTCTGCCTCCTGCTTTTTACTGTAGCGTGTTTCTCTAATCTGTAGACCTGCGCTGACACTATCTGAGCTTCACACAACTCTTATCTCTGCGTCTGTCTGTGCGTGTGTGTGTTCCTGTACGAGTCACACCGAGGGGACCACTAAACGCTGCTCAAACCTACATGTGCTGCTTATTTGAACAAACGACACATTTTATTTGTTCTATAAACCCTTTATTTATCCAGATCATAAAAAAAACATAATACATATAATGTGTATAATGCCAAAGCCTGATCTCGCCAGGGCCTGGTCATTATTTGGATTTGAGACCACTGGAACACCAGGTGCAACAGTGGGACGACTAGAGTGAATTGTCATTGTGTCCTTAGGCAAGACACACCTAGCACTGGTGTCTGCCTGCACTGGGTGAGTGGATTGTGGAAGTGTTTTTAAAGTAGGGCTGGGCGATCTGGGAAAAAATATAATCAAAATTTTTCATATTGATCTCAATTTTTGATTCGATTTTGTTTAATCTTTTCACAATAGAAAAATAGCTTTCTGAACATAAATGAAAAACAATGGACGATTCGGTTCAATTCGATCTCTCGATTTTGATTAATGGCCCAGCTCTATTTGAAAGGTGAACAAGTGCTATGCAAAAAGAGACCATTTACCAAGTGTTCTCTAACCTGTCATTGATTGTTGGGAAACCGGATACCCGTAGGAAACTACCCAGACAGGGGAGGAACATACAAACTCCACACAAAGGCCTGAGCCATGCCGCCAGTATAATATACACTATACTTATTCTTCCTTTTGTTGAGCTGAATTAACTGCAGAAAATGTCATTTTTTTTTCCTTTTCTTCAAGAAGAGGCACAATTTAAAATGACTCTAGTGAAAATGTGTTTGTGTTGCCACTTATTGATAGATACGATTAAAAAAGTGAAGGTTTTTGTTTGTTTGTTTGAAGAACTCTGTATGTTAAAAAAGCTCAAATAGAAAAAACACAAATCCATGAATGTTTGGTTACAAAAGGTGGGTGCTTTAAAATGACAGAGATCTACTTTGCCTTTATGATGCAATACTGTTACATACTGCATGTCTAGACTGTTTTCTGTTTCCTAAAGTCATCCCTAAAACATTAGTGTGCATATTCTAACTCAACTTATTTCAGGCCATCTCGTTGTGCGTCATTCCTTTTCTGTCTGCCTTAAAAGCTGTTGTTTGCTTTGGAAATCACTCCCCCTCCCTCTCTCCCCCTTCTCACCTTTTCTATACTTTCAGCCTTACCTCCTCTTCTCACTATTCTCCGCCAGGGCAAGAGCAGAGATCCAATTTAGATCTTCTCCTTGGCTTTTGGGTGCACTAAGAAGCGCGCGTGTTCCTGCTATCTGCTCCCATTGAGGAAGGCAGCAGAGCGGTTTTGTGTTGCCTTGTTTTGATGGCGTTTTATCAGGAGGCTACAGTGCTGCATTACGACCCAAACGGGGGTGGCATCACATCATTAAAGTCGGCCTCAGAGGGACGTCCAAAGTTACAATGAGATATATGCCTCTGCCAAATGGAGCTTAAGGTCCCAGCATCACGCTAAATGATTACTTCTGCTTTTATATTCGCAGATATGGACGCGACATAACTTATCCTTATCACCGCTGCTATAATCTCTTTAGTGATAGGGAGTCATTTTATTCATTTCAATTATGTGATGGAGATAAGATGCTTAATGGTCAAAACTGGATGTAATGCTTTTAGCGATATGACCAATGTTTTGAGGTTTAGTGTTTGAATATAAACACTTCAGTTTTTTATGAGCTAAGCTTAAAGATAACATTTAATATATAAACACAACTTCCTCACAAATCTGTTTGTGTAATTTTGTGTTAGTGAGAACTTCTCATTTGCAGAGATAATCCAACAGTCTCATAGGTCTGGCACATCAGGATGCTGTTTAGACAATATGAAGATTGCGTAAGGACACTTATACTAATGGGATTCTATTAAATATAATATTAATAAAAAAAGATTAAACTCTGACATTTGAGGGCGTGTGTAATGTTCACCGAAGCAGTTGCATTTTTTTTTCTGTAGCCTTGATAAGAAGAAACTAGAGAATTTTGTATGTGGAGTTTGCAAGTTCTCCCTGTTTCTGTGCAAGTTTTCCCTGGCTTTAATGGTTTCTCCTGTAACTAAAAACATGTACAATAGGCTCCTCTTGGCTCCTTTAGGAGTACAATGAAAAAAAAAAAAAATCAGAGATGAGTGGGACTTTATTGGTTAAATAAACGTCAATAAAAAAACTATAATTCATAAACCCTCTCTAAAAGTGTTTAGAGAAATTTGTCAGTACATTCAGCTGGACTTTGTAACCCTGTGTTTACATTTTTTCTTTGCTGTTAAATAGCCTTCAGATTTTTAATTTGAGACTTGGTCATGTGAGACTTAAGAAGTTGAAAGTTACACTAATGTAAATACAAACACACCAGCAGGACTAATAGGACCATAATTGCACCACAGACTGGTGTACAAGAGTTACTTTTACTCAGAAGCTTAATGGCATTCAGCCAGTCTCTTAAATTGGAAGTTGCTTTATTGTTCACATTTTCTCCTGAACAGCGAAGCCAAATGACATTAGCTATTAGCAACAGTCTTTGAAAAGCACCAAAGATCTGTAAACCAATTAACCGACTGCAATGGAAAGTAATGAGTGAGTCTGTGTAAGCCGCTTGGCTTTTGTTTTTACAAATGAAACCTCTATTCATTCACAAATGAGGCCGATGCAGAGCTGGAGGTGGAACGTACTAGTAAAGTCAGGGTCAGAGACGAGCTGTTTTCAGTTCCAGAAAAACTTCTGTGTCCAAGATTTGTAAAGATAAGTTTCTTCCACACACAATTCACTAACACCAATAATGCTTCTTTTCAGATGTCAGTTTCAAAATGAAATCTTTGTTGATAAGTTTCTGCATAAAGGACCAATAACCTTCAGAGTCTTTTTCCATAAGTTTTCACAACGTGTCAGTTTTGAATGAATGGGGATGAGTCTCCCATACAAAAAGAACCCAAAATGTGGCACCACCAAGGACCTCTATAGAGTGTTAGAAAGTTGACTTGTCTCAGGGGTAAAAAGAGATCCCAGGAGACTGCTGTGGTATGAGACCTGGACTTTGCTATGACAGGTCCTCGCTGCCACCCCAAAAACAATGTCTGCATCTGTACATGTACCTCCAGCATTATCAAATACTGAGTACATACCTCGACAAAAGAGGGTTTTTTATACTAATAGACCGGAGTCTTTTCTGGGCTGTTTGAGGTGGCTGTAGATGTACATCCAACAATATAAAATCCTCAGTAAATATTTCACTTTCCTCAAGACAGTAATGGGTTGTAAATAGAGCTGATACAAATCAAATGGTGAACTCATCAATGTGACAATCTGCTTAAATCATATCGTGAGTGATTTTCCATTTCTCTGTTTAATGCATCGGTCTGTTTAAATACAGACAATTTTTCTGACCTACTTCTCTTAGCCACTATTTTATAGCACTTTGGGCTTCTTTTTTCAAAGTCTGGTGAATTTTAATGTTCTCTCTCCTTGGCCTGCACTTTCAAACCATAAAACGATTATTTTTGACATATTTTCATAGCTAAAAGTAATTAATAATGTTAGAAATGGATAGAAACTTGTTTTTCGGCAACACACTATCTTCTAAGTCAGAGGTGTTGATCTCATTTTCACTAAGAGCCACATCGGCATTGTAGTTGTCATCAAAGGCCTGGTGGTTATTGTAAAAAACCTGTGCATTTTGACAATCAGTTCTGTAGTTGAGTT
The DNA here is from genome assembly GCA_038363315.1 of Mugilogobius chulae. Taxonomy (NCBI): domain Eukaryota; kingdom Metazoa; phylum Chordata; class Actinopteri; order Gobiiformes; family Gobiidae; genus Mugilogobius; species Mugilogobius chulae. The sequence goes on along the minus strand of CM076406.1, from coordinate 15,010,378 downwards.
TCTATATTGTACAAATACTGCATATACATTTTGCATAGGTATATAAATTTCTGACAAATCATTTCATTAGGTTAAGACACACACATCTTTGTGGTAAAATAAGATTCAAGCAAATCTTAAGACCTTTAGGGTTGCCGTGTTTTGACCCATGTGTTCTAAATTACCAATTATTTTATTAACTTTTTATTGAATAGTTGAAGTTACTTGTTTTGTGATGTTTTTTAAAGATTTAGTCGCGTGTTTCTCTCTGAAAATTTGTCAAAACCAGTCCCTTTGACCGCTGGATTAACTGTGAAGAAGGAACTTTTGAAGTACCTAAGCAGCCCTGGTTGTAGCCACTAATAGTCTGAAGTCTTTCTTGTGTGTGTTTGAGTGGCTGTACTTGTACATCCAACAATATGAAATACTGAGTCAATATGTCACTAAGACAAAAGAGTGCAGTGTTGGCTAATAGTCGGGAGTCTTTTCTGGGCAGAGTGTGTCTTTGAGGTGGCTGCGCTAATTACTCGAGCTAATTGAACCAAAACTGTGGCCAGTCCAGATAAGTGTTGTGTGGGAGATCATTAGGTGTGTTGTGTGTGAGAGTGAGGAGAGAGCAGGCTAAGACTCTAAAACAAAGCATTCTCGTGGAAATGTTATTAACCCAGCAGCCTCTGAGGGGTCCACATGAATGCAGCCCTCTCCCGGCATCTCAGCCAAAGTGCCAAACTGAAAGAGACGCTAATTGAATTTTCACAGAGGTTGTTTTGGTGCTGCCTTGATGCTGCTGGAGTAGATAAATCTTGTCATTGGACCAAAAGTGTTATTTTTTTGTATTTTAGGAAAACACCGATAAGTCTGCTAATTATGTCGAGTGTGAAAGGCTTTGTGGAATGACATGGTTTTAATGGAATCTCAAAATCTGTTTTATAGCATTAGTAATACAACATACATTATGCAATCCTAACATAATCTCAACTTTCAAAGGAGATAAGAGACGTTTAAGTCTGGCTGTGCATTGTGATGATTTAAAACAATATGTATTATCCAATATGCACTACCATTTTTGTTGTATGTATATTCTAGTAATCTCTTTTGGATTTGGGAAAAAAGTGACTACATTACCGGATTAATTGGATTTCTTTTCGATTAAAGCATTAAGATTTGGAATAAGTAATATGTTTTACACATGACTTTTTTAATTTAAACGTATCATTGACATAGAAAATGCCAGGGCTATTCAACTGTACGTTCGCTGGAATTTTTGGTGGATTGTGTCCTCTGGGCTGGAACGTGCACGTTGTAATACCAAGTTTGGCATATTTTTTGGTTGCACAAAATATCCCGAACTGTATATCTGTTTTAGCATTGTAAAACAACTATTGCTAGATTATTTCTTCTTTTTTTTTAAGACTACCTATACTACTTACTAAATTGTTGGAGAACTAATTGACCATATACTATACAAACCAGCGCTGAACAAAGACTTATCACAAAACAAACAAACCTAGTCTAAACCACTAAATTAGAACCAATTTATTTTACAATATTTGGAAAATGGATGGAGGGCTGGACCTAATGATTGAAGAATCTTAAGCTCAATATCCCTGTTCTACACCTGTTTGAATACACAGAATCACACATGACTTTAATAACATTTTAGATACACAATTCATTCATTCATTCTCTATCTCTTCTTCCCGTTAGGTGACTGGAGCCTATCCCTGTGACACAGACAATCATTCAAACTTATTCATTCACCAGGAGGATGTACAGTGTTGCCAAGACAACACTGCAAATTCCAGTCAGTACTATTCTAAAATGATTCAAGGGTGAATGTAGTAGATTCTGATGTTGTTAGTAGTAGTATTTAGCTTCAGGACATATTTTGCATTGTAGTAAAGCACATATGACTGTTTCCCACATCAGAAATTTAGTTTGAGCTGCATCTACTTTCTGGAAAGTAAACTACAGTGAAGATAATCATTTGATCTTGCTTGTTATGCAACGCTGCAGAAAAGCTCAAAATGAGTCTGGATGAATAAAACAGAGCTGGGCAAACTGCGACCCGGGGGCCAGATGCGGTTTTGATCTGGCCCCGGAATGCTTTTGGGAAGTGCTACTCTTTAAATTTCTCTTATTTGATTGATTTAGCTGTGGAGATGTGTCTTTGCTTGATGCCCTAGTATTTATTATAATAAATGATCAAAATAATAAATTAAAAGGCCTAATTTACAAAAAAATTACTTACGATATTAATAATTTGTCGCTCCAATAACTAAATTCCGGCCTTCCACCACTTGACCGGGTTCAGCGAAAAATAATTGCCCACCACTGACCTATGACATCACAGATTATGGACATTCAGAACAGTGCTTTATGAGGCTTGAAAAGGTTGAAAAACTCTAAAATGTCAGTTTTGCATATGTGCCTTTAATTGTTTCCACTGTCTCACAGGTTGAACATAACGTCTCTACTGCATTAATAAACCTTAAACGTGACCTGAGATGATATAAACATTCTAGTGTTTCACCACCAGCACAACCAGAAGACCTACTTTGTATTTCTAGCTGTTTCTCTCCATCTCTCTGCTCTGAATATGAAATGTTTTTGCTAGAAATGAGAAAAACCAAGGCGCTCGAAGCATCTTACCCGCGCTCCAGGCAAAATCGGACTTGACGGACGACTTTTGCTGATGCCCGCAGCCCAAAAATTAAATCTTGACAGCCTTATTTCATACAACACTCCTATTTTTTTTGTTCCTATACACTCTGTATCTATATTGGTTATTGTTGAGTTTAGTTTCCTGTTGTTAGCAATAGAAAGAGTTCGTTTTGCCCAAGGCTGCAACAAACCAGCGGACTGCACACTATAGCTGTCTCTCTCGCCAGGACGAAATAATGTTTTCATCTTGCCCGCGATGGAGAGACAGAGGAGCTATCCGAGTGTGATATTACATAAACTAATGCTGTACGAGTGATGTTGCCAAGGTTTCGAGCACACATTTCATAGAGGTGGTTTTGAAAATTGAAAGAAATGATCCTTATAGTGTACTTGCCTTGTCTAGTTACCAAGACATCGATCAACCAAAGAAGATCAGATAATGGCCTCACAAGAGTTTTTTAAACATGTACATTTGTGCATTTATTTAGCTTAACTTCATAGTGGAACAGTTACAACTCTCTGATGAGTTCTTTGGAAATATATTTTGACAAGGCTTTGCACCAAATATCAGATGTTTAATTCCATTTGCTAAAACTTCTATGTTTCATTTTATTAGGGAAAGCAAGTTTATTCCCATTAAACATGTTTAAGTCAGCCGTTGGGAGCTGAATATTGGACATAGATGCAACTTGATTTTGTAAACTGTATGAGTCAATTGTTTGGTAGAAACAGAACTCATTTTCAGAGTTTGGAGTAACTTAATATATTCGTTTTGCTTTCTCAGGTGCTGTACTAGTAGCACATTAGCATTAGCTCAGAAGCAGCTGCCCAAAAGCTGTTTTCCTCACACATGGGATCTCCTCTGGACCTCTCTCCACATGTCCACCCACACTTCAGAAACATTGAATAATAAACTTTTTTTATTCAGTCCACATGATTTGTACTCTTAGGAGCGAATTATGTCGGTACAATTAGCTACAATGCTAACAACAATAACATGCACAGTCCCTGGGGGTGTATGTAATCTTTTTGGATTTACATATACTCACAGACACTGTAAAATATATTTTTATTATACATGGTTTTGCTGTAATTTGGGGGGTCGGGAGAATCTTTTTCAAATTTAGTGCATGTTTGGTTTTAGAGGTAGTATTTTTATTATGTAGTGTCCTTTCACTATAATAAAAAAGACATTAGTCAGCTAAAAAAAAAGGGCTTTTCCATAGAGACCAGATTTAGGGGCCCCAGTCCCAGATGCCCTTAGCTCCGCCCCGTAATACTGGGCTGTAGGAGCGTCAGTCAGACTGACTGACTCCACCTGATAGGACTGTCCTGTGTGATCAGAGCAGAGAAAACGCCACACGAATATCACTAGAATGTTTCTGAATGAGCCAAAAAGCTACACTCCAATAGGCCACGAGTTGGTCACCCCTGCCCTATACTTCTATCTTTTCTGCAGTTTTGAACTGAGTGATAAGCCTATTTACAGTATTTCCATCCAGCCTGTTCTAATGGATAAGCGTGTCAATACCACGCTATTGTAAACAGCGTGTTATATGAACTTCTATTTTGTGCGTGTGTATTTCACGCGTTTCTGTCCTAGTTCGTTTCAATGGTGAATGTTAAGACGTGTTGTTATTCATGAAAACTAACACAATCCTAATGCTAACCTTAACCAACTTCAAGCCTAAGAGCTAAACTTATCCATTTTTGTAATTTCAGACTTAAATTTTGCCGTTAATCCCTTGAAAAACCTCGTGTTTGTCGTCAACCACTAGGCGTGTCCAGACCAAGCCAGAAAAAACGAGCGTGTAATTGCACGCCAAAACAGGCAGAGGGCGTCGTCGTGACACGCAATTTGTCATGGCGTGCTATTTTACACAATGAATGAGAACACGTTGCTCCATCAGTTATAGATTAATTTTGAGTTTTACGATAAACAAAATTTAACTAACGCTGTATGTCTTTATTACTAAATATAATATTATATATATATATATCAGTGGCGGGCCGTGCATTTCTTGCTAGGCCTTCAGTGGTGCTCCTTTTAAATATATTCACTTGTCAATAAGCAGCTGATGGCTATTAAACTATTCTATTACGCAGGCACGCGATAAAGAGCAAAGCATCATTACTTCTATAGTCAGAATAAACGTATTTACACACACACCCAAAAATATTTACTCACCAATAGTCTGAATTACTTGTAGACCAAAAACGCAAATGGTCCTGAATCTGGAGCTGGTGGTAGTGGGCGCGCGGATCTTGCGCTGGATCCCGTCTCGTCCCTGAGGCACCCGGCGCCGCTTCTAGTGGCCTCGTAGATTTTCCTCATATCGGCTCCTCTCTCGCGCAGCTATGTTTCCCTCCACACTTGCTCGTTTAGCTGTAAATCCACTCTGGGTTCGCTAAAGGTTTTGGAAAGCACCTTGTAAGTGTCCCGCAGCACAAATCCCTTTCCCGCTTGTGACAGACTAGCTCGGAGAGTGCTAGGTTCGGAGTTGCCCGGTCTTTCTGAACAATGTCCAGCTTTTCTTGAAAAGTCCGTCTTGAAAAAGGCTTTACCAATAAATTTGCAACCAAATCGATCTCTTCTCTCCCTTTAGCCACTGTGACAAAACTGCTATCAAAATAACATTAAGCACAGACGGCCAATCAAATTCCGTAGTTATTGTGACGTTGCCGGATCGCCTTCGAGAAGGCCTTGGCGTCGTCAACGTAAAATCTGATTGGTTAAAGCAACAGCTTGATACGCGCTTATGTTAAGAGACGGAGCCTTCAAAACTGACTGTGAAGGCCTCGGGCAGATTTCACTGACCCTGACAACAACTGATGGCTGAAATATGATTGGTTAATACAATATATTATGAAACACACGCCTGAAAGCTGCGAAACGATGGGAAATACTATGAAAAAGCTGATGAATAATTATTGAATTATTATTATTATGCATGCGTGCACTAAATATTATTTATATCAGTTTATTATTTAGATATTTTTAGGCCAGCAGAGAAGGCCTTGCAGGCCCTGACGGTCTGCCATATATATATGTATGTATATGTGTATATGTGTATATATATATATATATATCACTCATTTAAGAAAGATCTGTTTTACTGCAATTTAAATCTAGCTAACTTATTACATCTGATATTCTGTAAAAAATACATGTGTAACTCAAATCAAAGTGTTTATATTCAGAGCAGTCCAGCACAGATACATACACTTGTATTTGTTTGCTGCCACGTTAAATAAGTCTGTAACAGTGCACATACACTGTGATTCAGTGTCCTCACACTTGCTTTGCTCCAGTGTTTCTCATAAATAAATGGTATTATTCCTCCACTAAATGTCACTTCCTCCTCACTTTAAGGACACATTTTAATAGCCGCCTGCTACAAACTGCCAATCTCCTCTACCACCAACTCGTTTGTTTATGATAATCGTTATTTTAGTAGTATAATTAAATGCTATTAAATTGTTCCTGTCATTTCAATATATTAGGTAATGCTGTCACACACGTATTTGTTTTTGAAGGACTGATGCACTTAAGCTGTTTTTACATTTTGATTTGTAAATATTTTCAGACAAACTTATCTTCATTTGTCCTCATCATAATAGAAGAAAATGTGGGAACCTAAATAACACTTGTGACCTCTCGTGTTTGTCGAACTGAATTGTCCCCTGCGTAATCATAATAATCCTTTGTTTTATTTTACAAGTCAAAGTTTAGCTTGTCTGCTATCAAAGCACTGTGGGAACTTTATCCTGTTACAAATCTATTAATCTGCATCCGAACTTTGACCCATAGACAATTTATAAAACCTCACATCATTTTTAATCATGTTAATATAAATCATGTTCTGAAGTGCACTGTGCTCATCTGAAGATATAAGATTGCAAATGGCGAACACTTCTGTCATTACATAATCTTTCTGCTTTAGCTATTTCAAATGTGTTTATTCTGTGTTCTGTTGACTCAGAGCTGACGTAGTGCTTAGTTTTAATGTAAATGTATCAAAGTGAAGCTGTTTCCAATATTTATTCTTAGAAAAAGAAGCAAAAGTGATCATTTAGCTTCTCAGTGTTAGCTGTCGTATAAATCATTATCAGACTGTTCACTTCTGCTCCGTTTTTAAATATTTGTGGACTGCTAAGCTGACTTTGAGCTAGGATTTTGACCGAGCAAACCTTGAAAATAAAGTTTGATTCAAGTATGGTTACCATAGCAACTCAGTACGGCCAAAGTGTCCGAACATGCACAGATTGAACTGCGTTTCAAATCTGAACTTTGCACAACAAATAATTTCCTTGTCAAACAGACTCAGAAACATCTTATTTATAGAGAGAAAGATAATAGTTAAACAAAGTCTCCAAGCTCCTGTTATTTATCTCTTTTCTACTGCTATTTTGGTTTGTTTTACACGTGAAAGCAGATTGTAATTAAGGGTGAGCAATCTGACAAAAATATTCTCTTGAAACTCAAATCATAATTTCTTTTGATCACAAGTTCAAATTCAAAGTCTATTCTTAGTAAATAAAATAATTGTCTTCTTCTGAAAGACACTTCACTGGATTCGTAAATCAAGCAGTACTTAAAGCATAACAAAGACTGACTATTAGACAAACTAAATGTGAAAAATATTCTCTAATAAATTGACAGCTGCATTTAAATAAACCAGATGAATCACAGGCGAGCCCGATCTCACAAGAAAGAGTACATTTACCACGACATTACACAATATGTAAATGAGGTATGATTAGCACGAGTTCACGGCCGTCCTGCGTAATTATAGTACGCGTCACAATCTCCATTCATTTGATGGTGGTTGTTAAGACGTGTTCTTATTTATGAATATTAATGAAATCCTGATTCTAATCTTAACCTGCCTCAAGCTCCAGACCTAATCTTACCAATTTTAGTAACTTTATGCTGAACTTCAGGCATAAAGTTTCACCTGAGAAAACGTCCCCACGTGCTTCAATTAAACTCGTGTTTTTTGACGCTGTGAAATCTCGTGTAATTTTACTCTTTTTCATATCTGCTAAATGTACGGCGTAACATAAGTACTAAAAACAGCTGTGAAGTCGTAGTCCAAATACGCTTTGTGTCGTGGTAAAGTACGCCACAGTGAGACTGTGTGCACAGGCATAAGCTCATGATACAGTTTTTATTATGATATTGTCAGCCCTAATTATAATTGTTAGTATTTATCAGTCTGTATTTATTGGGTCTGTAATCATTGACTCTTCTACATTTTAACCACTCACTGCTAACACTTACAATGCCGTGCTGTTGTCTGCATAACTTGTGTTGCGAATGAGGCCAGTCCATTACTGCAGAACAGGACAAAGTGAACGCACCATCAAGATTGAAATGCAGCAATCAGAAGAAACATCCTACGCAGGCTCTTAAAAAAAAGCCTTTAATATTACACAGACACATGATTTCCCGCTGTCTGTTGCGGCAGAATTGGATGACTCAAAGACCAATTACATAAAATGAATCTCCAAAATGATCTGTTATGGCAAAGTTTGAAGCTGCAATCTGTTCTTGTTGCAGTCTTGGTTAAAGTGCCTGTCATGTTCTCTCAAGGCCTTCTGCTCTTGACCTCACCGACATAGATCCTCTCCGCCACACTGTCTGACGATGCTCCACATACTCATGATGGATTAAACCTGGACTGTCCTCCCAGTGCGGAAATAAGGACGAGTCTGAGACAATGTTCAAAGAAATATGTGTGTATGTGTGTGTGACCCAAAAGACAGGGCACTTTGAGTTCTGTAAAGGTGGAAAAAAGAGAAATGAGAGATTTTCTATTCAAGTTCTAAAATAATTAGGAATAATGGGTCAAGGTCTGTCATGGTAAAATGGAGACATTGAGAATAACCAGTTTTAATTTGGTGGATGGATTAGTTGGACTTTTAATTGTATCAAGACTATTGACTGACTGACTCTGACCTAGAACATCTTTTATTCTTTGACATCGTATTGACACTAAGTTGTTTAGTCATTATTTGCAGGATAAAGACGTTATACTGCACAGAAGGAAAAAAAACATGTTAAATCCTTACCATCAGTTGTATTGACACACATGCAAGTTATTAGTGAAACGCTATGGGCTGCTGCATCCTTAATACAAATGTGAGATAGAACTGATGTTTATTAGTGATTTGGCATAAATGTGAATCACTGTTTATGGAGTCAAATTGCCATTTCACAAGTTAAGCAATGTTTTTCCATTTTCTTTTGCTTTCAGGAAATAAATAAAGAAACCAGGGGAGTTGACAGAGGGGGGCAAAGGGGTCTTCTGTCGGGGCCCCTGAGTCTTAGGAGCCCAGAATTGTGAACTTTCCTTTCAATCTAAATAGGTTGGTTTCACATTTAGAATGAATCCAATTAAAAGCCAGTAGAGGGCAAGATGCATTTTGCTATTAATAGTTTGTACTTGCCATTAAATATTAATAAATGTAAACAAATTGGTATTTCTAGATGATAGACCATTAACCTTTCCATACAAAATAAACTGCATTTAAACAATATTCATCTAAGCTGCCCTCCACCTGAGTGAAAAAACATTGGCCCATTGAATGTTGTGATGTCACATCAAACCAACCTATGGGCGGCCATGAGGCACCATGCCCTGAGTCCCCAAAATTCTATCGACGGGCCTAAAGTAAACTACAACTTTTGAAAGTTCACTTTTCATCTTGATTGGCTAAATGTCCTCACTCAGAGCATAAAAAGAGTGAGTAGGTAAGTCCTGTGGTGTAGCACCACAGTATGGTGGAGCACTACAAGTCCAAATTTTATATATAAAATGTTGACTTGATTTAGTATGGTGTGCTTGGAAAGCCACATATTATTTAGGCTACTTGATAACTTGGTAGTGAGAACCGTCTAGCCGTATGCATTAGGTTTTTGCATTGCAGCACAATATGATTATTCAATCATATACCCTTTATTTCTAAGATACACTTATGGACTGTTTTCCTACATGTCCGACTGTCACCTGCACCTGGCTCCACGTGTAGGAAACATGTGCATCTCCAGAACGCTTAAACACTTATTTGTGCAGATGTAAACAAACAGTGTCGACACGAGAGCAGAACACACAGGTTTGACACACACCCCCTCAAGCTCCAGTCTTTGTGCCACCTCCCCAGCCGCCTCTCCGACAGCGCTGTGAAAGGTAAGCCTGGGAGAGACACAGCAGAATAAATGCCTAAAATGGGTCAAAGCCTGAATATCATTAGAACCTCCTCCTCCTGTGTACACGTATACTATGAGGAACAAGCAGCAGTGATGATTTATTTGGCTTGGAGGCAGCTATTTTAGTGGTACTCTATGGGGAATATAAGCTGCTCTGGAGAATATGAACTAGTGTAATGGGAACTAAAGGGACTGGGCTATCTGGAGAATCCTCCTGAATCCCAGTTAGATCCTGGTATTTGAGTAAAAATCTGTAATTGTAGTAACCTCATTGTACCTTTCACACTCTTTTCAACCACTTTCGTTTGATTGTTGCCAGATGGTTTATCTCCCATATTTGTGAATTCACAAACTCGACATAAACCATCTGGCCTTCCAGCAACCTGATTGGTTGAGAGTCCGAAACGGCGGTGTTTCGGCCCACTCACATCACAGCAGTGTGATTTTAAGGCCTAATCACATTGTAGCAGGGCTGGCTAAGACACGGCTGTTAGTGCAGAGTCAATAGATGTTTTATACTTCCATGACCGAATCTGACTTAAGTTAAACAAAAATGGCTGCTCCTGTGGATGTGCTTGTTTTGAAGAGAGGTGTGTGTGAGACTTCTATCCCATGCAGACATTGGATACACCATTACGAGTTGTTGCTGTGATTGGCTATAAGCACAAAAAGGTAGGCCTCACACCCAATCACCTCGACGTATTTCACTAAACGTCCCAAATTTTCCCAAACGCTATCATTCTAGATGGATACTGTAGAAGAACTCAATCTTTAATCATGGCTCAAAATTGTGTTTTGACCCAATATCTTTTGAGACAGATTAAGTTGTACACTTAAAGATGAGATGTGATTGAAATCAAGCTTCACTGCAGAGTGAGACCTCCTGTCACTGCCTCCACAATCAGACTTTGTCAATAAATCTAGACATCAGCGCACACCAAAGTTCTATTAGTGCACTTCCTGTTGGATGTAGTTAGCCTGTAGCCGCTTGACAGACAAGCTAACATGTTAGTAAGCTAAACAGGAAGTGTGTTACCAAGAAAAGTAGGCGGGGCAGAACAAGGTGAATAGAAGAACTCATCTTGAAAAGAATCTTATTTCTCTATATGTCTTTAGTTAGTAACTTTTACAAACGCAAAAACACTGCTAGCATGTCGCACTAGCCTCAAGTAACAGCCCACACAAAGTGATAAGGTCACTCTGCTAAACTTGAATCATAGCCAAGACTCAGCTTAACTGCAACTGTCCGAAGATTTATATTTTTGTGTCTTGTAAAGTTACCTCCAGTAATCAGAATTCACTTAAAATCAAAATTACTCTTGCAGCAGCAATGATCAGTAGGAGAAAGTAATCTGTCTCATGATGATTTAAACTCTTGGTTCCCAACTTGTGCAGAGCCACCAAACAATTCACCAATGAAGCAAAGCTATGGCGTCTTAACTGTAGACTTTCTTGTGCCAGTACTTGGCAGCATACTACACATTGAGGTTTTGGTACACCCTTGTCATTTGTGCAAGTAAAGACTTCCATCATTGTTTAGACTCTAAACAATGCTGGGTGAACAATCCAACACTTAGTGAATTCTGCTTTACGAAAAACATGCAGTGGACACCAGAACTTGCATTACAACTTTACCATTTTGTCCGTTGCCTCACTTAAAAAGGTGGCATGTTGGCTGAATGTGCTTTTGTGTTTAGATAATTCCAGAAGCATGCCACTTTTATGAGTATTTTCCACCATGTAGAAAAGTGACGTAAATAGCAACACATTTCATTCTTGCAGTTTTGCTAGACATGTACTTACTATATTCTTTTATTTCACTTTGCGACAGTTTGTGGAGTAAGTCTACATCAAAGACCTGCTCATGTGTGTGTAGTTAGAAGTTTTACACAAAGAGGAAGTGTGCCATGGCCCACTTTCAGCTCCTGTGAGGACTCAGGAGCCTGGACTTTGCTCTCAGATCGTCCACTTAGTGCTGCCCTCAGGACCAGTTACTGTGGTCAGTCACTGCTCACATTAACATCAAACAGAGGTTGTGCTTTCAGGGCCAAAACTTTAATCTCACTCATTGTACAGGGGCTCTCTCATTAGTGATGGTGGAGGCTTATAACATGAGCTTCTTTGCGTATAGTTATTCTAGCAGTCTGCTGGCTTTAAAGTTGCACCATGTAATGTTTTAGTAATGGGCTTGCCACCTGTTTGTTCCCACCTTGTCTCCATGGTTACTGCTTTCACTGGAATGTACAACAGTATGTCAACAAGCTTGTATAGTACATATATTCACTTCCCAGGGTTTCTATTGCTCAAGTAAAACCTGAGTGAGCTCTCCTCAGATCTGACCTAAATCTTGACCTGGTGGTGTCATCTGCTTGTCTCCATGGAGATATGTCATTGAGACAAGTTTGTTGTGCTAGAGCATTTCATTCAAGTGACACTTCACCTTTACAAAAGTAGATTATACAAGTTTGCCTAGAGGTGCAAAAATGGTTAAAACATGTTAGTTGTGAAAATCTGCCTAAAGTCTAACTGGACTAGCTGTACATTTATAGTCATTAATGTGGAACTAAATCAACTTGTGTATTGGGTGAATAGTAGTTGTCTTATTGTTTTACTAACTCTGTGAACCTGTGCTGGTTCTGATGCCATTACTTTGACACAAAGATTTCAGTTCCTAGTACTTTTTTTTTCATTCCAGTCCCCTTTTATGCTTGTTCACACAGAGCAGGAACTATGGACTGGGGCCACACTTTAGGGACTTTTTTAGCTCCTGCTTTGGGGCTGGTACTTTCAGTCAGACCAGGAACCTTTTGGTGACACAAGCCCTTTTACAACGCTAGCTTTGTTGGAAACATGATTTATATGTTCTCACATTTAGCCAACCTTTCCTTATCCTTAAGAAAAATTACTTTAAGCAATGATTAAAGCAGTGACTCCCAAAATATAGTAATTTCATTTGTAAATATTAATCAGAATTACAGTAAATACCAGTAATTTTGTTTTGTTGTTAATTTCAGTAATGTTTTTAGGTTTAATAAATCATAATTTTGTGTGGAATTCATTAATAACTTATTTTAAATGTTCCAGACTATGCATATGCTAATGTTAAAACCAGTTAGACACACTTTCAGAAACTGTAGCTGTGCAAACACAAACATGGGGACAGGGTAGTTTCTCTTCCTAAACAGGGTCTGGAGGAATGTTGGGACCACTTCTTGGTACTTTCCTGTGGGAAAACGCCTAATATGTAGCATCATTTTGGACAAGCCTAGTTAGTGTTGCAGATACAGTATCTGTTCTGACCAATCACGCTGCTACCTTTAGACTATGTCCCTCTCTCTCACTTTCTTCCTGCCCAGTTTGTTAGCTCTGACTGAAGTGTGGTTGCTGGCAGTTTTTACTGTGCTGTAGTTTAAGCAATTTAAGAAACATCTTATTTATAACGAAAAGCTAAGTCATGCTAATTGATTGACTAGCCTCAACTATATTGGTTGCGTAACTTCTTGTTTCAATCAAAGATGTCCCACACCTTGTATATGTTTGGAGTGATCAGATCCGCTGACACTTTGAGACCACACTGTGAGCGCTCTGCTTCTGCTCTGCCCCGGGATCGGCTTCACAACAGCCCCTCATCTTTAGTTTAGAAGGAGCACTGCGAGACCCAACCGTGGCCCACTTTCCTCTGAATCTCAAATGCATCTGTATGTCGAGAGCCGGAGATATGAAGCTATCAGTATTCTGCGAGGCGGCGCTGTCCGAATCTGCAGCGATGGAACGGGAGACATGAATTTTGCAGGAGGACACTGTTTACAGGCTGCACATCCGCACATATGGATGAGAGCTGATAAACGTATTGGTATTACACAGCCAGGTGTTGCAGACACTTGATATCCAGGCGCGGGCCAGCTTGTATTGTCGTGAAATTGGGCACAGTGGGGATTTTAAAACAGGGATCCAATTTGTGCCCATAGATCAGTATTTGTTGAGCTTTTTCATTTCACTGCTGCGCACATGTTGCTGACACAAACAGAAAGCAGCACAGGCAAAGCCCTAGTTATCCCTGCTTTGAAAATGCTATGTGTTCTCGTGGATTTAGTGGGCTCCACAAGTCTAATATTTTTGTTTTTCTGCTTTTCTGTCTCTCGCAGTCCGTCCCAAAGCCGATCGCGCTGGAGCCTTGCTTTGGAAACAAGGCGGCTGTGCTCTCCATCTTTGTGCGGTTACCGAGAGGCACCGGCGGCATCCCTCCTCCAGGACAGTCGGGTAAGGAAGACTTCATACAATAAATCAATAACAAGATTGCTTTGGGCACAATTTATTTACAGTACATATGGTTAACCCTTTAGGTGTCTGAGTTGTTCATTTCAAATACAACCCAATAAATATAGACTTGCAACTTTAACTTGGAAAATCCAAACTGATGTCCCTCTGTACTATTATTTCTTACAACTACTGGGACAGACTTGAGTATAGAATTTGTCGAGCTACTGAATCTGATCAGAAGTGAAGAACCTGAATTCTGGATATGGGGAGAGTGGAGTTTGTGTAGAAATGTTACTTTGGAACTCAGTGTTTTAAAGTAGAAGTTTTTGTATTTCATTATAGAGAAATGATCTCAAAGGCTGGTCCTAGCATAACTTTTTGGTGTGACACTCAGGCAAGGTACAAATATGAAAAGGTTATTTGGTTGAATGAAACATTTGCAATTAATTAGTAGTAGTATTTTCATCAATTCCTGGCTCTAGAATAGAGATTTACTTTATGTACTGTGATTCACAAATTGAAACAGATTCGGCTTGAACTTGAAGTTGAAACATTGTCAGGTCTATTTTGCCCTTTGTCTTAGCCTTGTTCTTAATTATTCCTCTGTTGGCCACTAGTGGCTCTCTCCAGGCGCTATACTCTGTCAGTGTAGAAGATGCAGCTTCAGTCAGATGTGGGGGTGCAATTTCCTTCAGTGAACCTGAGATGTGTCACGTCTGTGACAAGTGGGCAGCTGCATTAAGATCACACGCAAAAGTGAACTGTAGCAGCAGCTTCAGTTTGGAAAAAAAGTGTAATAATAGAAATCTATTTGGTGAATGTCTATTCATATGACAGACTTTAACAACTTTGTCTAAAAATGTGTCTTTTCTTTTACATAAGGTTCACTGAAGGAAATTGCACCCCCACATCAGACTGAAGCCACACCTTCTACACTGACAGAGTATAGCGCCTGGAGAGAGCCACTAGTGGCCAACAGAGGAATACTTAAGACCAAGGCTAAGACAAAGGGCAAAATAGACCTGTGTATCTTTCTCTAAACTGTCCCGTTTATGTTCACAATACAAACGAACAGCTCCAGGACACGATTCAACCGCGTTGAGACCAACCTTTACAACCAAACCAGAATTTGGAATTTTTGCTCTAGATCAGAATTTGTTTGTGCGTTCACAATTAAGCATTTGAACTGGACTATCCAGGCAAACAAATCCTCATCTGAATAAAAATGTTTTGTGAAAGCAGCCTAATGAATAGGGACATGTATGGTTCCTGTGAGTGATGCTAAACTAGACTACGGATTCAAAAGTGGCATGTCACAAGATGGTTTTAAGTCATAACAATATAACCTTGACAATTGAAAATTGTATGTTGATGATAAGTTAAGATAAGATAGCATTTTATTTGTTATTAAAACCAACAACACAGTAACTATGCAAGTAAACAACAGGAAAATATTAGAAAGTTTTACCTGGAGCCATTTTATTATGTTTTTTATTCCTACTTTGAAATCCTAGCTTCCAATGTTTGGGAACCCTTGGTCTAAACTGCAGCCTGGCTGCAATAGTTTGCCAAATGTATTTTTTATTGCACTCGCAATCTATGCCTAAAGCTGAGATACCTGGCATTTTTGTTGTAAATTAGTAAACTTTGCCTTATACACCAAAGCTTATATTGTAAATGTAACTCTTTCTGACAAAATTAGACCATTGTGTTTGAATAATCAAATATTTAATTTAAAATGCATAACAAAAATCAGTGTTCTGATTGGCTCCGATTTTGAGGTCCACTTTTATTACACTTTGTTGTGTGTAAAAAGATATTCTTAAATAAATGCACGAAATGTTTAGCCATGTGCAAAAGATTTGTGATTGCTAGGAAGTATAGGACAGATTTAAATTTTGCAATACATCTCAGCTAATGCTAATCCATTTTGTGCAATTTACTACATATTTTTATACCTTAAGAATGATTAGTGACTTATACAGTAATGCACAAACATAAAAAAACCTAAGACTACGGTTTAGGCCCTTCCAAGTGTCACATTAAAATAGTCAGATAACACTCTGTATCATTTATGGCTTTGTTCAAGTCCTTTTGTTGCCCTTTGATACTTTTTAAATTTTCTTGCACCTTCCCTCATTGAAGATTTTTGTCATATTTCTGTCTGTCTGCCTCATACCTTTTTATTTCCCTTCGCAGACAGCGTTACCATCGAGTATTCAAACCATTACTCGTCTCATGCGCAGCTCTGTCACTTGCTGTTTGAAATTCCCATTCATCTCTCATCTTCTGCTCTTATGTTTCTCTCCAAAGCAGTCATGGCTGAGCAGCTCGCTTGTCGCAAACTTTCAGATTCTCCTTTAAAAGTCCCCCGTTAGTGTCTGTGTGGTCTTTCATATGCTGTTAGCCCCCCGCAGTGGCAGCACCACACCAGGAGAATGTCTAAGGCCTGGTAATTACAGCACAGCGCTTTGGACAAAACAGAACGTAACTATTCATCTGGATTCACAGCTTCCTTTGGTTTGAAAATGGCAGTCCAATGGCTTTTTGAGTTTTTGCACATTGAACAATGGCTTTTACACTTACAAATTGATAGCCATAAAAAAATTTAAATAGGGACATTATAACATATGTTTATTTATTGATTTTTAAGACTTTAGGGCAATATGCTTAACAGTGGCTAACTCACCACAAAGTTAACACATGGACATAGTCACAGACCAACATTCAACATTCATTCTCATTCACTCACCAGCGGAAATTTATAGTGTTGTCAGTTGACCTATATGCAATGTTTTTGGACCTGCTAATCAGAAAGAATCCACAGTAACACAGGGAGAACATGCAACTTCCATCCAGAGCAATCATGAGATGTTTTATTTGGTCCAGCCCTGGGTTTATATTATTTAAATGTATTTTTTTTTTTTTAGATGGCAAAACAATTTTAATGTGGCTCCTCTCGTCAGCGCTAGGCTGCAGTGTATTCTGGGACCTGTAGTTCAAATTGTTGTGTGCCTTTCTTAGGGGGCCACTGTTAGGGCTGGGCGATGATATCAAGAATGTATAACTATGCATTCCATCACCTTATTTTAGCATTTGATTAAAAATGCATTTAAATAGTCTAAATGCCCCAGTTACAGAAATAATTGTTTGATTAATCAACTAAAAAATGTGTGTATGATAGTTGTTTTTGGCCAAATCCAGCAGACATTTGTTTAAACATGTCCTTTTTATAGGTTAAATTTTGAACACATCTTTAGAATGTTTGCCAACAAACAGAAATATTAATTTTATGCCCTTATTTGAGAGACAACATTCACGATTATTGTGAAATTCGATAGATTGCACAGCACTAGCCACTGTCCATAATAATAAGAAATCATCCCCAGGGTCACAGGAATAACTAGTGATGTGCCTGATTTATAGATGTGTAGCAACAGAGCTGGACATGTGCTAACAGCATGTGACAGTCGTGAACACAGAGCAACAATGACAGCTACACTTACTAAAAGTTATTGAAAACATACACCCATAAAAATAATCTTTTCTCACCTTGTTTATTTCCAACAAATGTGATATAAAATCCACTGTAGACTCTACATACAGTATTGTTACGATGTGTTCTAGTACATTCTCTAACTGACTTTTGAAATATGAATGAAGTTACAATGAAATACCTTTGAATTGTGCAGAACTGTTTACGCACAAAAAAGAAACATAAATGAACCTTTATAGTGAGACAAATCTATTCTCATACGATTGTCCCATTGTCATAAGCAGCAGCTCCGTTCACATTTACACTGAGCCTGTATCTAAACACATTGAACTGAAGACGCTCACAGCAGCTGCCATATTAAAGTCAGTCTGAAACGTAAACCAGCCGTTCCCCCTGAGGTTCCTATTTGCCGTGGGCCATGTTCTCCTGATTGGGCTAAACGCATCCATCATTGGCAATAAATGGAGTTTATTGGAATTTCATGCCTCACAGAGTATTAATAAATGTTAATGAAGTGTGGCGGGAGTTAATGATTGGCTCCTGTGTGTGTGTATGTGTGATCTCGGCTTCTGCCTGTGTGGAGCTGTGGATGTTACACTTCCACCTTAGAAAATGTCTGCAGCTTTTTTGTTAATTCGTGCTGTAATATTCACCTGCAGTGAGAAGATTGTGTTTATTTTAGCTCTTATTGCATGCTCAGTTTAGCAAAATCCAAAACTTAATAGAAGTTTATCTATGATGACTCAATGTTGACTAACTGTATTTGCTGTAAGATTTATTTTCATTTGGATTTTCTTGTGTCTGATAAACAGTGGGAGGATACAAATGCAAATTATATGGAGTTTCATCAAAAATGCGTATCGTGGGTGTTGATGGTAACCAAAATATAAATTAGATTTTAAACAACATTGAGAAAAATAAAGTATGTAATTAAATAGAGTAAAAGTTACACCAAAAACAAAAAGCTCTTTGTCAAAAATGAGACCAGATGTAATGTAAGTTGTAGTGCATAAAACATATTTGAAGTGATGATGTGACATCGGTAATTAGCGGAAAGCCTCCAGGTAAATGTGTTGAACCAAAGCTCATCAATAATGAAATGGTTTTAACGAATGGACAGGCATGCACAAGTACTCTGTCAAAGCCAAAGGGAGTTAAGTAAGACTCTACCTTGCATGTAAGTGGACCACGGCTTGATAAAAGCATCAAATATATGAAAATATTAGTAAAATAAAATTGATTAGTACAAGAATGCATAGATCTTTATAATCCTGGTCATTGTATAAAAGGGACACACTCACTGATGCAATCCAGTGTTTTTTTTTCTATTGTTGTTAGAATGACCCCTGAAAAACAACGCAAACTATGTTAGACAAACCTTAGTGTCTAAAACTACCCTTAAGCTAACAGCTAGGTAACTTTAAATGTGGGGTAGCTGATTTTCACACCACAAAATCTGAAGCAATGTCCAACTAGCTCCTACCTCTCACAAATCTTTCAGCACATGGTAATATCTGTGTCCTTTTTTTTCTGCAATTAAAGCTTTTAAAACATAATATGACAAATGAGACTGGAAGTGACCACTCATGCACAGCCAATCAGAGCACTGCATTTGGCCCTTGAGGAGAAATAAAATGCCTTTTAGTTTGACTTGGACTGTAAACAATTATCTGATTATGTCACAGTCTGCTGCTTATGCACTCTACTTTTCAGTATAAGAGATTAATTTACAACAAAAAAAGTCAAATACCTCACCTTTAAGTTGAGATTTCTTTTTCTTTTAAGACTCTAAATGTACTCATTTACACTTTACTAGTGAGAACAGCAGACAACTGACATAAATGTCACCAGATAAAAGTTGTACTTATTAGCTGCTTTTATTTGTGAAGGAGCATTTGGCTTAAGTCTGTGTCTCATTGGGTTTGCATAAATTAGGAAAATAGTACATAATATAAAATAGCAAACATAATTTTAGAAAGCTTGAAAGATACAAATCAGTTTAGTGTTATTTAACCGTTAGTGTTATGTTTATAAAAATGCATTGCCATTAATTTGATTTATCACATCAACTGAAGGAACCTGTGTTGTAGCAACTAAACAGAGACACCAATTGCATGTTTTTTAATTTATTCTCTATTAACCTTATTCTGTCTCGCCCACTTTTCACTTGAATGTATCAGTTTGGGAAATACAATATAACATGCCAATGCTGTTTACAAAGGCTTCATAAGGCATTAGTTTTGCTCATGTTTTTGCTGAAGTCATTGTTTTAGCTCATTTTACAAAAGTGCCATTGTGTTCAATTGATTTGCATCCTCACCTTACCGGAGAAACATGATGTCGCGCTGTTTTTGTTGTAGCAACAGAGCAGAGCTGCTGGCTGCCTGTCTACTAATTTAATGTTTATGGTAGCTAACATGTTAGCTTCTCTGTCTCGCTGGGTGATCTAAGACAGTGAAAATAAATGCAGCCACTGAAATCTACAGGCTAGCTACAACAGGAATTGTGCTGCCAAAAAAAGTGGACGGGGCAGAATAAGGTTAATAGGTAAAAATGCTAGCTTTTCCAAAACAAGCAAGCCATCTGACATTCTTTGCACACGTCAGTTCTAACAATGAGAAGGTCAAATGTGATCTTAAACGTGACTCTGTGTGTCGTTTCCCATCAGGCCTGGCGGTGGCGAGCGCGCTGGTGGACGTGTCGCAGCAGATGTGCGTGGGCTACAAGGAGAAGTCTGGAGGTCTGAGGAACCGCAAGCAGCAGCCCACCGCCCAGCCCGCCACCTGCATCTGACCACGCCCCTGAATCAACCCACCCACCGCCACGCCCCGTACGCCCCCTACACCTCAGCCCCCCCGCGGTGCAGTGCATGCTGGGACACTGGAGTGGAACTTTTGTCGGGACTAAAATGCAGAAAAGGGGCGAAGGTGTGTTTGAGGGGAAGCGTGCTCTCTTTAAACTGGACACTAGGGGGCAGCGCGGGGCACAAGGAGGCGTGCATCCTCCTTAAAAAACACTGACATTTTACATTTGTCTGACGCCGCCTCGTGGAGCTGCGGCGGTCACGGCTTGCTGCTAGAAAAAGATCCTCGTTTCATAGTTTTTAAAAAGGACTTAACGATTTTCTTTTATTTGACTTAAATTATTGATTTTTATTTTATTTTTGAAGGCAGGAATAACTATTATGTGAAGCTGCACATCAGAGTTTAATAGACCATCATCTTCTGAAGTCGATTTCTCATTTGTTTTCTTCAATGACACTTGACGCACTCATGTAGGTATAAATACATGACAAAAGTTAACAATATAGGCAAGATACAATATCATGAATGAAGAACAAATTGGCATGATTTGAGCAGATTTGACTTAAGTAAATATATTACCCACTCTTATGTAGCATCCAAGATTCAATCGGTCAATTGGCTCTGTGCATGGAACTTCAGTGTACTTGTTAATGTTCAAAATAGCTATCTTTGTACATACAAGCATTTCCTGTTCAGTTCATTTCACTACACAAGCTTAAAACGACAAACACTCAGAAGATCAGACAGTGACAGTGAGTTGTGGTGAACGTTACAGAAATCATGTTAAAAACTACAAATCCGAAGTGTTTAAAAAGAGACGTGTTTGTATCTAAATTATAACGCTAACAGGAAATGCTTGTATCTACAGAAGTTAGCTATTTTGAACAAAAACAAGCCAACTAATTTTTCGTGCACAGAGCCAATTATATTCAATACAGATGGAAGCAGCTAAAATAAACATTGTTTAAAGGCGCTATACCCCATTTTCGCTTCTTTAGAAATGTAAACAAACAGAAAGAACAAGCTTTCTACATTAGTTCAAATGTTTTGGAAAATAGTTCACTATAAAGTATTATAAGCTTTTATCACAGCTGTTATGGGCGACACGTGCCGGTATGCTAATGCCATTTAGCCACAATGCTAGCAACCACAGATGAACTTCGTGGAATCTGATGAACAAACGAACATTATTAGACGTAGTCAGAACATTGTGGTGTAATTTTCATCTGAATAGATACACTAACAAGAGATCTGTGCTTGGGTGTATTGATTTTAAGTTATTTTGTTGGAGAACAAAAAGGGCATGGTACCTTTAAATGCAGTTTTTGTAGTAATAATTGTTGTAATAGAATAGCCAGTTTGAAAATGTTTGAAATTCACTTTGTAAATATTTAATGGCAAAGCACAATGTTAATAGTACAAAAAATAGCTCTTACCCTATTATGTAAACAAAATCTATAAAACAAAACATAGTTGTTGTACATATTTTCTCATTCTAAATTGAAGATGTGTGTTATGAATGCAAAAAGTCCTCTTTTATTGGTAGAATTTTACATTGACTGTTCAAATCGGCTCAAATCATAATCAAATGTTCTTTATTCAAATGTTTTGTATTGTTTGCACGACATGAACATGGACAAATGGACAACAATAAAATTTGTGCCATTTTTGTCAACATTTTTCAAACTTTGGATCCACATTTGATTTGTTTTATCATCTTTTAAATTGTAAAAGTGTCAATGAAGAAAATTTTGTGAAATGAACTTCTAAACCACAGGTGTTCCTTCTGTTTCCAGCTCTTTTGCCTCCTTTTGCTAACTTTTGTCCCATTTGTCGCCTTTGGTCGGCTGTGAGCTGCGAGCCGGTGTCACTTCTGTACAGTTTAGCTAACAGGCTAACAACGCGCTAACCGTCTTCCTTTAATGAGGTCCACTGTAGGAGACCGTGCCCCGTCTGAGCACACTGACATTTCTAATAGGCCTTTCTGTACTTGTCCCCTTCTCTCTCCCTCTCAGCTCGCCCCATCTGCTTCTTCTTGACTGCTTCTGCTGCATTTTGGGCCAAACTAGAATCTCCAAACGTCTCACAGTGTCTGAGCTGGAGCCAGGCCCGTGTTTGAATCGTCTCCAGACAATTAGTGCTCCCCAGAGGACAAAGCAGACATGAGACGCAAGGAATTCATGATTGAAATTTGGACTCGAGCTGATAAAAATACTCAATTTGCCAAACTAAGGTAGTGGTCACGTTAATTTAGTGGAAATTGTGAAAAGCTTAGTTAAAGGAGCTATATTATGCTAATTTGTATCCATGTTCTATGGCAGTACATGACTGGAGTTGTGCATTGTTTCATTCACATTTGTTAAACAGAAAAATTGTGCATAATTGATTGCATTCTTGTCTCAGTCTGAAGTTCCACATAGTGATGACATTAACCTGTAATGCAACATCATGCAAAACAAAAATACATGCAAAAAATTATGACAACATAAGATTTTTCTAGAGTAGTGCAGAGGCATTCTAATAAAAAAAATATGAATGAAGCAAAAATGTAACTCTGTTATGTTTATGATGATGTAGCAACATTTTAATATAGCCAAGAGCTTACAGGGGTCAATTTTAAGCAATATGTCCTTTTTAAATTCACAATTTTAAAGTTTTAAGTTATTTTTTACCTGCACTTCAATTACCTAAATTGCATATTGATGTGGCATAGTTTTTACCAGGCACATTATTTAACAGGACTAAAATTGGCTTTTAGTTAAAATGACTAAAAACTGACAGGTTGGACAACTTATGTTACTATTTAAGATCTATGTATTCAAGATTTTTCAAAACATTTAAAAATCCCAGTTTTGTCAGTTTTAACAAACCACTTCCGTTTATAAATGTTGACCACACAGTAGGATGTTGCCATAGCAACCATGTTTTGCACTAGGCCAAAGCTACACTAATGTAGCTGACTTTTAGATTTAGAAGATTTGTCAATATATCAGAACACACTGTTTTTGTTTTTTAATTTAATTTAAACAAGTTTGTTCTTTTTTCATGAGGAAAAGATGCTTTATATTTACAACAGGTTTTAATATTACAAAAAACATAACATGTGCATTTTAAATGTAATTTTTTTTTTGTTAAATATACTGATTTTTTTTTTTTAAACAACTGATAGATCGAAATGGATAAACCTTTCTCCTCTTCACAGTATATGCACAGATCTGAATATCTCTTGACTAATAACAAATCACAAAAAATGCAACTTCAAATACTATGTACTATGTTTCTCAATATGGACAAGAAAAACCCATTTCATTCTATTTATCGACCTATTTTAAAGCCATTCAATGAATTAGCATACGCCGGAGCTCCACACTAATTGCGCAGGTTTGGGAGGGAATCCCTGCCGTATAATGATCGCCGGTCCCTCTTCACGTTACCAAGTGTCTATAGAACAGCCAATTGACTCCAGTGATCACTCTCAGACATGTTGGATTGGACCTTCTCTGCGATCGTTGCCTAACAAATCTATAGCCTCTAATTGCTGCTCCGTGGCCTGAACACTCCCCCCTTGTCACCCCTTTGCCTCTCCTCCGGGATCGTTCAGTGTCCCTATAAGCAAGGGACAGCTACCCAATTAGCGTTTTAGCTCGATATGGTGAGATGGGAATGCTAAAGTCTGACTGAAGGTGCTAGCTCTTCTGCTTTATGGATTGTAAACAGATTTAACACAGAAAATACATTGTTAACAGCTAAGCGCAGCACTATAAATATGCAAATGTCTACAGAATGTATTATATTCTCATGATAAATAGCTGATGATCAGACTTGGTCTACAAAAGGGGAATATTCCCAATGGGAAATTGCATCACAGTAGGAGGCTAGAAACATGCAATAAAAAAAAAACAATAGCTTTAAGGTTACATTACATTAGCACCGATTGTATTTTTACAGTTCCATTTGTAGTCCTTTGAGAGGGAAAGGAGGAGCTATTGTTTTTAGTGGTAGGAAACCCGGAACACCTGGAGAAACTATGCAGACAGTGGGAAACACAAAACTCCTTATAGAAAGACATTGGCTGTGAGTTGATCCAAGATTTTCTTACTATGAGGTCAAGCACTAATGACTGCACTGTGTCGTCCAAAAATATGCTATTGTCTACACTAAATATTCACAGATTCAGACTATAGCGGCCTACACAAAAAACCGAATTTGTATACACATGATAATAATACTTTTTTAGACAACATCATTTAACAGTGTTGCTCTATACTAAGTTAAAGAAAAAGGTCTATTTTATTTTATTTACACTGTCTATTTTAGTATTGATAGTGAGCAATATTTGCTTTTTTGCCCAGCATAGATCAACAAGCAAATGCAAGTTTGATTTAAAACAAAGTATTACATCAAGAAAGTATTTTTAACTGTGCTGTTTTCCTTGTATAAGCAAAATGTGAAGTGGACGAATCATCACAATTAAAATCCATGCTCTCAAAACTACAGTACATTAGTCATTAGCTTACAAATAAACAAAAACTTTTCCAGTTTCTTCTTTTGTTACCATGTACTTCACAATTCAACACTACTCTCAAACTGATCAATCACATTTATTTTTGGAGTACTTCTTATAAAAAAACCTGATGAACCCTTTTGTATGGTGCTTAACATTTATAAAAAAAGATGGTGTAAAACACTACTCTGTGATTTCCATTTGCCTCAGAAATGACTGTATAATTTAAGTCTGTAAAACTTCTAAACATTTTCCAGAAAAAACCTCTCGACTTCCACAAACAAAACCGTGTCCTGAAATGTAACAAAGGCAAATCCCCCGGTGTTATTAAGTCTCCCCCACAAGAGGTGTTGTAATCAGGCTTCTTGAAGCAGCTTTTGGCCCTAAAGAGGCGCGTTTAGGCTGAGGGCTCTCGTGTGTTTAGCCCCACAAAGAACTCTGCGTCTGGGAAAGGCCACACTTTTAGAAACAAGAAAAGGTCAGAGCGAAAAAGCATGAACAAAGTTGACACGCAGTAATTATAGAGAGAGAGGGAGAGGAGGTGTGCACGACTGTACTGTACCTGCCCGGGCCATGGAGCACCACTTACAGGCAAATCAGAGCTGCAATATTCACTATTTATGGAGAAAGGCTCTTTTATTTGAAGTTTTTGAGTTGTAGATTGGATATTTCAAGTCTTCGTGCAGTTTTTTGTTCACCATAACTATACAATACTTTCTGCTTATAACAGTACTATACTTGATTTTTGCTTCTTAAATAATGTAAGCAAACAGAAATAATAATTAATTTTAAGCTTCTTACGTCAGTCACATGTTTTTCTCACTTATTAATTCATTCTGAGCCTCCGAACTGTTCAACACGATGGGCTTTAAGCTTTTTGCTAATGGCAGTGAGCCAGAATGCTAACAAATACAACAAAAGACAACTATGTGACGCTTTGTAAACAAACGGCACATTGTTAGATGTGGTCAGGACATTGTGGACTAATTTCCACCTTTATAGATACATTAACAAGACATCTATTAAAGTTATTTTATGATAAAAAGAAATGGCTATAGTCCTTTTAAGGAATCTTGGAACTGATATGAGATTTCCACAACATGATAACCTTGAGCAAAACTGCCTTGATCTGATGATTGATGTTTTAGAAATTCTTAGCGAAAATAAAGACTTCACAATTATTCCACCTCTGCTATACAATTAATTTTGGAGAAACTGATGGAAAAACAGTGCTTTTCAAGGCAAAAATGTGTCCTACAATGAATTAGCCTAAAATGAAAGACATTATTTGGATTAAAAGACTTTATTCTACTTATACAATATCATATACTGTATTTGTGAGTTCTGCTTTCTACTGTCAATCAAATACATGAGCTCATCCAATACTGTCAGAAGCCCACCCTCACCATGTTGATATTGTGACATTTCATCTCATCTAAATACTGCTATTCCTTCTTGGGACTCACTCTCGGTCTATACTAGTTTAAATGTGGATTTGATGTAGGACATTAATCGGAGAAAACTGGTTGCACACTGTTTTCTCAAGCTTATTTGACTGGGAAAAAACTTACTGAAAACTATCATTTTGATGTGTAGTAAGGGGAATGTTTTGTTTGTCTGCTTTTGTCAAAACTGGGCAGTATAGTGATAAAACCAAATTATGATTTTAGTCACTCTGACGACAACATTTTTGATGTGGAATTATGATTTTGTGGAACCTAATCTGTTCCTTTGGCCATGTATCGTTGTTCTTTCAACTCTTTAATATTTAATGATTCAGGCATATTGCAGTAATCTTTAATCATCAGTGATCAAGAAGCCATTGCCCAAGATCTTTCCCTTTTTACCTGTATTCAGATTTCAACGCACTACTCTGCACGCACTTTGTTCTGCAGTTTTGATTTCGAAACCAATGATACGCTTGGAAATCAGCATTAGAGCAAAGTCACTTTTGGACAAATAAAAATAATTATGATGTAACCGCTGCTGTTTGCTATTGTCAAATACAGCTATTTAAAGAATGACGTAATGTAAAAGGTAAAAAAAGTGTCCCAAACATACCATGATGATCCAAGCACACAGAAATACCATTGGTCTTAGAGTCTGACTAAATAACAACTGGATATAACCAATCATAATAAAGGCACTTTTAAAAGAAGCAAAGACTGATTACATCCTGTAGAAAAACCCAAGTTTACCAGAATCTGATCACATTTTAATTGAGGTTTAGCTCCATATAAAGTTTTCAGACAGATGCCTTACCAAGCTCCTACTTCAAACATGTATCTTGGCTTGTGACGCACTGTTTTCTCTTCTCTTCTGTGTCTTGGATAGATTCTGTCACTTAAGTGCTCTGCCTCTCTGTCGGTGCAGTAGTGTTGACCCAGGAGCAGTTGTGTGGAGTCCAATCCTAAAATCAGCCGTGTGGGAAAGTGCTGACAGAGGCTGTTGGAGTGTTTTTAAGAAAGCTTTTCGGAGTAGATAAAATCCCTCCTCCTCAGCAGCTTCCTCCTTTTTTACAGACTTTGATGCAGTCCACAACACATCTGGACCTCGGCTCACAATGTGCGGAGGGGCCTCTGCTATACGATGTAAACGCCTAATTAATTCGACTATCCTACACAACTTTTACAAAACTTCATTATACAAGTTGAACAATCTGTGAAGCAAGACTTTAGCAGACTTTTAAACTGCAGTATTATCAAGCACAATGAGTTTCTCGCTTGGCATATCGTAGCTTAAATCTGCACTTCTAAACTTTTTGGGCTCTGCTGGCTGCTTGCCCGTGTGGAGATGTTAATGCTTTGCCTGGAATGTTTCACAGTATAGCATTCATTTTGTTTGTCTCCGTGGAAACAAGCAGGTGACGCCTTCAGGCCAAGTCAGAAGTTTATTCTGTGGTGATTCAAATCTACTCAGATGTTATTTTTTGGCAATAAGAACACCTTGGATTGAATAAAGTTAAAGTTAAATGTCATATTGTGGAACATTTCAGGCCATCTCCATAGGGACAGGGCAATTCTATACTTCTCCTTGTAACTTATGCAGTATGTCTTTAAACTTAAGCAAATATCTCCATGGAGACAAGCATGTGGCGGTCCCAGGTCAGGTTTAAGTCAGATCTGTGGAGAGGCACATTCACTTACTTTAATAAAGCATGTTTTTCAAGATATTTGTGACCAATAGAAACTCGTGTTATGAAAAACAATCTAGATATAGGTTTGTTGCTGTATTAGGAAAACGTCTAGGTAAATCAATCACATCACCATGGAAACAGGCCAAGGGTGGAGACTACCAGAAACCAAATTAGTCCAAACTTCATTTCATTCTCTTTTTTCATCTCTAAAATGTTCTGTGTGACATTATAAATAAAAGATATAAATTAGTTTTCATTTATTCATCTTTATATAACCTGAATGCAGCAGCAGCAGTCACTTTGTTGTGCACCTTTTGTTCGCAATGGAACTGCTCTTTACCGGAAAGTTTAACGATAACTGGAATAGACTGGGAGCACTGTGTGAACCCGACATGGTGCGATCATCTCTTGCCCAAGGGCACGCTGGCACAGAGGTCAAAAGTCAACATTTAAACCACAGTTCAACTCGATGAGGATGATTAAAACAGGCTTGTGTTTTCAAAAAATAAAAAACACTGGAAATGTTGCTGTTTTTCCCAGGTCAAAGTAGACAAACACATATTAGAAAACAAATGGGATAATGGAATATAAACTTTTAAGTTTTTGTGGAGTGTAACTGTGAAGAGGAAATAGTAATAAAAAAAAACAAAAAACAAATGCTAAACTTTTCTAAAACTAAAAACTGCAATCGATTTTCCACGAAACATCACTTAGCATTTTTGGGCCTCATTTATCAATCCAGGTACTAAATTGCAAATATAAAAGGTTGAAATAAAAAGGTACATTATTCAATTCTAAGTTAATATTTAACACGAGTTGTGTATAGTCAGTTAATTCAACTCTGTTTGTCAATCTAACACAACACTTGACTTTACTTTGCCGTTTGGTCGATTTTGCTTTTTGGTTTTCGGGAACTGTCTGCATTCTTTGATACCTGACCAATTAGCTGGAGTGAAAAGAAATTTAGCAGAGGCACCATTAAGCCAGCATGGCTATGTTTTTGCTCATCTTTTAGCTTTGTTAGCCATTTTGCACATTAGCAAAGACAGGAGAAACCAGGTATTTGGATTTCACAGTTTTTGTCTGAGCTAAGACAAATACTTCTATTCAGCCGTAGTCTTATATATTATTGAGGAAGTAAAACTTAGCCTTGCCCCATGTTTTTAACCCACGCCAATTTGAATTTGGATCGAGCTTAATCACTTCAGACAAATGGATTACACAGCCTATGATTAATTTAGCAACTTTTCTCATCAAAGTCGACTTTGTGCTGGTTAGTGTGTCCTCTGTGACCATGCTCCTGCTCCAAACACTTTCCATAAGCACAAACAGTGTCTGACCCACATCCTGAGACAGAGCAGAGCAGAGAGGAGAGCAGGGCAGAGCAGGGAGGCCTCGCAGCATCAGGGGCGATTAGGCAAATCAGGGCTAATGTGTGTTTTGTGCACTTTTTAATCAAGATGTTTCACCCGGACTCGCGCTCACGAGGGGGCAAGAATTATTATTTTTCACTTTGATTAAACCCATCTGCAGCAGGCTTTTTGTGTGCAACATTTACTAAACATGCAAAGACGGGGCGGCTGCGGTCACTGGAATATTGTGACAGAAATACTGAGCTTGTAACAGAAGCCAAATGGAATCATGTGCAAAAGACATGCCTGTCGTCCATAGAGATACATTAGCAAAAACAGTTAACAAAAGACTTGTGGAAACCTGGTAAAATACTGGGTCACTAAATGCACTGCAAAAATACCTAGTTTTGGATTATAGAATTCAAAATAATAAATTCAATTTGAGTAGTTTCGACCAGATAATATTCAATGTCTTAAGTTAGTGTAGCAGCATTTCATTTCTGAATCCTTACAAGATAAGATAATTTATCTTGAAGCTAAATAAAGTACAAATGTTGTACTCCATTGACAGTTTTTGCTTAAAATAAGAACCCATTTATTGATTTGAAATAAGACTGAAACTCTCAAAACAAGTCAATATAATCAAGGTTAATGTAGTATGTAAGTGAAATGACTCACTGAGTCGTCACATTAAGACTTAAATGTGTAGCTAAGTGAAGATTTTGTTTAGAGCTGTGCAATAAGATGACTGATCTCACTAATCTGCATTTTTTTATGATACTTTTATATCATAAAAGCCTTTTGTCCAAAGCACATTTCCATTTATCTCATTGGTCAGTCTCCTAAAAGCTCTGAATAAATGACAGTTGACATTAACCAATTACAGTGTAGAATAAAAAGCAGATGACTGTATTTATTTACCTATTAAAATATCTTCATTTCAAATCTTGATTTGTCAAACCCATAGAGCTTTCCAGATCCTAAAACTACATAGTAACATCCTTTATAACACTTTCTGACTAGTGTGTGTATATGACTAGCAGTTTATCAGGTTGTTCCATGACTTATTTGCTTATTATTATTTTTGCATTGTTTTTGCAGATGTATTTCTTTCTGAACACTAGGCATGTCTTAGTGTAACTTTGCTGTTTTAACTCACTCTACGACTTATCCAAATGTTCAACCCGTTCTCACTGAAATGCGTATGTACACCTGTTAATTTCTCCTATTTTGCGTTTCTTTGATGCACGTTGCTGCCCAGTTCATTTCTATGGTGGATGTAAACATGTTAATATTTAGAATATTAACAATTCCTGATCCTAATCTTAACCAACTCCAAAACCTAATTTACCCATTTTTTTGTAACTTTATCTAAACTTAACCATTAATCCCAAAGAAAATGTCCCTATGTGGCTTCAACCAAAACACGTCTGTAAGATGCTTTAAAACAGACAAAAAGGGTAGAAACGTGCTCATGATACGCTCTTATTATCCTTCCCATTTCTTAACACAAATCTCTTCATATGTACAGCTTGGGACAACGTAAAAAAAGCTCAAATCTCTGACCCCTTTGGCTGGATTATACACTGAAGTTTTCCTGCCTGTTCTCAAATATAAACAGTTTTCTCTATATGCACTATACTGTACTTTTATGGAAGCATTTTCTGTGCAGCTGAACATTTAGCTCCTCAAACTGAATCTAGTTTGTCTTCTCTCAAGCCTCAAGACTATTACACTGGCCTTTTCCTCTGATTTTCCCACAGTGAATGTATAGGAAATAAATGCATACTCTTTGTCCAACACTGGCAGCATTATATGTATTTAAATATAGCTTGAATTAATTTAAACTGAGGCCATTGTAAATCCAGGTATTCTTTCTATTTCTTTGTATAGCGGCATTATGTATACCGAGGAAGTAGTTTGATAATGTGTATAATTTAGCATTTCTTTTGTAAATATTGGGAAAGTATTGTGAATGATATTTGTTGAATGGTTTACAAAACAAATTTGTGTATGGCAGACGCACCTCTCCGGGCTTTGAAAATGTGACTCCAGTTCATAGCAGATTTTCTATGTGAAGATGAACAAGCATTACAACACTAGAGGCTGATGAAACCGTGTGTAAAACTTGAGCTGTAATTACGGATGTACAGAAAAGAATGACATTTTTGTCTATTATTAAATGTTAAAATCCTTATCTCTCTGTTCTTGTGTCTTTTCCTTGGAGTTTTGATTGTAAGAAACAAGAGCGTGTTTTGTAGACAACTAAAGCTTCTGTATGACTTAAAAAACATATATGAAATAACTCAAAGTATATATTGGCAAGAAAATTATGACTTCATTGTTTTATGTTGCTTTTTCTCCCCTGCTTTGGTCAATTCTCTAACAGATTTTTAGGATACTCTGGTGAGTACAGTACTTTCACGCAGTAGTTTCCAACCTTCTTTTGCATCGAGTACGTTTACCCTCCAGACTTTGTGTCACATCCCAGTAGATTGGTTTACCAGTGGTAGTTTGTCAATTGTTTGTCAGTTTTAATGAAAAACATGTCAAAAATCTTAAAAATGTATTTTAAGTTGGATGGAAGTATGATTACAGTTGAAAAACATGAAAATGCACAGGGTGCCTTTAAAACCCAGGAGCTATTATTTGTAGCAGTAGTTAAAGGTTGTATGGAGGATTTTCTTGGTTAAAAACAGTTGCATAGATTTGTAACAGCCCAGCCTGTTCTCATGGATAAGCGTGTCAATACCACACTATTGTAAACAGCGTGTCATATGAACGCAACTTCTATGTTTTACGTATGTATTTCACGCGTTTCTGTCCTACTTCACACACCTCGTGTTTGTCCTCATCCACATCGCATGTCCATAGTACGCCAGAAAAAATGAGCGTGTAATTGCACGCCAAAACAGGCAGAGGGCGTTGTAGTGACACGCAATTTGTCATGGCGTGCTATTTTACACCAATCCATGAGAACACATTGAACAGCCTTGTACTTATGCTAAACAAAAAATAATTTTAAAAATATATAAACTGTGGACATGATGAGGCCAGTAAAACGTTGATGATGAGGCCAGTAAAACGTTGACCAATAGATAACGAATACCTCGTTATCTATTGGCTTGTTAACTTGTCAGCAAACCTCAGTATTCCTAAGTAACTCACTGGCTCAGTTAACAGTGAAGGGCGTGGCCCTGGGAGGAGAAAAACAGCAGTTGTTAGATTTGAAAAATCCTCCATACAACCTTTAACTCAGACTTGGACAAACTCAACTTTTAATCTGACGCTGGCACGAGTTTGAGAAGTGCTACTTTTTATATTTCCTTTCTTCTACTACATATTAGCTCACTCATGCTCATTGTGATGAAGAAATATAAGGCTCGAATGCAATATGTAAGTGAACAAATGTGTTGTTGGGTCTGTTCAAGTACAACTCCTTTAATGTGCTGACTAATAATTGCTTTGAAAACAGTTTTATTTGTCTGGTGATAAGTTTAACAGTTGTTTGTCCATATGTTTCAGATTCAGACAACATTATCTCTCCAGAAGCAATGTGTTTACGCTTTTGCATGAGCAAAAAGTAGGTTTAACAAACAAATCCCTAACAAACATGGTTTAGCCTGTACAACATTGTGTAATACACGAATACAGCACAGAAGACAACCAAACTTTTGTTCCATAGTGCAATGGTTCCCAACCTTTTTTGTCTTGAGGACCCTCTAATCATGATCTCACCATGTCAAGTGTTTATTGAGGGTTTTATCTTTTCCTCATATATTCTCAATTACAACCATTGCATTTTATTGTTTTAATATATTCCGTGTCAAAACATTGCCTCTTAACATCTAAAATGTGCAAATATTTTTTTCACATATTTTCTTCTTTTTTGCACATTTTAGACATTTAAAATTGTCACGTACCCCTGGTTGGGAAACACTGCCATAGGGATGCATTTCAAATACATTCATGGAGCCAATGGCCATACTTAAAACTAAAGTGATTTATTTTTGCATGAATGTTGCATTTGTCTTGATGAGCTACTACACTGTAATAAGGCACCAAATATTAATATTATGTTTGTAGTATCAAATGTTAAAAATTGATTGAAGAAGTTTTAAAGGCTGCATTTGACCCCACAGTACAGAAAACTTCAAGGGCTACATAGAGTCGAGCCCTTTTTGTTTTTGTCATCGGCGATGGGAGAAAATCACAAAAGAATCTACTGTAAAATTTATGTTTCACAATGTGAGATCAATGAGCCTATGATCAGTCTTATTTCCACTTTAAAAAGATAAGACATGTGAACTCTCATACAAACTACAGTGTTTTGATATGATCCAGACTGGTTTTCTATATATTGTACACAGTTTAGTCACCACCTCCTCCACTCAGTCTAATGCTGCTTTCATGTGGTGTCGGAAAAAATCATAAATACTACACTCCAACTTATATAAGGGGCGTTTGATTGTCATTGGTCAAAATAAACCTCACAATAAATTGAAAGTTGTTTTGTATCAAGTGACAATAAACGTTAAACTTGGGAGATTTACTGTAAGCAACTTGTGTGACATAGTTTTTGATTAAAAAAATAAATAAATACAGTGTGCATAAAGCCTCTGACCACATCACAGGACACCGGTTAGAGAAATCTTCCAAACTGACCCAACATGAACATAAACGCATCATGTTTGTTTATTTCACTCACTCATGGGAAATACAGCTGCTCCTTTGTCATTTAGAACCAAATCAGACCAACACACTTCTACAATGTACTTACTTATTCCAGGTAAATCTATGTTGTTTTCAGGTCAGTAGGATTTTTCTCTTTTCGTTTTTCTTTTAAGCAGTCTTTTTTATTTAGTTGGATCATGCCAGTCCCTGATGGACTAATCCATTTGTCAATTTCTCTCATCTTGTACCGATGATCTGTACATCTCCCACCTCCTGGATTAGCTTGTCCTCGTCCTGCCTGATGAGATGATTCCCTCTGCCGAACAACTCTGTTTGCTGTGAAGTCTGCGCAGAAAACTGTTGTGATTTTGAGCATAGTTATATCAACAAAGCAACAAAATAACTACTTACAACCCTTTTAAAAGTGTGCATTGTTGGCAGTGATTTGTGGTTAAAATTTGTTGATGCGTGCATGTTATTACTTTAAAAAGATTCATTGTTTATTTCACATTTTTTATTAGCCTTTATTTTTTTTTTTACAGATCCTATTGACCCTATTTTGTCCCGCCTACTTTTCTAGGATGTGCACTTCCTGTTTAGCTGCATTTAGCCTGTAGATTTCAGTCGATGGGTTTATTTTAACTGTCATTATATTTAATTAAAATTGCCCCACAAGACAGACAAACAAACACGTTAGCTACCTTAACAGAGCTAAACAGGAAGTGCATTTCCAAGCCAAGTGGGCGGGACAAAATAGGGTCAATAGAAAGGTTACATGTTTCGTTAACCTGTGATGTCCACTCATTGACACAAGTTCATTGTTTGATGGATTAAGACGGCAGCTAAAATCAGGAATTGTGCCCCTGGACGTTAAACGGAGACTGTCACAAACCTGGAAAAATGGCTCCGGAGAAGTCGGACTGAAGATAGCCCTGTTTTCTTCTTTTGTAAATCCCAGAAGACATCTGAAAAACACCATTCTGATCAGTTTAAAAGACAAAAAAGGTTTTATTATTGTGACTGCCTTGGTTCTTTTAATTAATTACTTTATTTAATTTACAACAATCCTATCTTCAATAAGTATAGATTATTTGCCGGTGTTGTATATATTGGTAACACTAAATTGCTTTAAACTATAGCCATCTTAATAAAGAAATTAGCTTCTTAGATTGCCTTTTTTCTCACTGACTTCACAGCTAAACATTTTTAGTGCATCATCGAATTAGCGCACCTGTTTTTCAACCCATCTGTTCTTCATAATTTAACATAATTTTAATGATTAATACAATTCAGCAACAATTGTCAATTCATTCTCCTCAAAAATTTAAATGGCTGTTATTATTCAAATTTTCCTGGATCTCTCCTCGCACCTCTGCTCTTCTGCTCTGCTTCATCATTTTTGGATTATTGTTTTTTGCTCTCATTTCCCTCGTCTGACGCCTCTCCCTCTCTCTCTCCTCTCTCTCTCTCTCTCTCTGTCATCTCCACATGTGAGGCTTTTCCCATTCACGATCCAACCCCTGCTGTTAATTTAGTTTTCGAGCAGCGCTACTTCTTATCCTAAAAAGTTTGATTACAAAGTTAGTTTCTGGTGACAGATGGAGGTCACCACATAAGTTTCTTTTCACAGTGATTGAGAGCTGATTCTTTGCTGCTGCTGCGAGGTGGAACACAGACTGTGCATTTTAAACCTGGCTGCTGTCCTAATTACCTTAAGACATTGTGTTTCTGCTCACAATGGAAATGTAAGAGAAAACATACAAAATGAAGAGCCAGCACATTTGGATTGGTTCATCAGTGAGTTTTATTTACCGTAATTTCCAGAATATATGACGCTGCATGTTTGTATATTTTGATCTCTGTCAAGCTGTAATTCACTGTAAGAAGATGTCATTATTGAAGTATTGAAGTATTGAAATGTTGCACTTCCGGTTTGTTTGATTTTATTCAAATTTTTGTTGCTCAATGATACATTAAAAAACAATTTTGTTTGTTTGTTTTTTGCGTTTTCTGCACATTTTGGTCCGATTTCATGTCTGATGTGTCCCTCTATGAGTTTTAGGAGGAATAGCCTGCCTCCCAATTCTCATGAGAGATTATTTGTCATATTTGACTTTTTGTCAGGTTGTATCATGGTAAGATTGTATGAGGAAACTCACAACAGCACCTGGCCTCACTGCCTTATGAGGAGCACTCTTAAAATGTTGAAAGCAGCCAACACAGTTTGTGCTAACTTTCCAACCACAGTAAAAAGTTAGCACACACAGTCCCATCTCTCTCCTGTGGCCTTCACAAGCTGGTTCAAGCCACTGCCATTGTTGTTGTGAGACGTGCACTGTCCTCCACTTCAAATCCAGCCCAGTCTACATAAAACGTAGATATATGATAAAATATTAAACATGTACAATAAGTGTGTTTTCACGCCTTTTTAGTTAATATGTAATGAAAAGCCAAAACGTAAAATAATCACAAATTTTGGTTAAAGCCACATGGCGACATTTTCTTTGGGTTTAACAGTAAATCTTAACCTACCCCAAGGAACAATGCTGTCTCAAGTTTCAGGAGACAGTCGTCTGTCAGACTGGTTCATACCTGATTCAAAGAAGTTTCCCCAGCTAATCAGATGGAGAACAGGTCTTTTTGCACGCACAGTAGGGCGGAAAGTGACCGAAAATATACAATATTATATTGTTGGTGACCTGCTCTTTGTTTGACATGTCTGAGAACTCCCTACTCCTAAAGTAGATCAACCAGCTTAATGTACTTTCTGTAACATTTCACATCACCCACTTATTTGGAAATACACAGAGTTACAACTCAGTCAAGATATTACCTTCTTTTTTTGTATTGTTTTTAACAACATATCTTATTAAAACTGCATTTAGAATGTTTCATTTCTTACTATATGTACACACTTAGTAGATAATCAACTTTCTATTTAGTGGTATCAATATACAAAATATGTACAGTAACATTTTGTGATCTACAGTTTATACAAAAAAAAAAACATATCATTTTGTTCATTAGGCTTCTCAGAGACTAGAAAAAAAGTTAATTTGCACCGAGAAAAAAGGGAAATGATCAAGTTCAAGAAGGTTTATAAACCATAATGTGTAAAGTTTAAGTTTGATAAATGATGCTTCTGACCAGCACCACACTTCAGAACCACAGACCAAAATAATATGAACCTCTCTTTGTGGCATCTTTTAAAATTACATTTTTCTAAGATAAAGTTGTCATTTCTTGTGTATTTTACTTTGACAAACAGAAAACTTTAATTAAAAATGTGAAAAAGTTGTGGGATTCTTTTGTGTGCTAAATCAATATGCAAATCAGCCGAGTTCGGAGGCAGTTTTCGTGACAGCAAAAAGGAGAGAACAATACCTTTTTGAATAAATGGGATTCACTTACGTCGCTTCCAGGCCAATATCCTTCTTGGGTCTGAAATGTGCTGAACAAAGGTTACTCTGGAAGGTAATTTTTAATGCTGCTTTTGTGTTTTTAGATGTTTTTTTTCCTGCTCTCGTCTCGCTGACAGCCTTAGACACATTACTACAATTAGTGTGAGTTTCCCGGGAGATCTTGCTCCTCTATCCATCCTCCCACTCAGCCCACAGTGTCAGACGGAGCCGCAGAACACCGGCTATTTTCTCTGCCAAAGCTTTTCATAAAAACTCTGCACTGAATCAATATTGTATTTGCTGAAGTCCAAAAACTGTCTTTTCGTGAGCTGTGTGCGATGTGTACATGCTTTAATTGAAAAGCACCATATTCCCCCGGCTGTTTTTTCTGAATTGAGCAGCAATCACGTCTTTTTCTTTATGGATTTTTTTCCCCTGACAACAGTGAAAGCAGGCAAAGTGAGTTCTTGGGTCAAAAGTTGAAAGGCAGATGGTCAAATGTCTTGTTAGTGGTTGAAGCAAGAAGAGACCACATTTTTAAACCCAAAACTTTCTGGCACATTACTAGTTTCACTTGCATGAATTTTGTCGTACCGCTTTAGAAGAAGATTTTAAGACAGAAGAAAAGAATGATGCTCATCCTAAAAAGTCATTTTGCAACTTACAAGGCTTACTTTATTTTTACCCTTACCTGACTGAAATAACCCTCTACACCAGGGCTGGGCAATTATTCTAACTCGAGGGCCATATTCAAACCCAGAAAAGCGGGCCAATACTGGTATAACAAATTTTGATGAATGCAAACACTTATCTTTGATAGAATACAAAGCACCAGTACAAAAAGGTTTGTTCCACCATAATAAACTTGTAACATTTTGAGATTAACCTAATGCTTTTATAAAAATAAAGCCGAGCTTAAGAAAGTTTTTTTCAAAGAATAAAGTTAAGTTCATAAAAAGAAGCTATTTGATAGATTAAACTTGAAGTTTTATGAGATTAAAATTGTAATTTTAAAAGAAAAAAGAAAACTAAATATTATCAGGACTTGGATTAGTCAAATGTTTAGATTAAAACACAGATTTATATATTTAAACAATGTTCCATGATCCGAATTACAATTTTAATAACATAAATCTTCAACTTTAATATTGAAAAATCTCTTTTTATGCTTTGACTTTATACTTACAACATTATGAATTAGAGAAATATTGAGATGTTTTTTGTTGTAGCCCAAGTATTTGTCTCTTAAACTTTTCTGTCTCTCAAAAACATGTTAGGGCCCTGATTGAAACAGGTCGCGGGCCGTATTTGGCCCCTGGGCCGCAATTTGCCCAGGTCTGCTCTACCAAGCGTTGGCTTAGTTGGCTTGTTTATTTTCTAAAATGCATTGCATTGGGTGTGATTGGTTTTCTCTGACAACAAGTGGATATGGGGCAGTATTGAACCATTATGTTCGTCACTTTGAGTATTAATCTTTTGAATTATAACAAGTAAATACAGACAAGTGGGAGGGGATAGGTGGTAGGTGAGAACAGGGATTTCTGATCACTTGAGCTCCAGCTGAAGAACAATACAAGATTACTCCAACATGCAGGAATCAATTTAAATATAACTTGAGTAAACTAAAGGTGAAAGAAGGACATCATAACAAGGTTAAAAATTTAGAAAAGTGAATTTGACATAATAGGTCCCCTTTAAGGGTGTATGTTTATTTTCTAAAATGTGTTAAAATACTGAAGGTGATTTAACTAAAAATGTATGTTTTTCTTTCTTTTCTTTTCTTTTTTTTCTTTCTTTTCTTTTCTTTTCAAAATCTTCTTAAAGTTGCTGATCTGGCTCTAAATAAGAAAAGTAAAAGCTTC
Organism: Mugilogobius chulae; assembly: GCA_038363315.1. Taxonomy (NCBI): domain Eukaryota; kingdom Metazoa; phylum Chordata; class Actinopteri; order Gobiiformes; family Gobiidae; genus Mugilogobius; species Mugilogobius chulae. The sequence continues at coordinate 14,971,033 of CM076406.1, read as the reverse complement.
TTTATCTGTTTAACATTTCCAGGAGCTTGATCATTTGTCCTTATCAGATTAGGAACAAACATTAATTAATCAAGAAAATTACGAGGGTCTTTGGAATGGTTTAAGACATTGTGTAGGAGTCCAATTTATATCTGGAAAGTTCAGCTTTACAAAACATTTTCTAATAAAGAAATTCAAATCGACTAATCGCAACATTTAAGTGCCAGGAGAAGTGCAAGGAAGTATTTGGTATAAGACTGTGAAACCTTTTGTTGTGTATGTTTCTGCTGATTAAAGTTTTGGGGCTGTATTTCTGTAAAGTATAGTAGATGTGTGACAGTAAACACACCTAGTCTTGATTCATGATCTGGGACAAGTTAGTTTTGGCACATTTCTATATTCCAATTGCTTCTTGGCCCTACAAAAATCTCATATTTTTTGCCATTTACACTTACTCACAGTGGGGGGAAAAAGTTATTCGCTCAAACTAAAGTGTTAGAATTATAGCACAGTTCTTGTAAAAGTTGCTGTGTAACTTTTGCGGTCGAGCCTCTCCACATGACTTCATCTACAATTTACATCACCGTGGGTATTTTTATTGCTCACACAAAACTTGAAAAACATTCTTCATTACAGTGAGTGGGTGCGTCTCTCCACAGATCTGACTTTTAACTTGACCTGGCAGGCTGCATGCTTGTTTCCACGGTGATATCTATGTTTAAAACCACACTGTATAACGTTATGTATTGGCAAATCAATATCATCACAAACACGACGACTTATCAACATTTTAATCAGATTTTTTAACTCCTTCTCCTCATGCAGATCCATCATTGCTTCTCTATAGACTCAGTAATCGAACCAGAAACCCTCCCGTTATGCAACAACCGAGCCAGTTCCCCATTTGTCACTGTGCCACTGATGCGTAACACATCTAACGCAGGCTGTCCTTTAACGACTGCTTATATTTCACATCTCCTCTGTATAAAAGTCATTAGGCCTCCCTGGTGGACACTGCGGACCATCCATCACCATGGCGATCATTAGTTTGGGCGGATCAGTACGGCGCTGCGTCTCATTGGTGGTCTGAGGCAGGAGAACAGCTCCGTATGTGGGACATGGGGGGAGGCAGGTGTCCCAAATATCTGTTGACCCAAAACCGAACGTCGTCCTGGGACCGTATGCGCGTGGTCCAGGTGGTGATGGTTCTCAGTGAAAGATGATGTTCTCCTGATGATCTGTCTCCTATAGAGGTTAAAGAGATGCATTTCTGACGCTAATTCACTTATTTTACATTATACCATATGTTTTATCCTCACGTAGGTAGCAAGGTTAAATCATAATGATACATCTGCTGGTAAAATAATTGAAAATGTTGTCACAATAAGTAACCTGCACAACTGATAAAAAAACAGAACATATGACAATACTACTCTACGCCAAAGGTGCATGGTGAACTTTTGCATTAAGCGTGTTTACATGTGATCAAATAACCCAGTTATGAGCAGTGTTCTGGCTATGACAATATTCTGGATATGGTGTGTCTTTAGTTTCCCCTGGTTAGCATACTTTTCCAAACTTAACCTAAACTTAACAATAATCTTACCTCTAACTTTACCCAAATCCCTGAAGTAAATATTTGAGCCACCTATGCAGAGTTTATGGCAAGGGTGTGCAACCACCGGTGCCCAAACCACCGGAGGCCCAAAACCGAGCCGCGGGCCATCTGCTACTGGGCCCAGAGGATTCTTTAATATTGATTTTATTTTTATCTTACTACTTTCTTGTGCTTTAACTAGCGCCACTTAATCCGATAAATAGCTAATTCAAGCCATTAAAGAGCAAAAAATATACACAATAATTGGTATAATTGGTATTAATACACATTTTACATTGCTGTTATTAGTGCTACCCAACCTCGACCGGTCCCTGGTAAAGAAATATACGACTGTACTGGTCCTTACAAGAAAAAAGATTGGGGGTCACTGGTGTATGGTATAAAAAAATCAGGAATGTGGTGTTCACATGCGCAGAGAGACCAGTTTACGCGCATTGATGTATCTTGAAGTTGCAAATGTGTAATGATAAATACTTGAATGTTCTATTGTGAACCAGAAACAAGCAGTGACTGCTGCAGACCAAGTTACAGATAACATCTATGGAGAGATAACCCACTCTCACTGCTCACAACAAGAATGCATCTTTTTAATGTAGGTTTTGTGGATATTTTGGGGGACAGTTTTTTCAAATCCAATCTCCGAGACACAATTTGACCAGTGCTGTCACAGAATTGTTCATTGACTAAACAAAAGTTGAAGATCAGGACACTTATTTCCATTTAACAATCAAACACATTTTAAATTCCTCTCTTTTAGCTTGTCCATTGTGTCCCATCTGTGATTCAGGACAGTCTTTGGGTCACCTCTCCCTGACTGACCGATAACTCCACTGAATCCTGCTCTGTGCCTTATCTGGAACCCAAACACAGCCCTTTCATATAGAGTTGGCCCCTGAAGAAGTAAAGTACATTTCCTCATAGAGCTAATGGTGTCTGGTCATGCAGAATGCTGCCTTTCTACGCAGAGGAGCAGATGTGTCTCTCTGATGTGATGTCCACAGACTGAAACCACTTCTGCAGAATATAAAGTAAAAAAGTCCTGGGAGGTTTATCAGCTAAAGTTTCTTAATTTACGCTAAATTAGAAAGAGCTGGGCTTACTGTATTAAAGCTGTTTTTAAGGGTCGCTTCAAACTAACTTTCACAAACTCTTTGGCTCTTCATAAATATTTGTATGCATATGTTTCTGGTTGCAGGCACAGTTTCAGAACAGCATTTTTCAGATGCTAAAGTGAAGCTATAGCCTGGATTGCCAAGACTCATTCAGTTAGAACATTGCCTGCGGTTTTTATTTCAGGACTTCAGTGGATTAGACAAAGCACTTATTTGTCAGTAGCGGTGGAGAGTAACGTACAAATGTCTTATAGTTAAAGATGAGGTAGCTGATTTTCACACTGCAAACACAACTTAGGTTTTAAATCTGATGCTTTTGTCTCATAGATCCTTCGACACATGGTTAATATAGACATATAATATTTTTTGCTGGTAATTTAGGTCAGTATCTTTACAAACTACAAAGTGAAACTGTAGAGGACCACCTAAGCTCAACCAATCAGAGCGCTGCATTCGGCTCTCGATTAGAACTAAAATCTTTTTTATTCAATTCAGACAGGTCTAATTTTTTCAAGTGCTGCCTGTAAAATTTACTTTTTAGTAGAACACACAAAGTTTACTAACTTACAACTAAAAAAGTTAGTTAACCCAACTTTAAAATGTCTGTGACATGTCAGGTTAAAAAAAAAAAAGGTCTATTTATATATTGCTTTTCTACCGTTCACTCAAAGTGCTTTACAATCTAGCATCCACTCACCCAGTGTACACAGACACTGAGGCAATGTGGGTTAAGTGTCTTGCCCAAGAACACAATGACAATCCACTCTTGTCTTCCTACTGTGGCACCTGGTGTTCCAGTGGTCTCCCATCCAAGTACTAACCAGGCCCTAACTTGCTGAGCTTCTGAAATCTGATGGATCAGGCTTTGACAAGGAGGTATGGCAGGTAGCAGGTCATTTTACTAAAACAAGTTAAGATCATTGTGTTTTACTAGATTTCGCTAAACATTTTACAATCTTTATCCCAGTTTAGCCATGATTCAGGATTAAAAATGTACTTCCAGTTTATAAATGATGACACCACTCTAGTGATAAAATGGGCCAAACTCTTTGATGTGATTAACATTAAATTACACTAAAAAACACTTCATTTGTTAAATTCATGTTTACATGGTCATAAAAATGTGTTTCTGTGAGAAAATGAAAATATCATTGTCTGTGAATTATATTTAAAATAGAAAAAAGGGAAATGCTAGACAGTCGAGTCTGGAGGGACGATGATTAAGTTTAGGAGAACAGGTAAGTTTAGGAAATGGGTAAGGTTAGGAAAAAGGTTTGAGTAAAGGTTACAATCAAAAATATAACAGGGTTAGGGTTAAGTTTAGGCTCGTTTAGCAACAGAAATAAACTCATTACCATGGCAACCATCTCACCTCTGTCCCTCTGGACCAGACTATCTAGCACTAACCATAAACCCTGTGTGTTCTGTGTTTTTCCTACACAGAAGTTAGAGCTCCATCTACTGGCTGCAAAAGGAAATTGCAAACTGAAGATCAGACTGATCTTGGCTGATATGCTAATGCTGTAGAAATACTCAAAACGAGTCTGGATAATTGTTTTATTTAAAAACAGAGCAAAAGAAAAATAACTATCTAATTCAAAGTTTTCTAAAGTGCATAGAGGAAAAAAATTCCTCACACAAACTGTAGTTTTGGTGGAGAAGCAATAGAAGAAGTCAGAAAACTCAAAGAAGTCAGTGTGTTTTCCTTAAGTTCAGACAGAAATGTGCAAGTCCTGGCAAATACTAAGAAATACTAAATAATAAAAAGAATGCAACTTTGAAAATAACTGGTGTTTGTTTTTTTTGTTTTTTTTATCATATTGACTCAGTCTCAACTAGTCTGAGCATCACAACAAGCTTCTTCTTCCAACTCACCTTTATTCACACACAAAGAAACTGTGGGATAAGATCAGAGCTACCACAGGACGTGTTTAGGCTGAAGAGAAAATGATTTGAAAGCAACAGACACAAACTGGACAGACAGAAAACACACAAGCCTTTGTAATGACACGGTGCTTTTCAGCTTCTACAGAAAGTGTCATTTTCAGTCTGATAAGTGTGAGTACGGCTGGCACATGGAGAGGACAGTTCATGTTTTAATGAGGTAGAAGGAAGTACTTGTACACAGTTAATGTCATACCTTCAGTGGAGACGCCACAGTCTGTGTGCTGAAAATGAGAAGTAACAAAACAGCAGCATGACAACATAATCATACAGAATTAGGCTCGCAGTCTTTTTCATTGGAAATTATTAACTGCGACCTTGAGTGCTCTAGTATGTGTCTTTCCTGCAGCAAGGTTTTTTTTTATTGCATGAAACCAACACAAGAACAGCAAGACCAGTATATACGTATAGTACTTTAGTATTAAAAAGGGACAAACATACCAGACCGTCGTCATTTATTAAGCACTTTAAACTGTACAGCTGTCCAAAGTGCTGAAAATGTCAATGTTAGAAAAAGGTTTGAAGTGAACCATTTCCTTATTCAATATATAACAAAATCTGTCTAGTTTCCTGCCAAATACCAGGAAAAACAGGTGCGTTCCAGTCATCCCCGGAACAAAGATTTTCAACTTCCTCTCAGAAATACCATACGCGGAAACTCTGAGAACGTTTCAGAGCCTGAGGAAGAAAATGGTCCATGGCTGTGCTGTTTTTGAAGAAAGATAAACCTCCAACAGCTTCATTAGTGATCCCACCTGTTTCTCTCTGTGAACCTGCTCCTGTGCAGCCTTTAAGCTTCTGCCTTTATAAATGGGCTGTTATGTGCTGTTGAAACACGATGGCGCAGCGGTTAGCGCTCTGACCTCATAGCAAGAAGGTCCTGGGTTCGACTCCCGGGCCGGCCGGGGCCTTTCTATGTGGAGTTTGCATGTTCTCCCCGTGTCTGTGTAGGTTTCCTCCGGGTACTCCGGTTTCCTCCTACAACTAAAAACATGTCCATAAATGCCTCCCCTGACCCTTCCCCCAGGGCTCCTCTGCAAAAGAGATTCTGAATCTCAGTGGGACTTCCCTGGTTAAATAAAGGTGAATTAAATAAATAAAAAATAAATAAAAAATGCTAATAGTGCTAACGGCTACTTGAGCTATTTCCAACACAGAATGGAGAAAACATGACTCTCTCAGGTCTGAGTTCTGACTTCTGAGGATGACCGAAAAAAGCACTGTGAAACTTCTTTAAAATGTTAAGGTTAAGGTATACTTATTGTCCCCGTGGGGAAATTTGTCCTCTGCATTTGACCCATCCTTCAATGCCTCTGGGGCATCTCCTCAGGAGCAGTGATCGCCGCAGTGCAGCGCTTGGGGACCCATCTCCAGATGTTCAGGACTACCGTAGCTGGAGGATATTACCCTAACATGCATGTTATTGATTTGTGGGGGAAACCGGAGTGCCTGGAGGAAACTGGAGAAACATGCAAACTCCACACAGAAAGGCCCGGGCTCGTGCGGGAATCGAACCCGCGACCTTCTTGCTGTGAGGCAAGAGCGCTATCCGCTCAGCCACCGTGCCGCCGGTTATGAGAATATGCTAACCTTATAGCATCTCTGAGTCATTTAAATGCTACTGACCTTGAAGTTTCACGGCTCTGAGCTGTTTGCTTAACTTTTTAACAGTCAAGTATTGTGTTTTCACAAACATTAAGCTCTTATTTAACTTAAAATAGGCACATTTAAAAAGTAAGTAAAATGCTATAACCTATGTTGTTTGTTTGTAGGTGTTACTGTTTCTGCACTTGCGCAGAAGCTTCTGTCAATGTGCACATCAACTTTTGACTAAAATTCAGCAGACTTCAATTTGGGAATGACAGACCCCATCTCCTTCACTGTGGTGGTCCCCAAGGTTTTTTTTTTTACCCCCAAGAAGTTTTTGTTTAAACTGACAAATGCACTGAAAACACATACTGCAGATTTCCATATTCATATAAATTTTTTTGTGTTATGAAAGAAAACGCTGCATTTGTCTTTGCCCCTCTACTTCCATCCAAAAAATTATGCATAACTAAAACATGATTATGTGTGTTTTTCTAAGAACCGACATCCATCAGATATAACCAGAGTGTGATTTGCTAGGGGGGATGGGGGGGATTTTCCCTCCCTCTGCTTTGTCCATCCCTGCTTCTGCTTTTATCTTGCATTAATTGTAAGGGTGGGGGGTTTAAAGGGGGTTGATTTTCCTTCTCCTGTTGCAGCCACTCCGCTCAGTCAGCTCTCATAACAGCCAATAACGCCACACTTTCACACACAGTTCCTTTCAGATTAGCTTCCCCTCTCAACTTTTCTGTGCGTACAAGCATAGTAAATGGACAGATCTCAGTAATGAACATACAGTATAAGAACAGAACCGTCTTTCATTCTCTAGTCTCAGCATTGTCATTTAGCCTCAGGTTTGGTCACTCGGAGCCGCTTGCTGCTGCTCTGTCCTCTGCCCTGCGCTGATCATGGTTTAATTCACGAATGTGAGCAAAGCAGAGCGGAAAATCAAGTCAGAAACAAAGTAAGAGAGTGTTTAGGTGCGACACGATTCAGAATGAGACAAGAGACGTATGAAGTGCCGAACTGCACTGCTCCTGTTTGTAGAGTCTGTTTTTGTGAGAGCTTTGCTGAGAAAACAGGACAAACCTGGGGCTCCCAATTTCTGGCCAGTGCGGGCCAGAAATGTGGTTGTTGCGGGTGGAAAAGCAACGGAATGAACACGGAAAGAGACGTGCTATAGTGGCAAATGTGCACAATATGCGCATCTGAGTGACGTGCGTGCAAAATGACTTAATGTTAAGATTAAAGACCTTAATTTTCCATCCCTCCTTTTGTTTTTTAGACAAATCGCACCTTGGATATCACATTTCTAAATGCTCATACTTCACAAAAGCACAAATCAAAAACGGAACTCTTTTATTTTATTTTAGACAACTGAATCACTGGCAGTATTGAAGATGACACATTCCTCAATAGGAGCTTAAACCAACACTTTATATATAATTCCTGTGGTCCACAAAACAGAGCTGCATTTTACAGTACACTTTGATAATCCATTGTCATTCCACCTTTTGTCTCTGTCCATCCCATAATATCTTCTCCTTTAATGGCAAAGTGTGATTGGCCATAAACTTCTTTCCATAGATCCTCTGCATCCACTGAGTCCACATATAGTTAAAAATATAAACTCGTCTTTATATCGCCAACAATATCACATATTTTCTGTACATTTCTTAACAACAGTTCACTCTTTCACACTTAAAGCTCAACAAAGAAAACATGAAGAGTCCCTTTGCAAAGTGAGGTATCCAATATCAGAACTGCGGGAAATTAGGTCCTAGTTGTCGAAACGAAAGCAACATTTATTAATCATTTTGAATTAAACATTTATTTATACATAGGTTTTAAAAGGAACTCTTCATCGCAACTTAAAAACACAACATACACTCAAATTATTGGTGACTGTGCTTCCATCTAAGTTGTGCATTTATAGTTTTGTAAGAAAAAGGAGAAAATAGCGTAGAAACAAAAGGAGTTGTAAGCCGCATGTGGACAAAAACACGTTTCAAATCGCGTGAGAGAGACTTAAGCACTGTTCAAGTCGTCATTGTACAATTTTTATTTGACACCAAGGAATGTTCGCGGACAAAAAATAATATTTTTTGTTGCTTTTCGTATTTTTTTTTGTCAGTAGAGTCTCCAACACTGTCTCTTCTCAGTGTCTCATCTGTACACATTACAAATCCACTGTTTCGTAGATATTTTTGGGAAAGTTCGGGTAGCCTATGAAGCAGGAAATGAGCGGATACTACTTCCTGGTTAGTTCCATTGTTTTGGTGATGTGCATTGTCATTGGTCGGGGCTCCTTTCGGCGGCGTCCCGTTTGTGGATGTGAGGAAAGTGATGGCGGTGCGGAGGAAAGATGTTGGGCGGGACGTTACGAATGGCTCCTGCGTTGTTGGTTGAGTATCTTTGCCCCGCGCCTGTGTCCCTGGTTCACAGTTCAGCTCAGGGGTAGCGGGTGAGCCTCTTATTGGTGGGACAGTAGCAGCAGTAGCACGGGGAGGAGCCAGCCCAGCGCCAGGCCCATGTGGACAGGCGCTGCTCCGTGTTCGGACAGTCCCGGGGAGGGCAGAGTGGAGTCCTCCTCGTCACCCCACAATCTGTCGTTTTCGTTTACCTGCAACAAAACAACACAAAACAAATATCCATCATTACTTTTACTACTTTGGTACAGTTTAAGTAGGAAAAGTTACACATTTATGTATTTATTTGACAGGGACAATGCACAATAAATAAGCTGCACAGAGCAGATATATCAGCTAATTTTCATCTGTAGTTCCTGGGCAGAGGCAAAGTGACAGCAGTTTTACTGAGCAGCAGGTCATCAATAAAAAAACATAACCTTTCAAAATGCTGTTAAAACACAATATTCCACACAATTCCAGACAATATTCTACATTTACAATTTCCTACACTAATGACCAACCTGGTTCTCTTAAGCCATTTTCAATTTAAAATGTATCACACTACCTCACATATGAAGGCCCCTGCTGCTTTTAGAAGCAAATGTAGTGGAAAAACAATGATTACCATAGATTTCTGACATGTTTGCTGCAGTTTTGCTAAAATTTCATAGAAACAAATAAGTCAAAACAATATAATAACCTGTGCCAGTACTGACAAATGTATCTATCACTGTGTAGTGTCAGAATATTCTTTTAGCTATTTAAAACTTAAAACTTTTTATCTTGAATACTTATTTGGCTGGATGATGCTGTTAGATATAGTTACAAAACAAAGCTTTGTGCAGATTTTAAACTCATTTCCCCAGCTGGGCTTTTCTACAATAAAACTAAATACATGCATATAGTACAATACTATTCATAAATACGTAAATAATAAACAAACACCATTTCTGATCAGAGATGGCAAAAGTACTGTAGTTCACGACTTTAGTAAAAGTAGTCACTTAAAAGTGAAAGTCCTGCTGAAACTTCTTTACTTGAGTAAGTATAAAAGTACACTAGTGTAAATTTACGTAAAAAAAGCAAAAAGTATCACACTTCCAAAAGTTATTATTAGTGTCGGTTAAAACTAGAAATTTGCAGCTTATTTCACTTATGAGTTAGGTAAAAATGTCTTTCTTCATGAGCAGAAATTTGATTTAATAGGAACAAAATTATTGAAACAAGGCAGAAAAAACAGCGAAGAAAGTCATATTAGAAAGAATAGAAAAAATACCAGAAATATAGATTAAATTCCAGGATTTTAAGACATTTTAACCAATCTACTAAAACTTTTTCGCAGTGCATAAAGTTGGTTTGTAATGTTGTGAAGTGTGAGATGGGCTTTACAGTAAATTCATTATAATTCATCAGACTTTTATCATGCCATGACTAAGTTTATACAGTTATATGGTATGATAATACAGTTTTTGCAATTTACAGTTGTTAATTTGTTCACAAAGCTCTGATACATGACACAGCAGGCCTGCTTTGATTTTAAAAGAAAAAAAAAAGTGTTTATGAGCTTAAAAAGTAACTAACCGCTTTTTAAAATGTAGGGAGTAGAAAGGACAGATATTTCTTGAAAAATGTCAGAAGTAAAAGTAAAAAGTCACCAGCTTGTGTAATACTCCAGTAAAGTACAGATACTAAAATACTTATTACTTGCCACCTCTGCATTCTGGACACAAAACAGGACAGTTAAAGTGCCTCAAGCCTATCTTATTTTCATATCATGGCGCTCTCTTCTTCACTGTAGCTACCTCCAGCCCTCGCACTTGTCCCGTCGTATATAATTGTACATCAGCAAACACTAAGCTTAGCCTGCTCCTATTTGAATGCACCACAGTTTTCTCCATTAATTTAATTTGTGGTGATTTATCAGACAGTAATGTGGAAGTGACAGTGTGTTGAGGAGAGTATGTCAGACGCTGAAGCTCGGAGGCAGCTGTCTACACATAATTTACTGCTTTAATTAACTTTGACTGTTGTCTGAAAAATCACTTAGCCCACTGTATGGAGCCATGGGTACCAACATACAGCAGAGTTTGACTAAAGAAATAACTTCTACGATTTTAAAAACATGCATCTTTATTTAACCTGAGAGGCAAAGTGCTCAGCAACACTTTAAAGTTGACATGTTATGAATAATGTCAGCTTTAATTGGCTTTTAAATGTGCTCTTGGTCACCTTGTCATTAGTATTTCACTTCACGCTTTAAAAACGACTTCTCAGTCTCCAACACATTGGCGTAACCTCTGCTGTCAGCGCTGCGGATGAACAATGAACAAATAGAAATGCATTAGGCAATCTGTGTGTCTGCTATGCTAATCAAGCAACGTTCACAACATTTTAGAAATACTGTAGAGGAGCTCAAATGAATATCAATATCAATCATTCATTTCTATCACTTATTGTCCTTAGAACTCATGAGCAACTGGAGTATACTAGTAACTTTGGGCTTTAGGCGGGGGAACATCCAGGGCAGTGGCCTACTCGTTGCACATAGAGACAGCGACAGACAGGCAACTATTCCCTTCCTCATTCATTCATTGTAAAGTTTACAGTGAAATCATGAAATGTTGATTTGGTCCAAACCCACGATTTCCAAGAACTCTGACTACTTTGCTATGAGCACTTCAAACTACAATGTTATTACTGGTCTTGTCCATCATCTGCCTTTAGAACATGATCGCCAATGATGGGGTAGTTATACTTATAGTTGGGAACATGTAAGAGTACTCAAATTACTTTTTTTGGTGAAATGAGTAACTTAACTCTTTCCAGTGTCAGCCCTGTTCTCGCTTTGACCCCCGTTCCCTGCCAGGACTTTTTGATAACTTTAAGCAATATTCGCAGCTCCACAAAAAACTTTGTGCAACTTGATCATGACATGTTGACATTAAATGAGACTACAAGTATCTACTTTCATTTTTAAAAAGAATTGTTATTCTACATTAATCTGTTCTCTTTTCATTGGCATTGAAATTTCTTGTTTTCATTACATTTCAGCATTTGACGAGAAACTTTTGAGATAACATCCTTTCCTAAATCAAACTTCATGTCAGTGTTACTTTCTTCTGTTCTACTTTTTGGTGAAAGAATATGAGCCACTACAATAAAATAATGTCATTAGGATAAAAAAAATACAAGGTTTGCACGATTAAAACAATGACAAATGTCTTTTTTGTCTTTAAACCAATAAAAGTTGTGTTACACACGAGGAAGCTTTACTTTCTAATGCAGATTATATAGATTCAGTCTTTTTCATGGGGCACAGATTATATTTAACCCTCCAAACAGTAGTTTTACTTACTCTGACACTTTTGGATCGCTCACAGAAGAGGAGGTTTAGTTTTTCTCCTCTAGACTCTCGAGTTCCAGTCCAGTAGGATTGTCTTTTTTCATTTTAAAGATCAAATATCTGCTCTAAACTTACTCAACAATGTTTTTAGTTCAATATGTTTTGCCTGTAATCAGTTTGAAAAGAAAGCCAACCCTTTAGAAACGGCTGATCACGGAAACACAGCGACTGCTCTGCCTATGTTAACAAAGGACACATGTACTGTATTTCCAGGTCATGTGACTTCCTCTGTGACGGAAATAGATTTTTTTGTCATTGGCAGAGTTAATACATTAGTTTTGCTTTCCCGAGTAGTCTAGAATCAGCAACAAGTTAGTTCAGCTCAGAGCCTGTCCTAAGAGCAGGAGCATGTCTACTTCACCTCTCTGTTTCAGATGAACCCTCCTCCATGGCCACAGAACCTCTCATGCATGCTGTTTTTCAGTACAAAATGAGTTTCCCAGAGCTCTTAACGAGTTACTACACAACCACTGACCACGACCCAATTTGACAAAATGCTCAGAACGAGGCAGGTGATGGTTTATGGACTTGTGCAGGGATTTCTGACCCAGCAATCAGAGGAAAACTGAAACTCTAAGCCAGAAAAACAAAACAAAACTATGTTTATTATGATTGGAATAGTGAAATATAACCAGTAGTTGCAATAGAACTAATATTGTACTGTAAGTTGTAGATTAGCAGTTGAACTATGGTAGATGAACTTTTGGTTATGTCGTCGCTATAGTAACATCATTACATTTAGTGGTAGACGTGTTAACAGCTGTCATTCAGTGCTGCATAGTGGACAAGCTCAGTGTTTTGGTCTTTTGTTCCTTGCAGATTAACAAACCTTTCCTTGTCTTTCACTGATGAAACAGTGTTATTGCAGCATCATTAGCATTAGTTTGTGAAACCTGGAGCCTGTTTAAAGCAGGCCTTGTACAGACTGTTTGCATACTGTATAATTTCAGTAATCAAGAGTGAATGTTTGTTACATGCATCATACATATTTAAAACGAGTCGTTTGAGCTAATTACATATTATCATGGTGCTTAATTCTACCATCAGTATTTTACTACAGTATTTCAAAGTTGTTTAAAGTCATTCATCTGCCTCTATTCTCTGACATCGACTAACTTTATGTCCTCTTTTACAACACTCGTAAATTCTCTCATTGGACTCTAGGCTTCTTGCCAGCACCTCCCTTCTACAGTATATCCACTAACTTAGGAACACGCTGCTTTGTCATTCTTGTCTTTATCTATAAATCACAATTTGGTTGAGCTCAGAGGAACAAAAATATGTTACCCTTTTCTGTTAATTTGCTAAATAATACATAGCTTTTCAATAAATTACAATAATACTGCTTTAACACAGTCTAAAGCAGGGCTGGGCAATGATTTGACTTGAGGTCATATTTTAACCCAGAAACAGTGGTGCAGGGCCGGACTGCCAACATTGGTATAAAGAATTCACATTATTGCAAACATATTTCTTTGACACAATTCAAATAGTGTCCAACAAAATTATATTTTTATTGAGATTAACATTTATATATCATAAAAACTTCAAGCTATAATCTATAAAAATAAGCTTCTTTTATGGCTTCAACTTCATTCTCAGAAAAAAGTCAGACTTTTTTTCCGTAATGATCAGCTTTTTTCTGGTAAAACCATAACTTAAGATTCAACTTTATTTTCATAAAACTATTAGCTTAATCTCAAAATGTTACAAGTTATTATTTAGACCATCAGAAACTTTCTAAATTATGTTTTTGTTCATGTATTTAACTTGTTGGCACTTATACGTATAAAGACAATGAAAACATAGTTACAACAAGTGAAGGTGTTTAATGAGTTATTTTTTTGACTGGAGCTTAAAAGTTCCATTTGGGTCAGGTTTGGTAATAAAAAAGTTAGAATAGCACTGTAAGTTTGTAATTTACTTCCTCTGACCCATCCAACTCTGCTATTTCCATTGCACATGTCCAAATTTCATGTCCACCTGTTCCTTTGCTCATCATATCCCTTCTTCTATCCACAAAGAGAAGCTCAAACTCTCCATAACAACAGCACACACTGAATCTGTGCATCGGCGTCTTCAAATGTCATTAGCATTCGTAATGACATAATCTCTGTTTGGCCTCACCTGAGTAGTATCTGTGCTCTGAGGATGCTCTGCTCTGTTTCCATGGAGACTCGAGGGACGATGGTAACCAGGTGTGGTTCTGGTTGCCGGGGCGAAGCTGGCAATCCCGGCGCGACTGGAGCCGGACTTCACATCTGAGCCGTTACCAAAGGCGATAATGGCGTTTTCTGCTCAAAACAGATAAACAAATACACAATATATTAAAAATTGTTTCTTGTTGCACAGAATGTCAGTTGAGTTGCATATATTCAGATTTTAATTTTTGTCAATCTAAAATGAATAAATATTTGGAAGCAGTGAACAGTGAGCTACGGTGATATCTCTGCTTGTCATTTGCCACTTTGAAGTACAACTACACATGCATAGACCAAAACTAGCCTATTTCTTTTAAAACCATTGTTTGTGAGAGATAATATTGTTTATTTAGGCTGATATTTACAATTATCTGTCGCCAAAATCCAAAATGTGCCAGAAAGCCACACTTTTTTATTGCCTTTTAAAGCTAACAGTTAGAAGCTGGAGCTAGCATACCTGTTTTCAATCTAGAATAAGCCAGAAGATGAGAGCCTATCATGGTGCATTCCAGTGGCCCTCAGAGCTCGGATCTTCCGAGTTCCGACTTGTAAATTCCCCTAGCCCTCCTATTTTAAAATTAACAACTTGCATGCACACGATGTGTCCAGCATTCTGCGTTTTGAGACAGATCAACTGCTATTTTACTTTAGGTTTTCTATATATATTGTCATTATAAACCTGCTGTGTCACAGTGCTGATGTTGCTAACAGCTACTGTAATTTCTGGCCTATTGAGCGCACCTGAATATAAGCGCACCACTAGATTTAAGTAAGAAAAATGATAAAGTACATACATAAGCCGCACTTGTTAATAGTAAGTCTATGAGAATCTATCATTTTGCTGCATTGCCTTATAAGCCGCATAGTTCAAAGCTCATGAAAAAAGTAGCGGCTTATAATCCAGAAATTACGTACTTCCCTCTCTTGCGATGTTTTACAAATTGTAAATGTAATAACATCCGAGTTGACAAATCATAATCTAACGTGAGATTAGGTTGGACTTGACCACTGGAACATAATACTCGGAGAAAACATCAATCCGAGTTCCGACAAGGGCAGCAGAATAGCACTGTTTGTATTGTTGCTTATTTATATCACTGGAAGGTACAAATGAATTTCACTAATGTGTCCTTGTGCAAATGTAGTGACAAATAAACTAAACTAACTAACTATTACAGCCAAGTATCAATTTCAGGTTAAATAAAAAAATAATCTACTAAATAATATGCCCTGTTTGGTTTGCATTTCCATGTCTTGTACTTTTAGAATCTCCACAAACAAGACAATAACCCTTTCCAAAGCCGTACACTGTGTAGAGTCATTCATTATGAGTGAGACAGGAGGTATCACTGCTCCTCTGTGTGAATGTAAACACTAAATCCTGTTGTAATGAAATTCAGGATCAGCTCGTGTCTGTGTTTTAGATTAAACTTCTGTCAAGTGCAAGCCAAATTAAATGAAAGTTTCCGAAACAGGGAGACTGGAAAATTACATTTTGGGGTTGTAATTTGCAATATTTTTGCAATTTCTTTGTTATCTTATTTTACTAACTTTACTATGCAGAATGTGAATCAGTAGACCTGCTATGTGTGCTACTTCTGCTCTGCCCTTGCCTTTTGTCTAAAAGCATTTGATTGCAAGGGCGTAACTTTGGTTTCAACTTTAGGGGGTCGAGATTCTATCATGGGGCAAATGCCTAAATGTTAAATGTAAAACAACTCTCTCCCAAACTTCCAGAAGTTAACGTAATATCAGCAATATCAGTAGAGTTTACAGCAGTCCTCACGCAACTTTCCAGACACTGTGAATCATGTGACCGCTCACCTCTGACCTCTCTGATGCTGTCGTGAGGTAAAAGCATCTGATTGGTTAATTTTTATACTCTCCGCTCTGCTCATGTACATTTATAAGCACTTTAGCTCCAAAAAATACAGTTGCCTAAATACAGAGGGTTGTGGTGATGTTATGGTAGGAAGAGTCAGGTTAAAAACAGTAAAGATATTAAAATAACCGTATATTAGAATGACAACTGCAACGACAAACTGAAGGGGTGGAGCTTAATTTGCATATCCGAGGAAACTGTTTGTTACAGATTTTTCCCTTTTTGGCTAAAAACTAAATATGGTTATTGATACTAGCTTGCTCTCTCCCTAATAACAGTCAAACCAGCGTTTTCTGTCACTGAACTCTCTCCAGCGACACTAGAGTTACACCATGAGCTACACTTTCTGACCAAACAGCGGGTCAGAATGATCACATGATCCTCATCATGGGCGCACCCAGGCCTGACTGACGAAGGGATCAGTGGGAGGCAAGAAATGTATGTCAGCCTGTAGTTATTAAAAGTTACATAGTGAAATATAAAATGAAACAACACATTTGCGAAGCGCAATGTTGAATAGTTAAGCCATCAATTATATACGGCCAATATATTGGGGGGTCATGACCCCCTAGCCCCCGTAAATTGTTCCCATGTTTGATTGTGAAATTAACAAAACAAACAACAATCACTAACAAAACTCCAATGCAAAGTGACTGCATTTCAAAAGGTAAAAAGACACAGTAAAAAGGCAACTGAAAGGCATGAATGGCCAACAGCATTCACATCATTAAATATATTTATTTCAGATGAAGGGCTTAAATGAGTCAGTGTTTTTGAAAACAACATGCAAACTTAAAATCCAACAAGCTATAATTAAATACCTTTAAGCTGTCAAAATCACCATTATGATTTAATTAAGGCGACAATATTTTGGAGTTTTTGTACAAAATACACATAATTCACCCAAACAGGAGCTGATATGGGTCTGAGGTAAACAACACAGTCCTGTGGTTTTATTTTGTCTGCCAATCTGAGCGCACACATCACACACACACTACACACACCTGTGCTACACACATCAGTGGGAAACACATCAGTGCCACATTCTCACCACAAACCGTGCAAAAACAAATCATTTTCAACCCAGCAGTAGCTCACTTTACCTCCAGACGTGCGATTAAACATGCTTTTATTCAGAGATAACCTGGAAACACAAAACTCAACATTCATTATCCTCGCCTAAATCATCCCACATCAACCCATATCATCCCAAATCAGCCTAACCCTAAACTAAATAAACCTAAATAAATAAACCAAAATCAGCCTAAATAATTCCACCTCAATTTAAATCATCCCAAATCAGCCTAAATAAAAAAATAAATGAGCCTAAATCAGAAACTCAAATCAGGCCAAATCAGCCTAAATAATCCCGAATCAGCCTAAATCAGGCCAAATAGCGCTGCCTAACACGTTAGCTGTCATTTTTAAAAAGCTGAATCACGTCTCAATCTTAATTCACAACACAGACTTAAAAGTATTTAGGCTCATAAGCCCTAATTACTGGGAGTGTGGGGGTCCCCCCCAGGAAAAAATAAGCAAATCCTGTACAATTTCTTCTATTTCAATGCATTTTAGATGTGAACAAAGCCAACTAACGTTCTGTGCACAGGGCCTATATTAATAGGCAAGAATAAAAATAAATAAAAGAAAACAGAGAGCTATTCATGACATGAGAAAAAATTTATTCTTTTAACAAATTCCTAAATTAATTAAGAAATTTGTACATAATTAATTATCAGCTGATCTAATCTGAAGGTTGTAAAATCTTTTCTATAGCAGTGACTCCTTTTCTGGTGTTGAAGTTCTTCTACTACACAAATGAAGCACACCCTCTTCTTGCTGCGCTCCTCCCAGATGGCGCTTCTAATGAGACACTCTGGGTGGGGCCAAAGACCTATTTAAAAGAAAAATTTGAATGAATTGTTTGTGAATTCTTGTTACTGCATAATAAAGAAAAGAAAAAGATCTGTCTGTTGGAAATTCTTTGATTATTCCTGCAAAATCTGGAAACAAATTTGCCAAAGCAAACAGTGATATTAAGGTTTTTTGACCAGGACTTAGTATATAGCATCTGGAGGAATTAATTAGGCTAATGAATCCTTCATAGAGTGCACTGTGAGAGACTAGAGACTGTTGTGTAAACCATGAAGAATCAAGTGAAGCTTTGTATGTTTGTCCACAATCCAAATCAGATTATTCAGTCTCATCCTGAGGCTGGTTTGGCACAAGATCCTGTTCATTCACTCAGCAAATAATAAAATGAAATATGCCTGAATCAATTCAACTTTGAGTAAACTAATGATGGGAGAACACTGCTTTAACATGATCTATATAACATGGTCTTGACCTTTTAAACCAGGGCCAACCTAAACAATAAACCTAAAACGGCCTTAGGTTGAATAGACCTGCCCTATACCTTTATCAGTAGATTAATTTCCGCTCACATTGTGTTCTGAATTCAGCAGAGCCTTCTGTCCCTCACCTCCAGCCGACCCTTGTCCCAGCAGTGGTCTCCATTCCCACAAAGGACAGTCATTTCGGCACCACTCCAGCCTCTGCACCGGCTCACAATCACATTCAACATAATTTATAGTCCACCAGGAAGTCCCGCTCTCGCGATCTGATTTCATGGACGTGATTGATTTGAAAGTGAGGTCAGAATTATGTGAATTATGCAGATGCTTTTCATACTTTCATTTTCATTCAGAGAAAACCCAAGGCCGTGTGGAGAGAGGAGGTATATGCAGCTAACTGTCCACCACCACATACCTGCACACGGGCCTCTGGATATTATACAGACACACTATGATTTAATAATGGCAAATACAAAGCTTGTCCTACAAAAGGTGTAATAAGCAAGAGATTGACTTTCTCTGTTAGTAAAAGGAGAAGCCTTGGAGACTTTAAGTCTGTTCAATAAAAATAACTTTTGTAAATAATAGTAGTCAAGTCTGCCTGATAAGCACATATTTATGGACTATGACCTATTTTTGTTTTTTATGTTTTTTAGCTGTTGCTTAGATTTCAGTCGATTTTATTTTAATGTCATTTATTTATTAAAATTGCCCCACAAAAGACAAACAAACACACACCAAAAACAGAATCATTAAAATGGACAAAATAATACAATTATGACTGAATCCCACTTAAACATCAAACAGACTAGATAATTCAACTTTTACAGCCCAAATTAAGGTAAGCAGCTAAAGTTAGCATCTTTTAGCTACGAGTGTTTTGATTATTATCTCGGCTCAACAGTGTGTTTAAGCAGCTCTTTTATCATCTTTCATTCAGTCGTGTTGTTGCTAGTTAAAGACCTGACACTGTCTGTGTTATCTTTGATATTCTCACAATGAATTATGGTCTAAATTGACCATAGTGACCATTGATGCTCATTACTTTTCCAGATGCATTGTGGGAAAATGCACTAGTTTTTTATCTGCTGGACATTTGGACACCACTACAAAATGGTGTGACTCCTGAACAGTGTTCTATATAGTAGTTAGGGCGCATATTTGAACACAGTTGTAGTTTTCTGTGACAGCAAAGAGCTTAGCTAGCATGTTTGCTAACAGCAGTTAGGGACATCACTCAACAAATAGGCTAATTTCCTCATCAAATGGACACAAAATGTCAAAAATCTGTCTTAGTGTGAAATGTGAGAGAAATGTCTGTGTTCTTGTTGTTTATCTGTTTTGCTCTACTATTTACATAATTTTCACATTTTACATGCCAGATACAAACTCAATATTCAACGGATTTGTTTGTTATCAGACTGCAACCTTTTTCACAAATGGCTTGATTTGATTGCTTTTTACCACTCATTGCTAACATTACAATTGTGTAATGTCATCTGCCTGGGAAGGAGCTAAAAGGGGCAGAGCTAATCAACTTTAATTTTCAGTGAAACAGATTTTTTTGGGGAGCTTGTCCTGAGGACCAGAGGTGCACGAAAAACTTCAGCAGACAAAAAGATACAATTAGTAAAGCTATATTTGATTTTTGTGGAAAGTATGAAAGACTTTAACAACATTACTCTGCAAAACGTTGCTATTCGAGTGCTAAACCTAATTTTTACAGTTTGGAAGATGTGTGGCTAGCTGTAGAATTTTCATTAGGCTATTTACTACTGCAGTCTCTATAGTATCTATAAAGTGATTTATTACCTTTGCACAGCCTTTAAAATGTGATATGTATCTACACACAACACTTACTGTCCTAAAAGAATCTCACACATGTAACATTAGAACTTAAAGACACTTTAGAATCAAAAGCATGATACACTGTCCCGATCAACCTCAAACTCTACAGCAGCTATGAAACATGAATTAACTGTGACAAAAGCTAAGGAGATATAATTATGCTTGAACCATATTTAGTGACTGTAATCAATAAACATCCATTAATTCAGAGGACACCATGTCATTCCAGCTCTGTTTTCATCAGGTCTGAAGACACAATGGCGTCGTCGTCAGGACTAAGTGTCTGTCCGTGTGAAATCAAAGCAGGTTTTTCTGCTTTCATTTTCCTCTAAAGAGCAGAGTCAGTCACACAAAGTCCTTGATAACGCAGAGAAGAACTTAAAGACTGTGTGAAAAGTTTCAAAGAAAGTGAAGAGCAGCTGCACCAGTTTGCACTTTAGTAGCTGCGAGAAAAGGTAAAAATATGATAGATTTTGAAGTGATGTAACTGTGAACAAGAGAAATATTTATATAAGAAACTATGGAGACAAAAACTCTTTATATGACAAAATGTATGATGTAAACATAATTGTGCTCCAGGTACTGTAGATTTCCTTGGATAAAGAAAGCTGTAGTATGAGTTGTGTTACTTCAAATGAATGTCATAAGACTTTGCTGTTTCTATTTGTGGTGTCCTCTTTTGTTTTAATGTATCAGTAAAGCAAAAGATCAATTTTACCATAGAAGCGATTCTATTCTGTTTTAAGAGTAAAGAAGTGCCAAAACTGCGCAAAAATCTGGAAGACAGATCATTAACTGCAAAAACAATACTTGCTTAAAATGACTTGGAATCAGAATTTTAATCCAGATTTGATCTGTTTTAACTAGATAAGTTTTAATTACTTATGTAATGTAGAATAGTTCACTGGTTTCAAAACATTTTAACTGGTTATAAGAGAATTGGCTTAAAATAAGAACAAAAATGTCAATAGGGTAAGAACAGTTTTCTTAACCCATTGGCAAATAATTTGGCTTAAAATAAGAAGCAATGTCTGAAATCAGTTTGAAACACTTTAAAACAAAGAACATATTCTATGTCTCTACAATACATTGAGGTTACATTAGTCAAAATGCTTAAAATTAGGTTTCAATCCTAAAATCAAGCAACTTTAACTTGTTTGAATTATTTTTTGAGTGTAATATATCAACATGAAGTCTATTTCGATGTGGTCATACCTGTCTATCAGTGTCGTTAAGCAGGCTGGGCCTGTGCAGTACATGATGGGAGACCACTGGAGGAATGACAGGTGCCACATTGGGACAACTGGAGGAGAAATTGATGTTGTGTCTTTAGGCAAGACAGTGTGCATCAGGTGTGTGTGAATGGTAGGTGGTGGTCAGAGGGGCTAATGGTGTAAAATGGCAGCATCGCTTCCGTCAGTGTGCCCCAGGGCAGCTGTTGCTACAATAGAATTACCATGTCTAAAGCACTGTATAAATCCAATGCAATATTATCTTATGACAACTACTGTATATCTCAGATTCCTGTTCTTTCGCAAGATGTTCCCATGTTTGTGTTCTGTTCGCGACTTTTTTAAATTGTTCTTTCCAGAGTTGTGACTTATACTTTAAACAACTAAACAAGTGTTCTCAGAGGAAAGCTTTTGAAGAAGACTTATTGTGTTGTAATTCCCATAGAATTAATTTATAAATAAAAACTACAACTATATACACATGTAGATCAGTACTTTGTTTTGTCCATTGTAACAAATACTTAAAACAACTGCATGACAATTTTGAACTCTATTTGGAAATTAGTTTTTTCTTTTTAGAGTAATCGCCAGTAAATACAGACAAGAGGGTGGGGATAGGTGGTAATTAAAACAGAATTTTCTAAGCACTAAAGCATGAGGTGAAGGACAACAAGATTACACTTACATGAATCAATCCGGGTGCACGGTAGCAGAGTGGTTAGAGCTCTGGCTTCCAATAAAGAGTCGTGGGTTCGACTCCGGGTCGACCATATCAACATCTCACGATCTCTCTGGGTGGAGTTTGCATGTTCTCCCGTTTCACCGTGGGTTTTCTCCGGGTACTCCGGTTTCCTCCCACCTCCAAAAACATGCATGTTTAGGTTATTGGCATCACTGTAAATTTCCCTGTGAGTGTATGAGAGAGTGAATGGTTGTCTGTCTAACCCTGCGGCAAGTTGGCCACTGTCCAGGGTGTTCCCGCCTAAGGCCCAAAGTCACTGAGATAGGCTCCAGTCACCCGCGACCCCTAACGGACTAAGCGGTAGAAAATGAATGAATGAATGAATCAATCCAAATACAACTTGGAGTTTTAATGGTGGGTGGTTTCCTCCAGGCACTCCAGTTTCTTCGGAGCAGAAAATTATATTTATTTATTTATTTATTGACGCTTATCTCTATGGAGACATTACTGCCAAGACTGCCACATGGTGAGGTTATAGGTCAGATCTGCGAGAAAACAAGCCCACTCACATTAAGAATGTATGTTTTAACTTGTTTTTCGCAGGAACAACATGTGAGATTGTCAGTTACATGTCATACTGCTGAACATTCTTGGCAAAGCAGAATCATTTAAACAAGCAGGTGCACTCTTCTCCAGAAATGTTACAAGCATCAAGAGAAACAACTAGCTCTTATTGGCTTAGACTGAGGATAGAGGCTCCTTAATGGAACCTCTATTCAGCTGCACATACTGTCCGTTTCAATGCTGCTTATTTTGAATGGACATTGAAAAGAGACAAAAAATGTAGATTGGATTTGTTTCCGATAAGCAGTTTCACCTTGACCCCTCGCTCCTCTCTTGTGCCCTCTTGTCTCTTCTCTTAATGAACAGGACCAGGGTCAGACTATTATACACACTGTACAAACACACACACACTGGTCTGTAAAATGGACTGCCTGGAGACTCATTCACCACAGCCTGGCTCAGAGGAAAAACACGATGTCAAATACAACGTGAAGGACAGTACATAGGCTCTCATAGGCATTTATTCTTTTTGACTCTGCTGTTTCTCACGTTGGTTACAAGTGCATTTATACAACATGATGGGATAATAAAATGTGCTAAAGATGAAGCAAGGCAATATCCAGTTACATCTGTTACATAACATCAGCAGGATTTTTTCTTCTGGCAAAACTTGTGCTGTGCAATTTTTCAGGTGGAAAGTCCACCATCTGCTTCTGTTCATAGAGATTTATTGCTTTTCTTACATTCACACAGAATGAAGCATATTTCAGTTGTTTTCATTGCTAAAAAAAAAAAAACAACAAAAAAGTATGCCTTTTTACTGTGACGGCTCGCTCTCTGGTTTGACCTGTAACTTGTTGACCTTGTGACCTCCTTTTAACAATCTAAGATAAAAATATCTTATCGTAACAAGCAGTTGGTGATCATTTCAGCTAATGTTGATATAGAAGAAACTACTAAACTCTGAGGTTGCAGAGTTAGTAGTTGGCACACATTGCATGAGAAGATTTTATGTTATCTGCTTTTCTACATCTGTTTACTTGATATTTTAATATATAATGTCAGGGACAAACTAAAATGTTTTTTTCATATTATAGTGTTGCAGTTATAGTGTCCCACTGTCACCAAAGACAATTACAGCAACAGCACCACAAGAGCACTGGGCTAAATGTGAGCTGTCCTCTGTGAGAAGATCGCTCCAACACTAAGCCAGAGTCTGAGACCAGGTCCAGACTGCCTGAGTGGGGAACCCTCATAGTAAAATAAGCATCTTTTTATATATCGGTCAAATGCAACACTGTCTTTGGAGAAAATGTAGATATACAACAAAATGTCAACGTACAATACGCACGTTTTCATGCCTTTTTACGTTTACGCAAAGCCAATGTTATTATATATTATACTGTAATGTCATTTTATTTATTTTGTTATTTTTCAGAAATATTACTCACTATCAAACTTCTAAATGACATTGTGTGATAAATGATGGTATTTCATAACAAAGAAATATCAACTGAGTTAAAACATGCAACCAGTGATGGACCTGCTATTAAAAAGTTACTTAAGGCATTTTTGAAAACCTACATGCTCTAATCACAGGACTTGTAGTTAATGACTTAGACTTGAGTCAGACTTGAGACACTATTTTGCTGACTTGAATCTTAACTTGATAAAATGGACTAAGACATGGCACTCGACTTGGACTTGAAGGTCAGTGACTTGAGACGACTTGTTGCTTCTTGTCAAAAATAAGTTGTGTAATTTTACATCTACAAACTGAACCATGCCCCTCCTCATTTCTTTTTCACGACCAAAATTTGTTTTAAATGAGATCTTTTATAAAAGTCTATGGAATTGTCGCAATACAAGATGTATTTGGTAGTTTGATTCAAAGACTTGAAACTAAAAGCAAAAGAACTCGACTTAAGACTTGAGGTAAAAAACTTGAGACTTTCTTGAGACTTACAAAACAGTGACTTGGTCCCACCTCGGCCCTAATATTAAAGACATTTTTGGGATTTTATAAAATGCTAAATTCTAAGACCAGTGTCCAATTATATTAATATGTTTTTATATTTGGACAATTAGCACAACTACAACACTATGGCATCCCATCCTGAGCTCTTGTGACTTACTGCATAAAAACTAATAATATATATTTTTAAGTAATAAAAGACAGCTGTAACTTCTTCTGGAGTAAACCAGTGGTCATCAGTTGTTGTATACTCAAGTGTGACCTACAAACAGTGATTTCTCTAAGGATCATAACAGATTGATCTTTTCTCTGAGGTGCTTTTTCTGTGCAAACAAATTTCAGCATCCAATCAATGCATCCTGTTCCTGATCCTGTCCAGTAGGAAAAGCATTACCCATCAGGCCACTGCGGCGGGAAAGTGACCCAGCTCGCCAGCTCCACAGCTAATTAGCCAGCTCTGCGAGTGGCGAGGCTGCATAGTCGATAGTGAGCACAGAGCAGACTGTCAGCATGTTGTGGGGAGAGCGGCAGAGTGGTTAGCCGTGGTGTCCTGGGTCATTAGCAGCGATGGGACAGGTGTGTGTGAGGGAGAGGGGGGGGTTAGTGCTCCAGAGGGAGAGGAACGTCCAGATGTCCACCTTCGACCATCAAAGGCGGAAATTCAGGAGGATTGTAGAGTACGTAAGACTGGAAGACTTATTTGGCTCAGCAGAAAATGTCACCAGTTCTACGAGTTTTCTCTTATGATTTTATATCTAATGATTAACGATTACATATTATGGCTTCAAAACATAGATATTTGTTCACTCTCCAAGGTGCATTTTTTCTAGTAGTGGGTCTGCTGTAAATAAGACTGACTTTTTTTTAATAGAAAACGATAATAAAGGCTTAGTTCTTTGACTGTTTTGTAGAATATCCAAAAAAAAAAGAGAATTATCCTCCACATCTTTAAGACTTGCATCTTGCAGACAACGGACACTACAACATTCTCACATTTACTCAAGGCTACAGCCTAAAGACAACAGATTGTCCTCAGAGGAGAACATCCAGAGTCTGGTGTTGTGTTCTGACATATTCATGATGTTATCCTGACCTCATATTAGTCCAGCCGTGGTTCTGGTTCAGGAGCCCGATCTCACAAGAAAGCGTACATTTACCACGACATTACACAAGATGTAAATTAGGTATGATTATCACAAGTTCTCAGCCGTCTGCGTAATTATAGTACGCGTCACAGTCCCCATTCATTTCAATGGTGGTTGTTAAGAAGTGTTCTTATTTATGAATATTAATGAAATCCTGATTCTAATCTTAACCTGCCCCAAGCCCCAGATCTAATCTACCAATTTTAGTAACTTTATGCCTAAATTTACCCGTTTCACCTGAAGAAAACGTCCCCACGTGGCTTCAACCAAAACTCCTCCTATTTTGACGCTGTGAAATCTCGTGTCATTTTTACGCTTTTTCATATCGTGCTAAATGCACGGCGTAACATAAGTACTAAAAATAGCTGTGAAGTCATAGTCCAAATACGCTGTGTTTGTGTCGTGGTAAAAGTACGCCATCTAGTGAGACTGTGTTGGGTTCAGACAGCACATGGTGCAGTCCAGCACTGTCACCAAAAATACTCTGGTGCTTCATTCTTTCTGTAGGATTGGAGTTTTTGTAGAACACAAAAGCCCATCTGAGCCCTTTTTTCTTTACAAATAAACTATCGTATGGTCCTGCCGCCATCAAAGGCAGTGACAACAACAGCACCACAAAAACACTGGGCTGAATGTAATCTGTCCTCTGTGAGAAGATTGCTCCAACACAGCAGCTAGAGTCTGGGTCTAGGTCCAGACTGCCTGGGTATTATATGTTTCAAATGGCATGTATTACATGTAGACAGAGCAGTGGAGTTGTATTTCGATTTGTTTGCAAAGAAATAGAACTATTTGCAAACCTAAAACCGTGAGACTAAAAAGCAATTTTGACCAGAAAACGCCAGTGTACATTTCCAGTTGGCTGGGTCACACTTAAATGAGCCTGAGGACACTCTGCTCTGTGATGCTAACCCACTGGGACACTTCCTTTGTAAATGTTTGGACGTTCATGTTGTCTCTTCTCTCCAGGCCTTTTTCTTTCTTCTTGTATTCTTCCAGCTAAGCTCTACTTTTCTCTGTGTGAAACCTTTACAACACTTTACTGTTTATTCACACGATTTTTCTTTGCACCAAAATGAAAATCATTGGTGACCTCTGTCTGCTCTGAGAATAAGAGAAAGTCAGGAGCTGCTCTTCTCCATTGAGATTCAGTCATTAGTCAGATCAAGGTTTTAATCAAATGAAATAAAAGACGTACTAATCCAGGTCTGAATAAAAACTAACCTAAGAATAAACCAACCAGGACTAGTGATAATAAGATGTAGAGTACTGTTTTATTGGACATTTCTATAGCTGTAGATCATTTCCAGATTTTTTGTAGTAAATATCAGAAGTACCTACAGTAGATGGAGGAAGGGAGTCTGTTTTGGGTTAATGGAGCAGCACAGAAACGAAATCCATCTAGATATAAAAAGCATGCAGACTGAGCATTGAAACGCCCCATTTGGTTTGGCTGGTAAGTCTTGGATGATCTCTCTGTTTTTTTATACAGACAGGTCACCACTCTGTCCATCATAACAGACAGAACTATGCAACTAAACTGAGTTCATTTTGTGACACGTATAAAATGAATGAGTATATGGGTTGTCCATCATTTAGAAGAAACTTTTCCACCGATTCCACAGATCCCAACTCCATGTGATGTGTTTTATTGTCATTTTTCCTTATCCTTGTTTATTTTTATACAAACAGACCTCTAAAAACAAAAAACACAATATATCTACAATGCCTAAACAAAATCAAAGCCAAAATGTTGCTAAAAGAGAAGACAGGGAAGAATGAACTAACCAAATGTATCTAAATCAGGCCTAAAGAAAGCACTCAGTAAACCAGAACTAAACATGTCTAAACAATCTATGAGCTGGCCCTCCGCTCCATCACATGGATCGTTTCTCCTGCAGTTTTTCACCTCTCCAGCGCCACAAAGGACAGTGCTTTAGTCGGACACTTCTCTCTGGGCCCGCCTCATTAGTTCGCAGGCGGCAAACCAAATTATGCTCAATTACAAAGTCATCAAAGACCTCCCGAAGTCCTTCCTCAGCAGCAGAACCCAGCACAGCAGCAACAGCAGCAGAGGCTCGCTCTCAGAATCCTGCTGAAGTCAGGCAACAAAGAGAAACTACGTGTCGATGGAGACGGTCCGCATTCTGACAGCAAGCGGAGGTAGAGTATGGTAATCTTGTTTTTACAGTATTTTCATGTTTTTATATCAGTGTTTTCCTTTCCTTTTAGGTAATGACACCCTTTTTAGGTTGAAAAGATACAATTATACAATGGCACATCAATTATATTAAGCATTCCCAAAACAGATAAAAATGAGTAATGTCAGAATGTTCCAACAATATGATTCAGTTAAATCTAATGTGTAAATTATTCATTCAAAAGGACCTTAAGGTGAATAAATGCAAGTTGGATGCAATCCGTTCCATATTGTGAAACATTGCAACCAAAACCAGATGAAAGATACATGATACGTGTGGCCTCTTCACTGTTTAAACAGAAGAACAATCTAGGGAAAGCAAAAACATCTCCATTGAGACAATGTTGTGGAACTCCACAAGAAAAACTGTGCAGTTAAATGTCATTTTATCATATTGTAATAATCTTAAACATCAACATAGCATTTTCATGATATTAACCAAAAAAGCATATAAAGCATATTAATGCAGTGGTTCCCAACCTGAGGTGCAAATTATAAACTTTTTTTTTTTTTTTTTTTTCAAAAATGCCAAATATATGGCTGGGAAACCATCATGAATGCAA
Organism: Mugilogobius chulae; assembly: GCA_038363315.1. Classification (NCBI taxonomy): domain Eukaryota; kingdom Metazoa; phylum Chordata; class Actinopteri; order Gobiiformes; family Gobiidae; genus Mugilogobius; species Mugilogobius chulae. Next base: position 14,942,333 of record CM076406.1, on the reverse strand, counting down.
AACTGCACTAATAAAACACGTAAATGTTTGTTAGATTTGATTACATAATATATTTGTGAGACTGCTGTTTTAAACAGGGGGGCTGGAGAAGCCCCCAGAGTTGGGAACTACTATTTTAAGGAACTACAAATGCAAAGCCCTACTGTGAGTGGGCTGGCATCTTAGCAATATAGTTCTATGGCCTGAGTGAGCTGACTGATTATGCATCTATCAAACAATGCACCAAATATGATATTAACCTCCCTTTCCCATGGAACCATGCAGATGACTCTCCACTTGAAAACTTGTGCAGTGTCTTTTTCCAGAAAAATGGCTGTTGTGGTGAGTCCACCTTATTCAATTCCACCTACTTTTCCCAGGAGTGCACTTCCTGTTTAGCTCTGTTAAGGTCGCTAACATGTTAGCTTGTCTTTGTTGCGAGGCGATCTCAACATGAGATGTTTAGATGTTTGTGTTTGGCTTATGAAAATTAGTCTAAGCTGCTAAGAAAAGTGGGTGAGGTGGAATATAAGGTGACAGAAACATTCCAGTCCGGGTTGAGCATTTAAAATGGGATAATCTATATTTAACTATGTACTGTTCCGTTTCTTATGTCCAACAATGAATTAGTAATGCTGATTTGGCATTGCTTGCACCATGCTGATATTTTATTTTAGTTTGTATGCTATCTCTGACACTATTTTTACACAGGGATTACATCAACAACCAAAACCAGCTTCATTTCTCAATAACTGGCAGTGGTCCAACATTTCCCCCTAAATCCTTTCTGTTTGAGGGTCTATGTGTTTGTTTTTGACTGATCTGCTCCCGGAGAGAGCAGGACGTGCATGGGCGCTCCACAAATCACATCTCCATTAAAAACCTGCTCGTCCCCATTATCTCACACACTGTTTGGACAGACTCCGTTTGCACAGACACAAACACAAATGAGGACACTCTAAAGGTTTGTTTTTCCCTGTCTCTAAGGAGCTTATAGTAAACAGGATGGAAAACAAGGCATCCATCAGGCCGCTGAAATAGATACACCTCCATTTTTAGACCTGTAATGTCCGCTTTATTTGCACGTTTGGTTCGGCTCTAAAGACTGTACTGAGAATGAAATAGTTTTTGTTTTGATGGTCTTGTTGCCTCAGTTTCTACCTGTATTGGAACACTGTTCTCTCATCATTAGTTCACTCAAAGTTGTATTTGGATTAATTCATGCATTTTGGGTAAATTCTTGAGTCTGTCCTGAAGCTGGCTCATCGTCCCAATTCCTGCCCACGTTTTCTGTTATTTACTTGCAATCACAGAAAAAAAAATCTGAATTCCCCAGTAAAATGTTTAGAGTTCAAACAAGTAGAACACTTTTCCAACAATAAGGATGGGGGCACATCAATTTTTGCATTTTTCTGAACAGGAAGACCACTGGACCTTGGTTCTATTTCTGTTTTCGTTTTGATTATTTTTGTATTTATACACAATGAACATCAATACTGAAGTTACTACTCACCTGGGTGAATTATTGGCCGGTAGTGTCCTTTGGACCAAGACACTTAACCCTCCTCACCCTGTCTGCACTATGAATGTATTTGTGAATGGGTGAGTGCTTTCTGTGATGTAAAGTCTTTACCTTGAAGGCAGAGTTGTCCTAAACAAATGTGACCATTGATGAGCAAAAGTGCATGCAGAGAGGACGGTGATGAAGTGGGTGTAGGTTTTTCCCCAACAACAAGGTCACAAGTTCAAATCTGCCACAGCCGTGTGAGTATTACTCACTGAGACAGACGTTGTCGTGGAAGAACTCCAGAAAGTCGTTACATTCCTCTCGGTGGTTGCCGCTGGCAGCGCAGGAGCACCACGGGCCCACGTTAGAGGTGGAGTTGTCCAGGTAGTTTGGAGTGATTGTACTTCCTGTGAACAGCAAAAACTAATGTTAGTAAAGAAAGATAAGAAAGATATGCATGATCCCGAGCCACGGTAGATAAATGAGATGAAATGAGAGTTGCAAATGTAAACTATGATTCAATGAATCCCAGAACATCGCCAGAGGCACTGTGAGAGCTTGTGCACCATCTTCTCAGTTAAATGAAAATACAAGATTGACATCAAAATCATTTGCCCTTAGAAATACTATTTGTAGCCTTCACAAACTAACAAACCAATAGCTGTGTTATTTTGTTATTTATTTGCTATGTACATGGGCAGCACGATAGCGGGGCGGATATTGGCTCAGAGCAAGAAGGTTGCAGGTTCGACTTTGTTTTTGGTGTTTGCATGTTTCTCCCCATGTCTGGGTAGTTTCCTCTGGGCCCTCCGGTTTCCCCCACCAACCAATGACATGCAGGTTAGGGGACACTTTGTGGTGGTTGGAGATTGAGGCACCAGGTGTTTAGTCGAATTGCTTTTGCTGAGCTGATCCAGCACAGCTTGCTCGTTACGACTAAACCCAGAAATACATTGTTATATGGCATAATTATGAGTTTCAAACTTAGTTTTCAAATTGAGAAAAAGGCTCACAACTTCATCTGAAACTCAATACCATTATAGTAAAAACAGTAGAATGTCACTTTCAACACAATATAGTATACCATGATTTAGTTCTTTTATTGACATTTTGCAACCTTCCGTTACCAAGGCAACAGGGTTATACTTCCAAGTCACATATTTTATTGTAGTTTGTTTAGCTCTTAGCTGTCTATCTGTAGAAAAACGACGATTTCCTTGGAGAATGATTCATATTGAATCATAATGAGTCATTATTAATCACTTTAACGTATAGAGTTCACAGATTGAAAACACAGACATATACATTAACACGGCATTAGAATTACATAATGATGTCTGAGTTTGGTGAATTACAGGAGGAAAAATTCAGGGGGAAACAGATATTTTTGCAGTCATAGACGATTCGCACAAGACCGGAAACTAGACGATGAAATGTAATTGTTACAATTTACATAAGGTCCTCAGGTAAATATTAGGCTGTGCACATGGGACATGGGTCATATTTTTTACCTGAGTTCAACCAGGAAGTACAAAACAGTTTCGCAACAATCAGTATCTGGTATAGATTTTGTCAGCACTATCCTGAGACCTTTGAGAGCTGACTCTTATCTTAGCTGTACATCCACCAGTCCAAACTGCTCTGTGATCCAGCAGGTGCCCCGCAGTGGACCTGTTCACTTCTCCTCTTTTAAGTCCTCTCCTTCGTCTCCTTTATGCCTGCCGCCTCTGGACATTTTTGGTCTGAAATGTTTGGGGAAGTCATTCTGGGAGAAAGGGTGATACGTCTTTGTGAGCATTGTATTTTTAAAGGGGCCGGGAAATAAAATGGCTGCTCTTTGAGGCAGTGTGGACGTGAAAAAGTTGTGATTTACCTCCATCGATTTTCTCCTTGGTCCCACACTTTCAAACAACAGCAGCAGAAGAAGCCTGGATCCACACTTTGAGGTGAGTTTAGAAGAAAAGCCAATCACTGTCGCACAACTCTCTGTCTTCTTTTATCTTTCCCACACAAAGCTGCAACTTTTGGTGCAATCTCCAAAAGTACAAAGTATAGACACAATGTACACTAAAGAAGTTTGTTAGAAGTTGGCTTTAAGGTGCTAAATTCAAGTTTTTCTTTCTTAAAATGTACAGTAAATAAATAGACATACATAAAGGCACTATACTATCTGATTTTTTAAAAAAGAAAATAACTTAAATACAGCTTACCCTCAACACAGATAATGTGAAAGTATCTATTCAGGTAAAAATTAGCCTAATAATAGTATTCGTTCACTAAAATAGCCTAAGAGTACCTTTTCATGTTGTGTAGCACTGTGGCTAGCATACCAACATGGCACAACCTAAATGAGCTTTTAAGGTTGTAAAAATACTTCAAAACACAACGAAGTTAACATTTCAGAAACTCAGAATGCCTTTGGTAGTGTGCAAACCAAGCGGACTCATGTGAAAAAGTATTTCTGTTGACATTTTAAGATAGCAAAAATAGAGTATAGCAACTTTACAAAAAATATCTAAGCAGTCACATGTTTTGCTCGTTTATCGATTGCATTTTGAGGCTTATAATTTTCCACCACAATGTGCCTAGAAGCAGGCTACTTTTCACATGTTTTAGAAGCTAACACCAGTTGAGTTCAGTATCGGTATGCTAAAGCTAGGGCAATATTGACTTTCTGGATTTTAGCAAACAACTTGTCTAAGAAAAATCATAGATAGGCCATCACAAGCACCTTTTCACACAAGTAGATAGTATTTTGACAATATACCATACTTGTGCTTGAGATAAACTGATTTAAGTTATTTTGTTTAAATGCATACAGTAAATAGCTCTTGACAACTCATGTCACATTAGGTGCCAGGTAGGCCAACATTTATATATTTATATGTGTTTAAGGGCTGTCTAACTCTTCAGAAACACTAGACTAAAATGTAAAAAGTTGGCTTACAACTGATAGTTTTCAATATTGTCATCCCAACTGGCCTACGGCTATCGACAAAGCACATGGGTACTATTGAAGCATATGAGCAGGAAAGAAGTTCTTTATACAGTAGATACCAGTAGGAAACATGTCATATTTGGGAGGTGGCTTGCTGTAGGAGATAGTTGTCAATTGAATCCAATGCTAATACAGATGGTAGGCGACACGGTGGCGCAGCGGATAGTGTTTTGGCCTCATAGCGAGAAGGTTCTGGGTTCGACTCCCGGGCCGCCGGGGGCCTTTCTATATGGAGTTTGCATGTTCTCCCCGTGTCTGCGTAAGTTTCCTCCGGGTACTCCAGTTTCCTCCTACAACTAAAAACATGTCCAATATGCCTCCCCTCTCCCCTCCCTATACTACAGATGGAAATTAGCTGTAAACTACAATCTGGTACAAGCATCTCTGCCATTGTGCTTAATGTAATTGTACATTGTCCTTTATAAACATTACCTTACCTTACCTTACGTTTTCTGACAAATTAAGTGTACTTTTAGATAATTCAGGTAGAGTCACAACCAGGTGTAAATGGATGTTGTTGTAAACAGAAAGTTAAAAAAGATGCTAAAACATGCCTGGAGGCACTAGCCTCATGTTAGCATTTAGCTTGCAGCTACCGTTAGCATTGTTTGAATTAGGGTGACCAGACGTCCTCATTTTCCCGGACATGTCCTCCTTTTGAGACCTAAAAAAACGTCCGGGAGGAATTTTGAAAATTAGACGAAATGTCCGGGATTTTCATATTGTCCCTCTCCACTACATTTGTCAGTCAGGCTGCGCCGTCATTTAGTCCTCGTGCCTGTTAATAAACGCCTCTTTTTTAACCTGCAAGCGTTTAAACCTTAAATACACAGAGGAAGAGCGACGTGGGCACGCGCTACGTACATTGAGTGCCTTTCTCCGCTACCTCACATCTCTCTCTCTCTCCCCCTTCTCCTTTTCCCCCGCGCACGTAACGAGGATTGAAGCGTGAAGTGCGCGCTTTCTCTCGCTCGTCTTTCTCCCTCCCATCCTCCACGGCGCACAGCAAACGCACCTTCCCTTCTCACGCCGTAGGTTGGCGACTTCAAACAATACTTTAGCCGCAGTTCGCTCTGACGCAGCTGTCAGTCATCTGCCGAGCGCACATGTTCAGTGCGGCTCTGAGTCTTGACCCGGACCCGGCCCACGCCTGGGCCTGGCTGGGTCCGGGCTCGGGTCCAGAATCCAAACTCTTGTACCACAGCACGCATGCATTCACGTACACCACGCATTACAAATCAAAACATAAAACGAGCTACATTTACAGAAGATTTGTTGAAAAAATATCCCAGTTTCTGTCCAGAGGCAGAATGTCTGGTGTGCAAAGTAACTCAAGTTTAGCATAATTAAACAAACTGCATTGATGTTTTATTAACAGAATCAAAACAACTTTGTCAATGAAACTGTGGCACAGAAGAGTTTTTATGAACATTATTTGTTTGTTTTTTATAGAAAAGCTGTTCCTTTAGCTAAATTTTTGAAGGTTTTAAACATATTTATCCTCATTCAGAGGATAACATGGTTTTACTTTCCATTTCTACTGAACTGTGTCATTGACTTTTCATCCCCAGAAAGTTACAGAGTACACCTTTAACATCATTTAATTAAATTATTAAATGTTAAACATAACAGCTCAATAAGTTGTATTTTTACAGAGTGAAATATATGTTTAAAAACATATAAAAGTGTTTGATCCGTGGTTATTCTATGTGTCCTCCTTTTTGATCATCCCAATCTGGTCACCCTATTTGAATATATTTATGATCTTTGGATCACTTTATTCATTTCCATGTCTTCTTATCTATATTTGACAATATAAATCTGCTTAAGTCCACATTTGCTGTTGTAGTTGTTGAGCAGTGAGTGATAAAACTGTTGTTCTAATTCACTCTCAATGTTAAATTTCCTCCGCCGAAATGTATTATTGGGCGTGGCCTCTCATAACGATTGCATCTTTGTTTCTAGTTTCAAACAGAGCTGGACCAAATCAGAATTCTATGGTGAAATTTATTGTCAATGTCCCAAAATGCTAATTTTCTCTCCAGTTAAAGTTTCAAAATGTCTTCTTTGTCAACATAAACAAACAACACAAAATATTTTAGGTCGTAAGATTCTTATGGCAAATGTGTAGAACCAAGAAAGAATTACAGAAATAAACATTTTCAATTTAGGATATTTCTTCCAACATAAATCCAGGCCACCAACTGAGATTATGACATCATTAAAATCTAACTTCTATTGATACCCAAGTACATTTTTGATCAAGCTTTTACCAGTCCTGATAGCTCCTTTCTAAGTGACCTGATACGTATGATCTTTTGTGACCAACTCAATACCAGACATTTTATAATAAGAGCTGAGAAGGCCTGCACTGGGCTCTCCACCAATGTTTGTGAGTGATAAGTCAGTCCAAACAGCGGTCAATAGTTGTAATTGTGCTCCTTATGATGCCAACTACAGCCTCAGACACATTCATCAGACTCTATTGATTAGAATGGACCTCACTCACCCTCCTTTCATTCCCTTCTCCTCCTTCTCTCTAGAACTATAGCAGGGAAATTGGTGAACAAGGACTGAACCATGGGTCAGATTAATTAAATTGTCTCTGATCATCAAATTATCTCTGCTGGACCAGATTATTTACGTCATCAAGCTGCTTTAAAAAGAACAAAACATTGGGGTGACTGGAGAAGTATAAAGTTATCATAAGTATTGTCCTAAAGTTCACACACTAGTTTCCACAATATGGCATTAAACTATCTAGAGTATCTCAATGGAGAATCAAGGAGAGCTGGGCCAGCCACAGTCTCTTTCAACCAATCGGTGCAAAATATGTATGAGCCCTCAACAAAATGTATTCAGATCTTCAAAGCAAAAATACATTTTCCTAAACTAGAAAAGTACAAGTGCTTTTGGTAAAATATACACAACTATCTGAAATGAAAGTTAGTTGTACAATGCCTGAACACATGTGTGATCAGCTTAAAGTAACTCAAAGTAAATCACAGTAGTATAACTCAGTTACTTTTTGAGACAGTAATATAATTTGTCAAAACATTTCCTGGGGAGAACATTTGGACCTTAGTTGCCCACTTTTTTCTTTCTCTTAACTTTGTCACTTGTGGCTATGTATGATGTAAAATGAAACACAATGAATGTGGACACATTAGAATATATACTGCATTAGACTTTAAATAGTTTAATAGCCTTATTTATATAGAACAGGGGTTCTTAAACTTTCTGACGCATGAAACCCCTTCTCGGTATGAAAATATTTCAAGGACCCCCTATTGTTTGACATTGTAAAAGTAAAATGTTAAAACCATGCTTTAAAAAAAAAAAATCTAACTGTAAATAAAAATAATTTCCCCTAATTCCTTAATTTATTAGTAATGTTTCTATCAAATACATTTGTCTGGGATTGTCTGTCATTTAAAAAAAAATAATAATAAATAAATAAAAAAAGAGATTTTTGGGGGACCCCCCAACATATGGACCCCACTTTGAGAGCCACTGATATAGAATATAACATGGTGAGGCCTAATTTTTAAATGTGACCCTCGACCAACTCTGACCTCAACTTAATTTGAATTTGAAGCCCTGCTTTAGAACATTTTTATTGAGGATAAATAAGGTTTTTGTCATAATGTGAGAAAAAATAGCTGCATGAGCGGCTTTTCCATGGAAGCAACAGGAGGAGACCCTCCTCTTGATCAAATAATGGTTAATGTTGTGGCCATACAATCCCGCTGACAGTAAAATGACACATTTTAATTATTGATGTGCCTTTAAATGTATGTAATAGATATATCTTAAATCAGTGCTTTGTCCAGACAAATCTTAGTTAGTTTCACAGTACAGTGTATTTACCTTTGAGTTGTTTCATTGAAGTTCAGTTGTTGCCCTTAAAATGCCTTTCCTATTTCACTCCAACCAACTTTATGTCTTCATTCCACACATCCATCAATCTCTTTGTTCTTCGGGCTGCTCTAACCTCCTCAGCATCCTTTTACCCATACATTCACTTCTACACCTTTCTCCCTCTGCAACTCAACGGTCTTTTAACTTCACACACATAAAGATGACAGACAACTCACCTATGAGTCCAGTGTAGGCCAGAAGACAAGCTCCATAGTTCTCCTGTTTGCAGCCGCTGGAGCTGAGGTCCGAAGGCTGGCAATCGAACTGGAACTGAGCCCAGCGAGACCTGAGAGAAGAGACATCCATCAGAGAGACTGGACCAGGTTCAAGCACACAATCTGGTTCAACAATAGCACAACACAACTGCAAGATATATTTTTGACCTTTACAGATGGGGTTATTGATGTAAAACACCATCTATACAGTAAGTTAATATAGGGAAAGTGGCCATATTTTTAAATTTTGGCTTGTCCTTTTTTACAGCAGTGAAGTTGCAAATGATAAAGAAATTGACAAACAAAAAACATTTGAAAATGGATTGTGACCCATATTTACAGTGTGGTTGCTGGGATGAAAGACAACTTTTCTTAATTATTAGCAGGAAAGTTCATGTTTCTTGGCAATTGGCAGTCTCCACGCTAAGTTAAGATTAGAATTATGTGTATGTAATTACAGTTAATTACACTTTGTCATAGTTACCAGGCAAGGCAGTGACACTATTCTATTGTCAAGGCTCCTACTGTGCTAAAGCTATATCTAAATAAGTGAGAAAATGATAAAAACTTGCACGGCTAGTTTAAAGGATTGCAAAAGTTGAAGCTGAAGAAATAACAGACTTTGCATTTGATCTAGATCCAGGATAAATGGTCTCTGTTTATAAAGCACTTTTCCACCTTTCAAGGCACTCAAGTCACTTTACAATCAAGGATCCCTTAGTCAGTGAACTCAAACACAGGTGAAGTTGTTTTGCCCAAGGACAAAACGACAATCTACTTTTGCGGCCCCACTGTCGCATCCAGTGTTCCAGCTGTCTCCCATCGAAGTACTGACCAGGTCCAGGCTTTGACAAGCAGGTGTGGCCACAATTATACTGTAGATCTATAACTACCAAAAGCCAAAACTTAAAATAATAAGTCACAAACAAAAAGAAATGCCTTTGCACCTCTCCTCACTGAGAACTGAAGTGCCCAAAGAGCAGAGGCTTTTAGGAGGCAAAGTTTGAGAAATGTGATGCTGTCATAGAAGCAATCGAGACAGTTTAGTGACAGGAAAGTTGAACAGCAAAAACAGCAGTAGCAGAAGAAAAAAAGAATGTAGCTTTGGATATATTACTTATTCTAGGCATTTTTGGGCTAATTTAGAGTTCACTCCAAGTAACTCTCAAGATTTGGCACTATGCAAATTTTGCTAAATAATTAAATGCCTAAATGTCAGCTTTAGATGGATAATGTTTTTATTATTATCTGTTTTTTAAAGGTTACCTATTATGTAAAATGTACTTTTATGAGTTTTTAACCCTGTTACAACAGTGTTCTCTCATCATTAGTTTATCCAAAGTTGTATTTGGATTGAATCGTGCATGTTTGAGTAATCTTGTATCGTTCTGCAGCCGATGTTCCAGTGCTCAGATCTTCACCCATCACATATCCCCACCCACTTGTCTGTAAAATTAGGATTGCGAGTAAAACATGTAAGGTTCAAAATTGTCATGTAGACACTTTCCAACAACATCTGTGTCTTATTTACAAGAAAGAGGTGCTATTTTGAACGGGAAGTCAAAGAACCGGTTTCTACTTCTAAGCCACTTTCACTCATTTTTGTGTTTTGCAGTGAACAAAATGTAAACTACTGCTCTACTATAACCATAGTTTCTTCCTAAATATAGAGAAAAACACAGTAGGTCTCCTTTAATCTAATTGTGCCATATCAAACCACAGTTTTATTGACTCAATGTCTTACAACGCTAACAGGAGTAGCTCACTAGAGTTATTATAGCAAGCTCAGCTCTCTGGTGCAGAAAGGTTGGACATCCTTGCTCTATTATAACTCATTTCCCTCTCCTCCACTACTTAGCCCTGCACGCCTCACCCTTTCTGTCACTTTACTCCCCCACCCGGACGTCTTCTGGTCGCCTGCCAGTCTGTGCGGCGAGAGGCGAAGATAGTCCTTGGCTGTGCTCCTAAATACCTGTCTGGTGGCCTATAGCTGTGTGCAGATTAGACAAATATGGATCTTTCAAATAAATACGGCCATTTTCACCTTTTCCTGGCAGCCACAGATCTTCCCTCATCATCGTCCCGCACAAGGCTATCCGGGCCATCATATCGGCACATCAGCTCCTGCAGGCTGGCATTTGCGTCTGAACCCCTGAGGACACTGACTTCTCTCTCTCTCTCTCTACTTTCTCAAATCTCATTTTTCATGTGTCGGTAATAACGTGCTCTATCTGCTCCTCACTGAAGTCATCCCGGGCCACTGCTATAGACTTAATGCTTAGAGTCGGTGGGGTGCAAATGTAGGGAGGAGGGGGGGCATCAGTGGAAGGTGATCGATAGGCGAGACAGATGAGGTCCTTCGTGTGGTCGACATTTGAAGAGGAACTAGATTAAATGTGGTTGATGTATGCAGTGGCTGTGGATGGTTGGAGTCTGCTGGGATAAAAGGCCGGGACACACGATGCATGGTAAAATACTTAAAATTAACTGTTGAGGGATTTGCGTGTCAATGTTCGAAGCAGTGACGCCACAACATATTTAGAGCTTGATGATTTGGACATCAGAATTATATATATTATATATATTTATACTAGATTGAAACATAAGATAATAGTGGTGTCTTTGTATTACTTCAGTCATTACCGAGGGAAGTAGGGGTGCAGGAGGGGAAGGTGCACCCCATGCTTTGAGCTCTACTTTTGGGTTGCTAGATCTTCCTTATTAAAAACCTGAGCACTTGTGGCAGTGTTTGCTGTGCTGATGTGACCTGAGATCAGTGACTGTGCAGGGCACAGATTTAAATTTACTGTAAATATGAGACAGACTTTTATGGCATAAGGACGAGAAAATTAGAATTTGGAGGAAGAAACAAACTCAATGGAGTAGTGACATATACACATCCTACAAACATTTCACAGTAAAAAAAAACTTCAACTCCCTCCAAGTAAGTAAGTAAATAAGTAAGTAATTTTTATTTGTATAGCGAATTCACAGACACAAAGTCACAAAGTGCTTCACAGTATCAAATGTATTGAATGTTTTTTTGTTTTTTTTTGCAGTAGTTAACTACTCTACTAATTTTAATATTCATGAATATCTCATTTCTGATACTTTTGACAAGCCTAGATCAGAGGTTATATCATAAACTGATCCAGATGTGAAAAAACAAACAAACAAAAAAACTGTGATTCAGTCTTCTGAGTCAGCCAATCCCAGGCTGGTATTTAAACCAGTCATGAAATTGTCTTGTCTATCATGCTCTCCTTTCTCTATATTTTTTTCAAGTAATTGCAGCAAACCAGCGCTTACCCAAGTGGAAGAGAAAGACCAACAAAAATACATTCCCCCAGCTCTTTTGCGATAACATTTGTTGGAAAACAAGTGAAGTAGAGAAGTGTGTTTTTGTTTCTGTGTTTTGTTATTTTAATCCCACATTTTAAATCCAATGATTTCTATTATTGACTAGACCCAGTCATGTTTTGTATGACAACAAACAAATGTATTTGAACTGAATTAATTAAACTTAATTAAGTGTGCAGCCCTAATTTAAGCAACACTTATTTTTACATAGGCCAATAAAATGTGATTTAATAAAAACAGATACTATGGAATTTTCAGTGACCATAGTATAAATTGACTTAAAACCCATACAAAATACTTTCAATTGCGGCTTGACAGGGTAAAGTGTATGAAGCTACACAGTAAAAATAAATCTTCAAATAATGATATGGACTCTTGTGTATATCTTTTCCTACAAACACTGCAAAATTGGCAAATCGAACCTAGCCTAAAATGACTTGGATTAAGAATTTCTATCTAGATTTGAGTTGTTTTAATTGTGTATGCAACATAGAACATTTCACTGGTTTCAAGGCATTTTAAACAGATAATAAGAGGATACATTTGCCGATGGGTTAAGTAGTATTTTCTTAGCTCTTTGGCTAGTAATTTGTCTTAAAGTCCACGTCAAAAGCACTGCTGATGTTTTGTCTGTTAGATATATTTCGCTTCCCCAAAAAATACCATTTTGAATGATCTGTGATGTCATAGATAAATCTCTGAAATCTTCTGCTCTGTTTTTAAGTCCATAAATCATTCAGACTTGTTTAAAGCATTTCTACAGCATTAGCATATCAGACAAGATCACTTTGATTGTTTACACTGTGTCATTTCCTTTGCAGTCAGTAGATAACTAGCTTTAGACTCTAACTCAATTCTGCTTTACTTTACTACACTTTTTCATTAGTTCTGGTGCCTGGGATTCCAAAGTAAATCTGCTCAAGAACAACTTAAAAATGCATAATTTTTCCTGTAAATGGGTCAGAAACACGCTGAAACCAGTTGAAGATTTGCGGTCTATCAAATACACAGATCTTAAATTTGTAAAACGTCTAAAATTAGGGTTAAAATTCAAGAATCAAGAAACAGAACTGACAGAACAGGCGCATTGCCACTTGTAATAACTAAACGATGCCATATCCAGAGACTATATAGCAATAATTTGCAGACCTAGTGTTCCTCTGGTTTGATAACCAACTAACCTAATCTCAACATCTTTCTGACCATATTTATCTTCAGGCTGGAGTACTTTTAAGACGGTATTCTTATGGGGTTTAAACACAGTGAAAGCGTTCTCTCATTGCTTCTGTATTATCTAGATAAATAGACTTTCCTGATCCCATCGTACATGTGTACAGAGTGCAAACTGTCTCCAAACCCTCCATAACTTGACTTCCACATGGGTAAATATTGGCAGGGCAGTCGTGTGAAGCTGAAGATAATAGCAGCTCCAATAATGACTATGGTGCTGCTCCATGCCCCCTCCCCGAAGAACACACATCTAATTAAACTAATTAAACAGCAAATGAGTTTATCAATTGAATTAATTAAAGACAGTTGACTAATTAAAAGTGAGAGAATATATCATGGCAGCCAGGCTCAGCTTCAAAATGCATAATGCCACTTATTGTCCTCTAAGCTGCTTCATGAATGAATTTGAATTATCCGTTGTCATGGAAATAGAAAGACTTCCAAAGATTATCTCACTAGGTTCTTTGTCTGCTTTACTGACTGCGCTGTATTTTTTAATTTCAATCAGATATTAGTAAAGAATAAATTATAATCTACATAATTTAAGAAACCATTTGATAAGCTGTGCATATTTGTAGAACTTAAGGTGTCCAGGGTCCATGAAGGTCTTTACGATTTAAACTTTCATAGATAAAGTCGGCAATGCATCATATTTAGGGGCGTGGTCTGCAGTGGGGGAAAATTCCTGGGGACAGATCCATAGAAACTCTTTGGGAACAGCAGCTTTCTCGCTCTTTTAAGACATGTCCTGGTGATTAAAGTGTATTTTGAGCACAACTATTTCAAGTCAAGTCACAACTGAGCTGATGTTGTTGAAATGGTACTATCTCAGAAAAGTAAACCTAGCATCACGCTAGCATTTAGCCCACTGCTGCTGTTAGCAATGTTGGATATACTGTATATACAAATTTGGGTTGTTGGATCTAGCGCTGTAGGCCTTCAGTCGCCTAGTCGATTAATCAGTCAATGGAAGTCGACCAACATTTTTATTAGTCGACTAAATATTTCATTTACATAATAAGGATTTATATTGACAGCCAGCTCTTTGGGTGCAGTATGCAAGGTTTCAAAAAGGTGCCACCCCTGAACACAGCTCAACGTAAGCTGCATTATGAGCTACAGCTTGAGGAAATATTATTGTCTGTAACTTTTGTCAGGACAAAGAAATCTAAACATAAATGTGGAAAATCCGCCGTATTTTGCTGCGGTAATTTGCATAATCAAATCTGCAGACGTCTTTATTCATCTGCTGTTTCTCCTCATAACTGGCCCAATATGTGTCCTACTGTTGTAAAATAAAGACTGGCCAAGAGACTTTTCTGTCACTCATGAGTTCAGGACGTGAGACAGTGAGCGGATGTGCGTCTCCAGTCATTATGGATCAGGTCTAAACAGAAGCCTCAATTACTGCATTTCGGTATGCCTTCATCTTAATTGCCAGCGCTCATGTCGCTCCGCAGGCAGGAGATGAGAGGGCACAGCTTGGCTTGATGCCCCCCAGAGCAGGTCTGCTTATGGGTGCGGCGACACTGTTGACAGCAACGAAAAGGATTGAATTAGCTGAAGATTTGAGACTAAACCATTGGTCTAATTTGCTGTTTACTATTTATTTTCTGCTTAGTTTGCAAACTCTATTGCATTTTTAGCACAGATTGGGTCAGATCAATAGGATGTTTTTTGGTTTTTAGAGCTTAAGGCACGCTCACTTTTTAGTCAAACAATACTTTCTTTGGTAGACTTAAGCTCTAGTTAGGTCACTTTATTCTTCTTCATGTCTTTGTGTTTATAGTTGGCACAATATATCTTCTTAAGTCCACATTTGCAGTTGTACAGTGGGTGATAAAGCTGTTATTCTCCATTAAAATACATGCAGTTTTGCAGCTCCATGGTGGAATATTTTGGCACCACAACAGGACCTTCAACCCACCATCATTTTACAGCCACACAACTGCATGTTTGTGAGTTCCTCAATCATATATTTCCAGATCATTGGATTGGAAAGGATGGAAATATTCTGGGCCCACCAGATTCAGAAGGTATCAGATCCCTGAATTTATTTCTATGAGGCTCTGCAAAAAAAAAAAAAAAAAGGTGTACTGAACAAAGATAAGGAACATTACTGAATAAAAACAGAAGATAGCAGACGTGATCGCAAACACTGATGAAGCCATGGTACAGTGAACGTGGGAAGAAAAGAGGACAGTCCTGATGAGCTTACAGAGGTGTGCAAGGTAAAAAAGTGCACAATGGAGTAAATCTGATTAAAATGTCTTATCATCTGTCTTTGAAATGCATTTTATAAATCGTTATGGGATTTTACACACACCAGGAGAAGGAACAGGGCAGCAAAAGTAATCTTAACCAACACATAACTTCCTCTTATAAATTGCAACATCCACCGCCTGAATAGAACTAAAATTATTCAATATTCAGTTCAAATAGTCCTCAGTGGTCAAATTGTTTTTATTGACTTTTTAGTGAAAAACATAAACGTTACAAATGTATAACTACAAAAGTTTGCTACCCTCAACTTAAACAGTTTTTTTTTAATGTTTTTTCTCTCCAAATGTCTTCCTTTCAAAAGTTGTGTTGCCATGCCAACAACTGAACTAGGAGAATGAGTTTGAAAACAACTTTAAGATACTGGTGTTTATTTCTGTCAGTAATAAGTATCACGAATGTGGCAGTTGTCCGGAGTCTTGTTTCAGCAGCGTGTAATCTGAGGTCAGCGTTTGAAAGCTGCTCTTAGCTCCACACCGACTTTCTAAGTAAATCTGCTGTTTGGTTTTATTGAAGGTTGACTTTGTGGTTAATGCACTGAGGACAATTTTCCTCTCAGAGAGAAAATAGCAGGGTGAGAAGAGGTTTGAAGGTGGACTCCACTACTCAAGTTTAAATCAGACTGGTTTGTAGTACATTTGGAATCGACTTCTCTGAGTAGTTAGAAATTTGTCTCACAAGTTTACAAGTTTCTCTTTTACAGTCACTGAAATCAGATCCATTCTTCCAGTTTAAGTGATGTACTGGGTCACTGGTGCTATTATCAAACAGTGTTGTCATGACTACTGTTAATCAGAAATACTTAGGTGTCAGTGTTACAAGACTAAAAAGTACTGGAGCTAATAAAAAAGGTGAGCTTGCTGTGTTATTTTCGAGTTATGACCCATTTACTCTTATTTTAGATAGATAGCTAAAATAATTTCAAGCTAACTAATTACTAATTGGACTATCCCCTTTACTGATCAAAATCCTATGCCTACAAAAACAATTTTACTAACATGCACCTCCAAACAGAGTTCAGCCAAAGTCCCTGCTTGTTTGTTGAGGGTTGCATTCATTTTTCCCTGTCTCTTGTGCACATTGCATTTGGGTCAACTTTTTGTTCCAAGCGGAAAATTTCTGGCTTATCTTTTTTTTTTTAAATTTAGATTAGATCACATAACAAAATTTAAATTAGATCATGTAACAAAAATATGAGCATGTATAAAGTTAAAACTTTTCTCTGTTGGCTTTGAGTTGTTAACCGCAGTGCATCTAACATCTGCGTGGTTTGTTTGTACAGGGCTATAGTCCAAGTACGTTAAAAACACTCAGTGTTAAGAAAAACTACATTTGTTGGGCCAAAAAATACAATCACAGCGCATATTTAAAATGTTAACATCTTCGGAGAATTTTTAAAGTATCAAAAGTAATGCTTTAGGGCAGGCCTATTCAACTTAGGGCCTGGGAGCTAAATCGGTCCTCCAAAAGATCTAAGCCGATCCCCAAACCATCTTCCTTGTGTTGTATAAATATACAATTTATCTTTTTCCAGGCTTACTTTTGGGCTACTACCTTAGACGTGACTTTTTTATTTGCAGTTCTGCTTCAGACTTGATTTATTTCTGACTTCTAGTAAAGTAAGTTGTCTAGAAAAAAAAATGTTTTTTGTGGTTTGGAAATTCTGTAGAGCATGACTAATCTACCATAGGCTATGACATTAATTTTGACCATTATTGCAACAGATCTTGTACGAAACATGTTTTGTGCAACCCCAAATTCTGTTAAAAGATTAAGTTGAATAGTCCTGCTCTAGGGTCAGGGGCATCCAAACTTTCTATCACTGAGGATGTAAAGGCTGCATTTTGGCTCCAGTGCATGTCTGCCCTACAGAATGTGGCTCAACAAAAACTACTGAATTATTTTATTGCTTAATAGGCTAGCTCAAAGTTTGTATGTCAAACATAGAAAGGCAAATGTAAGAAAAACAACAACTTTTGAATAAAGAACACGCTGAATGGGTCTAGACACAAATAGAAATCACCAGACTGAAAATGTGTGAATGACCTTTTAGATCCATGGCAAAGTACAATGTTATTAATGGGAAAAAGTATCTCTTGCCTCATGACACCACCAGCTTTTAAAACCTGCATGCATCTCTACTGCACATGACTGACCTGCACACGTAGTCGGCCCTGCACACCCTCAGCTGTGCCAGACAGTTGGGTTTCTCCTTCTCCTCATAAGAACAGGTGGGTACGATGGTCTGTCTGCGGCGCTCAGCACAGGCCGTGTCGGTGCAGGGGCAGAACAGCAGCTCGTGGGTGTAGTCCGGAGGCACGCGGTCGAAGAACTTCCTCAGCGCCTTGTTGCAGCGCGGCCGGTTACAGGGCCCCGAGCGCACTGACGGCTGGATACACGCAGACACATACTCGGTGCGTGTTTTCTGACACGTCTCATCGATGTTACAGGCTTTAGCTGCGTCCAGACAGCGGTTTACTGTTGTCACCTCCGACTCTGCAAGACACACACAAACACACCAGCAGTTCAGCTCTCAAATATTAAAACCTACTTTGGGAGAGGACAGGAGATTGTTACACTGCAAAAAACTAATATCAAGCCTTGCTTAAAATGCATTTTCTCTAATAAATTCAAACACAGAAAACATGTCTTATTGTGAAGTGACACTGATGTGTGTGGACTAATGAGGTTTTTATGACTTGTCATCAAGGTTTCACAAACTTTTCAGACTGGTACCCCCAAAATAACTATGTCCCTACTGTAAAATCCAATCTAATCTAACCTGGCTCACACCAGTTGGATATGTGTTAAACTGAGTTGAAATACATCGAGATGATTGGGTGCGTGGCCGACCTTATTTATGCTTAACCAATTAAAGCAACGAATCGCAATGGCCAATCCAATGTCCGTGTGGGATAGAACACTTCTCTCTGCTCTTCTTTCAAAAAGAAATACTCTGTATTTCTGCTAAAGCAGAATCAAATGCAGCAAAACATGTACATCCATGGGAGCTGCCATCTTTATTTTGTTTGAACCAAGTGATATTTCCTGTCGTCGTCAAAACCAAACCCCCTCAAGCCGCCCTGCTGCAATGTTATTGGGCCAACACACTGCTGTGTCGGACTCCAAACCAATCAGGCAGGGATTAATCCAAGTTAATCTCGAGGCCAGGTTAATAGACATCTGAAATAATGTCAACATTTTATAAACAATAAACAACATTTGTTTAATATTATATAAATTTCACTTAAAATACTGTTTTCAGTTGAAATATTAGATTAAATACAGTCATAATCTCTAAATTACATCTTGAAATCACCAGTTTTGATTTGCAATGCCTTGTGAGATCCTGATCAACACTTTAGAAGCCACATGGAGAAACTGTAAGTACAAGTTTCTGATTGCAAGTCTCAAAAGAACACCACATGAACACCGCATGAACATTGCATGAACACCGCATGTACACCGCACGAACACCACAACAACGCAAACTACCCAAGGTGCAAATTATACATAATATTTCTCCTTTTACAAGCTCCACTCTCAGAGACGAGAGATATTCAAACTGTCCCACGTACACATGAAAGCAGCATTAGAGAGCAGACACTGTTGTTCAAGCTGATGTTACGCTCATGGTGACAGTTCATGCTATTGGAAAAATAAAAAGTAGGGACTAGATTACGTCTTGTCTCTTCACAACTTCCACAATCTCATCATGTTTTGCAGTGTTACTTCACATAACTGGAGAAAAGAAGGAAACAAAAATATCAGCTTCCATTATCCTCACATCAGACAAAATGTATGTTGTTTTGTTTCGCAGCTTAGAGACTTTGGGACCTAATGATCCAATAACTTCTCTGATAATGTATAATAGACAAATCATTCAGCAAAAATGTACAAAACACAAATTCCATGAGGAAGTCGTATAATTAGTAGCACAATAAAAGATCGTAAAGCATAGCCGGTGTTTACAAATGCGTGCTGCTTTGATTACAATGTCGCCTTGACCTCTGGACGTTCACTGACATGTTGCCAGAACATGTAAAAAGCATGTGCGGTTTAAAGAAGAGCCTGGGCTGAAATGTTAACTATATGTAATGTGCAGTGAGATGAATAGAACATGATTGTGTGTTAATGATGGATGATGCGGAGGAGCAGGCTGAATATTTCATTCTGCTGGGTTAATGTGGGAAGGCAGCAGTAGAACAACCTCTACTATTCTCTCTTTCCGTGCGTGATCTGTCTGTTCTTCTTTCTCTCTGTCCATGCATCTTACTTCTTCTTTTGTGTCATGCTTTTGTTTTCAGAATGTCCTAAAATAAAGACCACGGCAAAATTCATGGTGCTCAGGTTTCCAAGATGTGATGTCGGAGATTTCGATAGTTGTGATACCAGCCTGTCCAGAAAAACATTATCTGCTGTTTGTTTTGGAAAACATCCTGCCATATTTATTTAATGTACAGCTACATGGTAAATATTGAGTCAGCAGTGGGATCTTTCTGCCGCAAATGTGTTGTTTTTATGATATAGATCAGTTTGGTTTGGAGTCAGGACCCCCATGATAGTCACAAAATGATTTCTGGAATCCCCCTGACCAAATCAAACATAAGATAAAGACTACATCATACCTTTGATTATAGCTTACATTTGTGTTTGGAGGTCGATAATAGGATTGTTGCGACTGAAAAAGCTTGAGAACAACAGATATAGATCACTGAGAAAACCTTCAAATGTGAAAATGATTGCTCAAAAATTGCCTAATTTAATTAATTGACTGATTTTATACCTGATTTCAAACATTAGGTGCATTTCCAGATTAGTCTGTGCATACATGCATTTTTCAACTTGAAAACATTTACTTAAGCTTCTGAAAACCTAATGAATGCAGCATATAAGCAATTAAAGTTCTTTTATTGTTCTTTGCTATTCGCATGTTGTCCCTGTCCCACTGTTTCAGATACTGCTGTTCCAGTGACCACCTCCCTCCGTTTACTTGGACACACGCCACACCTCCCTCTCCAGATTAGCCTGTCCTGCTCCTGCTAGATGAGTTGTTTCCCTCAGCTAATGGACACTGGCTCTACAGACTTACAGTCTATCTGCAATTGGATCTGCATTAGTCTTAGTTACATCTATACCCTGTCCGTCCATGAGAATAGATTTCTCCTTCACTGGTTCTCCTCGACGTTTTTGCTTTTCCCTGTTTTTTTTTTTTTCTTTTTTGTTTTTTTTTCTTGCCATGAAGGAGGGTCTAAGGACAGGGGATGCTCTGGATAATTATTCATTTACTTGTTTACTCATAATCTACTTTGACATGCTTGATGAATCACTATTTCTGAATGTTTATTGTTTTATTGAATGTTTATTTTTTATTTTGAACAGTGATGTTTGCTAAATTAACCATTTGAGAAGTTCTCAAAGATGACTGTTGTTGTGATTTTGGGCTATACAAAAATAAATTGATTTGATTTGATATTATCCAAATTGTGAAAAGTCCTTGATATGTTGCCGGTAACAGAAAGTAAACCAGCTAAAGGTGTGTTACAGTAGGCTATTGCAAAGGAAGTAGTGACACCTAATATGGGATTTAACAAACAAATAAAAAAAAGCAACAATAAAACTTAGATAGTCCTCTAAATGAGTAAAAGTTTGTTTTTACTTACTCACAGTCATGCTGTATGTCTTGGCTGCAGTAAGATTTAACACAGTAGTAAAGGTGGTTTACATAGAAGTCTTTGTTTTTGTATTTGAGCAATGAAACAGCACATAATATCAGTCTACGGCTTCACACTGTGCTCCTTTGTACATAATCGTTGCTTAGTAAAAATGTAGTGTTCCCTAATGTGCAGAAAACTAGTGACGGACTCACATTGCCACTACATATGAATATGAATGATGAAGTTGGCATGGTTGTACCGGTCACCAGGCAACAGCAAACCCATTTTCATCCAGTTCCATTCTTCTGGCTCGATCTCTTCATCACGTGTGCGTTTCCCCCAAAGCCCCTCCCAGTGATATGTCCATGGAGCTCTCCTCTGGCACTGTAGTCCGCTCATTAGTTTGTAAACTGCCTCTAGTTGTGTCTCCTGGAGAGTTCGCCTCTCAACAAGCTGTCAAATCAAATATGAATGGCCTTGGAGGAGCCAGCTCACACCAAGCATAGGTTATTCCCACTGTTCCAGCCAAGCAGCCGATGACGAGAGGCCAAAAGGCTGTGGGCATTGTGGAGACTCAAATCTGGAGACAAAGTCACTAACTTTGGGAGGTTTTGCTTTGTGAGGACTAAAATCAGCCCAGAAGGTTTAGCCTTCTACATTAGGGCAGCATGGTAAGGGTAAGCTTAGGTTAAAATGAGACAATATAGTCAATTCTCAACATAGTTTTATCGTGGAAACAAAGTGCCCAATCCTAAGTTAGTTAATGAATAATATGAGACATTGTAAATTTAAAGGCTGTTTTTTACCAAATGCTTTTTCTTTTCTCACATAGACAGAATGATTTGAACAGAAAACACAAGTATTTCTTTATATTTAGTTCAAATGTTCATCTTTTAGAATTTTGACCCAAATTTTAAACAAGTTTAAATGTGAATCTTACTCTGTGCATTTTTCATATTTATATTTCCCAATATGTACTTTTTAAAATGTTTTTACACACTTTAAAGCTTTGAGGTAGGTCTAGTGTTTAAGTCTCTCCATGGCCTAGCTCCAAAGTATATTGTACAGCAGATATCCTGGGGGTCCTGTGGGTGATACTATAAAAAATAGAACACTGATTTTCTTAAACATGGGTCGATACCTTTCAAATACAGTGTTAGATGTAGTTTTCTGTTTGCTGGTCTACACATGTACTAGACTTAAGCTTCTTAGTGTCTCATGTTAAGGCTGCACTTAACTAAGTTAAAGGTAAGTACTGAAATATATGTATATCAGTGTAATATCCTCACCAAAGATGAGAACTCAACCTATGTGCGTGACAAATGTGGCTGATAGATATAAATAAACATATACACATATAGGCTTTCATTTACAATCAGTGTCATGGTTTGTAGTGTATATTCAAACACAAAGAGTAATTATTTAGCACTAAGCCTCCAGCACAAGTCTTATACAACCACAACTCTGAGTCCAGGGGCAAAAAGGCCCAAATGCACCACATACTGTCTGTTTACTGCATTCTCTGTCATGTATTTTTAAAATCTACATCAACATTAAGTCTGCTTTATGGTGTGATCACCATAGTGGTTTGCTTATTAATTCACTTTGAGCGAGTTTGAAATATTACAATTAATTGAATCTGTTTGTTTTGTTGTTGCCTTTGTGACTCTTAACTCAGTTCAAAGTGTAATCTATGTGCTCTATAGGGCATTTTCTTCAGTTGGTACTGGTTTGTCTGTTGAATATTACACCACTACTACAGTGTGCTACTAGATGTGAAGCAATGTTAACTTTTCAGTTCGTAAAGCGTGTGTGTATTTGCAAATTTCTAAAATCTGTCCATAACTGTACAGTGCTGGAAAACTAAAGATGTACGAATGTATGTGATTGGTCAGAACAGATATCTGCAGCAGGTGTGTGTAATCAGACACACTCAGTTCTAATCTGTCCACCATGATGTCAGATACAGTATAAATGTCACTGACACTGCAGGCAGCACAGTCAGTTTTTCACTATCTTAACGTGAAAGTTGTACATTATACTAGTTTGTACTACAGCTACCAAAAAGGACTTAGTAAGTAAGTGAGGAGGCTTTATTTGTATAGCGCTTTTCACAGACAGAGCCACAAAGTGCTTCACAGTGAGATAAACCCCTCCCCACTCACACAGGAGCCGTGGGGCAGCTCAGAAGTGATTGGCCTAAACACCTGGCGCCTCAACCTCCGACCACCCCTGTTCCCTAACAAGCATGTTCTTGGTTGGTGGGAAAACCAGACACGGGGAGGATCATGCAAACTCCACACAGAAAGGCCCGGGCCGAGAGTAAGTTGAACTCGCGACCTTCTCACTGTGAGGCAAGAATGCTGCTCTTCCACCGTAACAATTTGTGTTTAGTTCCACTTTATGTTAACTTTACTTGGAAGATTAATATCTGTTGTAAATATAAATTATACTTTGAAATTAATCATGAACACATTTTTAAAGAAAACTTAAAAATACCCTAGGAAGATGAGCATATTGGCAATTTTCTCGCAAGAAGCTATTAAGTAAGTGTGTAAACATCTGTTGTTTTATTAGAGGAGTTTGGGCCCAGTGAACAACATGCTCGCTAAGAGATTTTCTAGTGTGTTGTTATCCTTTGTAATCAGGAAAAATAATTTGATTCCAAAGAAATTACAAAGCAGGGACAAAATTCTTAAAATAGTTAAAAAACCTTGAATACAAAAGTCTTAGCTAATAAATCGTCCAACCTGTGCTACACACGTTAAATAGTCTTCATAGTTACTCAAGACATTTTGCCTCAACGAAACACTCACATTAGTGTACACGCACACTGCAAGGTCAGTTATGTGTCTTGCTCAAGGACAAAATGACACTTCATTCTAACCGTCCACCTGGTGTTCCAGCGGTCTCCCGTCCAAGTTCTAACCACATCGTGACTTGCTTAGCTTCTGAGATTTGACAAGATGAAGTTTTGACAAGCAGGTTTGGTCTAAACATGTGCTGTTTGACAGTTTTATGATGAACTCACATTTAGCTTGATTGGTCAGGTCCTGCAACGCCAATAATCTTTTTTTTTTTTTTTTTTTTTTTTACACTGCATAACATGCTCAGACAAATGTATGGTCAAGGCTCATTTGTTTTTCTAAACACGCATCCATACACTGATTAATGTATTCAATTAATTAAACCTGTCACATACACAGCTCAACAAAATAAATGAATATATGAACAAATAGAAGAAAAATCTAATCAACTTTGACTGACTGAATAAATTAAAATTAATGAAGAAATGACAGAGCAACACTTTTTTTTTTATTTTATAATTTACAGTGAAGTAATTATTTTTGCTGTCATGATAAGACACAGAGGAGACTTCATCATCTCACAACAAATGACGCCAGTGCCACCAGCACATGCTCCTTATAACATGGCTGTTTGATGTACAGTATATGCCAAAAGTCACGTATGCACACACAAAAATAAATATGGACCCGTCAACATTTGCGTTTTTCCTAAAAGTGACACTATATAAGCTTGAATTGTGTTGCTCCAAATTTGACCTGATGCAGTCATGACTTAATCATAATCCTGCGTTTCACAAAACGGCTTCCAAAAAGTTCAAGTTCAAGAATTGTCACTTTACATAGTCTACAGAATGAAAATATCCATAAGACTCTTAATGTAGTTGCCAGTAAGTAAGTCATACTCTAGATTTCAAATGATACTTTAGTTTTTCAGCATGAAAAACTGTCAATCTAAGGTGAGTCTCAAAGGGCTAAAGCAGGGGCCCAAAAACAGGCCAATAAACGCAAATTCAAGCAATAAAAGGGCTAAAAATATCTACAATAATCGGTTATTTGCTTTTTACGTAGTCACTCTTTGGGCTACCTTGACAGGTCCCTGGAAAAGAAGATTATGGTTTTAGTTTGTGACCACTGGGTTAAAGACCCTGTGCTCTTTTTTTTTTTTTTTTTTTTTTTTTAACATTTAAATTTGATGTGTTATTTGCATTAATTGTGTTTACATTGTATGTGTTAGTGTTGTGAAGCACACAAATTACGAGCTTCCCACATCGAGTATTGAGTTAGAGCTTCATCTACAGGGTTAAATGGAAATCACATAAAGAAAATATTACAATCTATTATGTCTGATGTGCTAAAGCTGTAGAAATGTTAGAAAGAAGTATGGTTGGTTTAAAAAAACAGTGCAAACATCTCAAAGATCTACCAATGACATCACAAATCTGTGACATTTAGAACCGTGTTTTCTGAGGCTCAGCAGGAAAAGAACCGTAACTTACAGACATATAACTTCAGCTGTGAATTTGAGTTTTTGAACAAGTCTCAATTCTGCATATCTGTCTTTTAAATACATAGTTAGTGTTTTCACATCAGTTATGTACAGAAGCTGAATCCAAAACTGGTTAAAGCTCAGGACTTTAGACATATCAAGCCTCGTCTACTTCCTAAATCAATACAATCTAAATTTGCTGTTCCCTTTTGAACACAAATTAGCCTAAAGCTTGTCACCAGATTCATCATAAAGTAGAAGATTCCCCTGTGCGCGTGAGTAAATTCTGCACCGCCGCCGTCACAACTCTTTCACTCTTCTAAGTGATGTGTGGCTGGAGTTTAAACACTGTCCTCCTAAAATATGATGATGCACGCTGACTGGAGAGCGTCTTTGAAAAGGGGTCATCAGTCTGGAGTGAGCGAGGCCTGCTCTAACCACGTAAAAACACTCATTAATCACGTCTTTGTTGTTTTGGCAGTTGACTCGTCGAGATGCGCCGCGTCGACTCCAACTTTGACCTCCACCGGGAGGAAAATTTACGAGGAGGTGGTACAGTGAGGAGAGACCAACGCCACAGTCATTCAGAACAGGCTTCAACAGCGTGGTCATATTATGAGAGCTTATGGAGGAGGTCAGAGGTCATGGAGTGTATGGATATGTGTTCTTCTGGTATATATAGAGCACACTTGTTTATGCACAGGGAATAGGGAGAGAGAGAGAACAGCTATGGGTTTTCTGGAATTTTCATTTTGTTCTGAGGCGAATGCAAATAGAACTGGACATTATAATAATAACGATTTCATTTGATCATCTTAATTTACAGTGTGACTTTATTTAGTCCAAGTTCTGTACAAATACATGTGTTTACTGACCAAGTAACAAAGAATTTGACATGACTGAAGTGCAATTTCTAAATGTTGGGATTAGTGCCTAACCCTATGCCAATATCTCTACGTTTTCTCTCCCATTTTACCACAACAGCTGTCTTGTAAAAGTCTTTGAGCCAGAAAAGCATATCTACATGTATAATTAAAGTTTCAAAATTCAGTATGTCACATTGGAGTGTATTTTTGGCAGCCCAGTCTCCAAAGAAAACTTAGATATACAATGAAATGTCAAAAACGTACATTTTCACATAATGTGTTACGAAAGGTCAAAACATAAAATAAGACAGAATTTTGGTTGAAGCCACGTGACGACATTTTCTTTGGGTTTAATGGTCTTAAACTACCCCAAGCCCAGCCCTAAACTTATCCATTTTAACAACTTAACCCCTAACGCCTGGTGACTTCAACCCAAAATAATGGTAATTTTACCATTTGGCTTTTTGTAACATATTGACCTAAACGCGTGGAAACATGATTATTGTAGATTTTTGACATTTTGCTGTAAATCTACGCCTTCTTTCAGAGATTGTGTTGATTTTTAGAGATTGAAGTTTGCATGTTCTACTTGTGTTATTATGATTCTCTTCAGTTTCCTTCCATTTCCAGAAATTTGCATACTTGCCCCTAGAGTTTGTTCTGATCCACTTGAAGATCTTACTGTATGTTCATAACTTAAAGGCGTGGTACCTGACTTTTTGTAGAGACTTAAAATTGTATTTATTTATTTATTTTTTACATCAGTCCATTTTGCTGACTTAAGTGTTTTGAGTCTCCAAATTATTCACAATGATGTGTTTGGACAAAGACAAAAAATATACAAAATTGCCACAAAAGCCATGTAAAGTTAAAAGGTCCAAGTAAAACACAGCACAAAAAGGACAAAAGCTTGAGGCACTCCGATGTGTTAAAGGTTTTTAATAAAAAAAAAGGGACTCCTACAAGTTTGACCTAAATAATCTTCTTCAGGGCATAGACAATTAAAGACAAAGACAAGTCGAGAGCTGTGGCGATATGCTAAATGTTGTTTGCAGATGCTTGCAACATTAACATGGATTTTAATGAAGAAACAATCTATTATTAGTAGATAAGACATTTTAAAGATGCACTGTGTAAGTTTGTGGAGGTGAAACGTCATCTACACAATTCAGTAGAATTAGAAGGTTAAAACCATACTTTGAGACTTTCTGAATGGAATGAAAACATTTAATGCCATATTAATGGATAAAAATCAGCTAAAGGAACCTTCTCTGCGGAAACAGACGTATTCGGGCCCTCCTGCAAGCCAAATACTAGACTAATATGTAGCCATTGAAGCCCGCTTAAAGTAAAAAGGCTGTTTTTTATAGTAACAAAGGCATCTAAATTACAAAAAACATGCATTTTTTTCCAAGTAAAATTTTGTCCAAAAAGGTGCGCAATGAACCTTTAAGCTAATTTTCAACCAAATACTTTCTTGTGATGTCTGTGCTGGGACAAAACTGCTATTTTCTTAAAAAAAGTTTACTTAATGTTAAACCAGTAGAGATTTTAAAATGCAGAAAATAGAGTTACTTAAAACATATTCTGACACTACAGGATGATGCACAGCTTTTGTTTATCTCTTTTTTTATGTTGTTTTGACTAATATATTTTAATAGAAGTTTAGCAAACATGCTGATAACAGATTACCAATTACATGACAACAGTTTGATGTTCTATTTCGTACTCTATTGTGCTTTCAAGGATGTGTGGCAATGAAGTCGAACATGAGCCGACCACTGGAACCAACAGTGAACACAACAACAACAACAACAATGAATCTTACTAAAAGTTACTAAGCCAGCTGCAAGAAAAATATTCACACGTATTTTCTTCACTCTTTTCCAACAATACGACATAAAGTCAACAATTTCTATCCTCTCTCAAAAGTCAGCGAGTTCACGCGTTAGAATAGCACGACACTGAACTTGGTGAGTTATCTGAGCAGACACAGTTATCAGTCTCTGTTTCCATTTGGATTTCCAGCTCATATGAAGAAGTGTCTCTGGTTAGAAACACATTGAATATATGCAGTTCACCTTCATGCCTTGGGGACCTCATTGGAAAAATTACCCCACAACTTGTCAGTGCCCTGTCCAGGTCTCCGTACATCTGTAATTAAAACCAATCTGGTCTTACTGACTTAAATTCACAATTATGAGCAGATTAGGATTCCCTGTTTGCCAATCCTCACCCTGACACTTTTACATACATTTATTGGCGTTGGGTTTCGCTGGCGTTAAATAAAATGACATTAGTATTTGCCCAGAAGCGTTCTTAATGTTAATAGCTCATTGAGATGCGACGGAGGAGCTGTAGTCTGGAGTGAAATGCCTGGAGAAAAAACATTAGGGGTAACTGTCAAAGCTCAAACGCTGCAGTCGTAATAGGAGGAAATGGCACATCCCCACTCACGCTTTAATACAGGTTATCGGAAAATCCTCTCCAGCTCCAATCATCTGCATTATGTAAGAGCAGAACAAGTGGATTTGGCACACGTCGGAAAACAGATGCGTGAGGTTAGGAAGGTTTACAGCGCTAATATAGACATTGTAAACACGAGATTGGGATGTAAATGCAGTCAGCTGTGGATTTTATTTCTGGAGAGTTTGTTTTTGACATGGTTTTGTAAGTATGTTGGCGAGAAATATAAATAAACAGGACAAAATAAAGCAAAAATAAGTGAGTGTATTGTATGAAAAGCAAACTTGGAATGTCACTTGCTTCACCTCAACATCTGCTTTGTCTTAAAGGATAAACATGATGTAGCCTGTTTCTGGCATTTTCTTTTCAAATATGAGTTGAATTATTTTGGCATCTTATGTAATAGAGCTAAAAAAAAAGTAACGAAGCATGTGTCAGGAATTGAAACAGCTTCATCTAAAATAAAAAAAAATGCAAAGGAATTTCCATGAAGTTAATAATCAAACCTATCTTGACTGAAATGCTCATTAACAAGTAAATTGTGGACTTAAACACAAGCTCAGGAACTTTGGTGCTGTGGAGGCTGGTGCTTCTCTGCTCATGGTCTCAGTCCGGATCTCATACTTGAACTTGAGATTTTTGTGAAAATGCAGCTTATGATGGCTTAAGGCCTGTTGTTTTCCACAACAGCGAGTAGACTTATACGCACACACTTACACATAAACATATGTACATAGGACATGAGTAAGACCTACAGTCTGACCATGTGCTCTCAAGACTTTATCAATCCAGCAGTGAAGGACTACATAAAAAATCCAGTGACTGTGGCTGGGTCTTCGCGGTTCATGTAAGCTTATAATCTAAGGAGTGTTGAGACAGGGAAGGTTGAGGACTGTAAGATGTAATACAGTCCTCAACTCTCCCTGTCTCATCACTCTTCCCAGAAAAGTGAAAAAAAAATCTCTGTGATACAATTATGATATTGCAAGACTGGTCAATTCAGAACAATATTTTACGAGTTTAAGTGTTATCTCTCAGATGAAAGTGCTGCTGTGTTTTTGATGAGGACAAAACATGAGAAAGGATTTTAAGAAGAACTAGGTAACATTTTTACCTTGTTAAATGTCTTTGGAAGTCTCTGTGATGATGGTTACGTATGAATTTTGGGGCGACTCTCTGCTCCAAATACAGGAACTGCAGCTTCACCTGACTCCTTCCTGACCTGAATTATTCTCCTAAGAAACCCTGGCTTTAGATGTTTTTTAATTTAGCAGAATAAAATGTGTTGTTTTGCTGCCTTATTTCAATATCAAATTTGCAAAAAATTTAGTTCCGCTTTAAACAAAAAACTCTAATGCGAATGTCCATGACTATCATAAAACTTCCACTTTTTGGTTTCTTCAGTACAAATAGAATTCTAGCTGTACAAAATTCAGGGATTATAACAGTTAATTAAGCCTGAGCTTCTATTATCCTGATGTTTATCACTGCACTTATGTCAGGCACAACAGCATTCAACTGTAATCACTTTGCTTTGAAGCATTGTCTCCCACACTTTTATAATCTCACAGACTAAGTGGAGATAAGCACGACACGCTTTTTATGTACAAACCAGCTCTTCTTTTGTAAACTTTTACTGTGAAGACTGAAATCTATCATCTTGTTATTGTTTTATATCTGGTTTATTATTTGTCAGAGCAATGTTTCCCAAGCAGGGGTACGGGGACACCAGGGGGGCGCTACGAATAGGTGTTAAAAGAATCTGTAATCTGACATTTTCTGATTCTAAAAATGCTAACTGTAGTCAATTTTGGATGATTTTTAAGGATTTGAGCATGACAAGAAAATGATATGATAATAATTGACAAAGAAATACAATGATTTACTTAAAATCCAAATTAGAGGGTATTTGAGTGTGAGATGAGAGTTACTTTGGAAAGAAAAGGTTGGTGTAAGAGACTTTCATTATATCAGGGATGATAAAGTAAAACACAAGGGATGATAAAGTAAAAAAGTGTGCACAAAATCTGTGTTGGTTTCTACAAACTTGTCACTAGGCAACAAAAGCCTGTTGCCGCCTGGCTTCTCATAAGCGACAACATTAAACTGCAAATTGGAGAGAGACCACTTGTCCTATTAATAATATTTTACTTTGCCATGAAATGTTAAAGATAGCTACTGAAGTTCCGTAAAATTAGAGCAATGACAATGTAAGTCCATAAACTGTCCTCACTTTGAGCATTTCTGCAGCATTAACATATCAGATTTTTAGTTCTAATGAATAAAATACCAAAGTAAAAGCAAAGTAAAGACATGAGCAATCCAAACAATACATTATTTTGCCGGTGGATTGTTAGGATGTCAAGTGGACAGAGGTTTTTGACAAACACTTGATTCAGAGTTGCACTGACCCACAGACATGATGACCACAACAAACAATCTCCTACAATCAGCGCTACTTGGGTCATTCTGTCTTGAAAAACAAAAAATCCAAACTGGAATTTAAATTGGGAAAAAGAAAAAAAAACAAACAAACTCAAAGGTGAATCACAGAAAACAAGTACATATTAAATGTAGGAATGATATAAATCTATCACTTTATACTGTATGTATGTTTAAACATTATGTTTGGTAAACAAAATGTGTTTCTGCTCTGATGATCTCTCTCATTCTCTCTTTCTCTCCCTTTTGCTCACACTCCAACTCTCTCTGTTGTCTCTCTCCCATCTATCTTTCTCCTTCTCTGTTTTCTCTCTCTCTTCCAACTGTCTCCTCCATCTCTCTTTTTCCATCTCTTTCTGCTCTCTCTCTCTCTCAACTCTTTCTCTCGCTTTTTCTTTGTCTCATCTCTCTCTCTGTCTCACTTTCCCTTCTCTCTTCTCTCTCTCTGTCATCGCTGTCTCTCTCTCTCTGTCGTCTCTCTCTCTCACTCTCTTTTTCTCTCCTCTCTCTCGCCCTCTTTCTATCTCTCCTCTCTCTCCCTCTTTCTCTCTCTTTCTCTCTCTGCCGTCTCTCTCCCCCTCTTTCTTTGTCTCTCTCCCTCCCTCCCTCTTTCTCTCTCACTCTCTCTCTCTTACTCTCTCTCTAACCCCCCCTCTCTCCCCCTGTTTCTTTTTCTCTCTCCCTCTTCCTCTCCCTCTCTCTAACCCCCCTCTCTGTCTCTCTCTCACTCTTTTTCTCTCCTCTCTCTCTCCCCTTCTCTCTCTGTTGTCTCTCTCCCTCTTTCTCTCTCTCTCTCCCCTCTTTCTTTTCTCTCTCCCTCTTCCCCTCTCTAACCCTCCCCCCTCTCTCTCTCTCTCCCTTCCTCTCTTTCCTCCCCTCTCTCTCTCCCATCCCTCCTCTCTCTCTCTGTCTCCCTCCCTCCCTCTCATCTCTCTCTCTCACCCCCCCCTCTCTCATCCCTCTCTCCATCTCCCTCCCTCTCCCCCCCCCTCTCTCTCTCTCTTTCTCTCTCCCTGTCTCCTCTCACTCAGCCGTCTCCCCACAGCCAGCAGCAGCATTAAAGTAAATAGGTAATTAATGAGAGCCTTTGGGGGAACAGCAGTGTGGAGGAGGCCTGAGGCTGGCCCAGAGGCACAGGCACCACAGACACAGAGCTCAGCGTGGCCTCGCCTTCAAACAAGACAAACTACACACAACGGCACGCATCCAACTCAGCATTATTCATGTCTTTATTATGTTCAACTGCTTCCACTTATAGAAGTCACGGATGAAAAGGTTAAGGAGTTCAACAGACGACTGAAGAATAAAGTTTGTGTGCTGCGTCCAACATTGCAGTCCCGATTCAAGCCTTCACTGGGTTTTAAAGTACATCTGATATTAGATAGGCACAGTTATGTTCAAGATTTTGCTATCTAACTCTAGAGGAAACTTCATGATGTTTTTTTATGGACTTTGACATGCCAATGACATGATAGAGGAGCCACCCAGAAATCAAAGCCATAATCTCTGTATTAAGAGCGAAAAAGGCAAACTAATAGAGGAACTATACCCTGTTACCATGTTTGTGTTCACACAGCAACAGTTTCTGAAAGTGGGGCTAAAAAGCTTTAACTTCAGCATTTGTTTAGTCTGGAACATTTAAATAATTAATTTGTAGGAGTTAAGAAAACAAAAGTTATTTTTTTTACCTTCTACATAAAGCTATGATGTACAAAAATGAAAATATTCACTGAAATCAACAATAAAACGCAACTATTCACTATTATTCCTAATATTAGTTACTATTTATAAATGTAAACATTTATTTTGGGAGTTTATGCATTTAATGCTGTTAAGTATTTTTTTTCCCCCTGAGATAAGGAAAGCTTGTCTAAATATCAGACAATATAAAACATGTTTCTTTATGTTCTGTTCAAACAAAGCTAATGTTGTAAATGTGCTTGTGTCATCAAAAAGTTCCTGGTCTGACTGAAAGTATCTGCCCCAGTCCATAGTTCCTGCTCTGTGTGAACATGCCCAAAATGGGAACTGGAACTAAAAAACATTCTAGGAAAAAGTTCCTATACAATGGGAAAAGGCCTAAAGTCTCCCAGGTAATAATGCTAGATCTTTCATCCTATTTTCTGATTATTTTAATGCTAGCAAGTTGAGAAAAATGCAATGCAACACAAGGGATTTTATTCTTTGCAACGTTACCATTGTAGCCACTCGTGGGACCGTTTGGTGAGTTTGAGGCTATGTGCTGTCATGTATTCTACTTCCTGTTTAGGGCTGGGCCTTGTGACTGTTTACAGTATTCTAACCCAGCTTTTTTCAATTCAGATTTGCAAAGTGTAGTTCTTCTCCTTAATTTATGTGTTATTTTTTATTTATTTATTTATTTATTTATTTAGGAAAAAGGGGAACAATGCATATTAATGAACATCAACAAATGTAAATATGCCAGATTATAGCCTAGGGCTAATTTCCATCTGCAGACCCCCTGGATTGGGGAACAATTCCAATGTATCTTTGTAAAGCATTGTAAAAGTGTGTTGTCTTGACTATTCAGCCAACAATAAAGATGTAGAGACTTTGTTTTCATCTTTAGTGAGTCTGCCAGGAGACACATCTCTGTACACTGACACTGAATCGTTGTCAAGTTTACTGATGAAGACTCTTCTATGTGATGATGTAGAAGAGCAATTTAAGTCAGTACATAACTACAAAGCAAATAAATGTGACATTATTTTAGTATTTCCAACCAAATCCACCCTCAGTGCTGCTTTCACTCCACACTATACTATTATTCATTTGTCAGTGCATCGTGACAACTCATATGGCCTATTCTAAGACTGTAGTGTGAAGATGAAACATGTATTTGAGTTTTACCTGCTGCGATGGAGGCCAGTCTCACATAGTCCGACCCTCTCTCCTCTGGTTCGTATGGATAGTCCTCCACCAGGCTCAGACCTACAACAACAACAACACAAACACAGTGTTACAGTATGTTCCACTCTCTGTGCACCTTAAGTATTGAATTAACACACAGTTTGATTGACAAAAACGTCTTCTACATGAGGCGACTCTGAAATACTAATACAAATCTGCGTTTTTACTTTGACCGGGTTTGCTTGACTGCAAAGTTGAATGTTATTTGTCTTATCATGTTTGTTTCCATAGAGAAGTGTCTCGTATTTTAACATATAGTTTTACATTTTTATTCTACTGAATTGTGTAGATGACTTTTCACCTCTAGCACCTTTAGAGACTTGAATGAACTGATTTTGAATTGAAATGTAGTTCATGTTCAAATGACAGTGGCACAGTGACATTTTGAGTCAAAAGAACAATTACTTTTTGAAGTAATAGAGTCATTTTTTACCCACATTAGTAAAGGTGCACCGTGTAACTTTTTGGGATTGGACAGCTGCCACTTGTTTCCTTGGAGATGTCTCTATTATCTTCAGTGCTGTCTGGAATGTTTCGTAGTAAGCAACTAAATGCACTTTTTCAGGTTCCAACTTTCAACAGTGTGGCATGAAAATACTGGGTTTGCCTTTCCACAGATCAGACTTGTAAGGTTCTGGTCAAGAGAATTCAATCGCACACTCAACCAAAAATTATAGAGGGATTTTCAGTCGACTTCACTTTTCGCTTCACTGTGGACTTTATGCAGAAAGACCCGCTCTCTGTCTGTTTACACGGGGAAAATTCTTTGAATTAAACAACGAAACGGAACGACAGCTAGCTGTTTTCATCAAGTATGAACCGGTCTGACAGACTGTCTCCTGAAGTTTGAGACAGTGTTTTTTCTCGTCATTTTCTCACTTACCTGAATGTGAGTGTAGGGTCGTAGGGTTGAATTTCATTCACAAATGTTGATTTAGCAGAATAACGCTTGTTTTCTCACAGTGATAAACTCTTGACGTTGGCTGACAACGGAGCTTTTTCGACTTGTTTCCACTGTTTGTGTCTATGTGCAGAGGCTCTTTCTGCAGGCGGGATTCGCGCACATTGCTCGTGTTGATAAACAAAAATACCTCTATACAATGCTTATGTTAAGTGCTTATTTGTTGCATCTGAATGACATGATCAAATATTTTAACTAATCCTTAAAGTTTTTGGTAATAAAAAAATAAGCAAACCATGAATTGAAATACAATTTTAATACATCAGAGTGCCCTGCATTTGTACAACAGCTCCATTAGTTGTGGAGTCTGGTCAGACAACAAACTGTATCTACTATAAATGTACTTTAACCAAAAATTATTTAAGTCAAATTCATGACTTCTCTCAAAGACTTTCTGTAATGGTCTCTGCACTGCCTCCAAACTGAACATTTTAGGATTTGAAGTTTGTATAATGAACTTAAACAGATGTGGAGGACTTTCTACATAAAACCTGTTTATTAAGGGCATAAAAAGTGGACTGTTGTTAAAAGAGCGACGACACAGGCACTTAATGCTGATGGATAGTTTTTTTTTCTGAAAGTGAGTACATTACATTACATAAAAAGAAGTACTTTGTGATTAAACACAAAACCAGACTGCTGTGGGGCATTTAACTGTAAAACTGTTGTAAAACATTTGTAATTGTAAAGAAGAAGGCCTGCTGTGACCTTTTGGGAGGAGAGACAAATGACTGAACCACTGTCTGGGGAAAAAAAAAAAAAAAAGAAATCTAGATATGTTGATGCACGGGGATACTAACAACCTGACAATGTGAAATCAGCATTTTTATAACTTGCAGTCACATTCAACAGCTAAAATGTATTTACTTGATGTTGCACCGATAAGAACGCACCAAACAGGAAAAAGAAAAACACTTCATTGACATTATTTTAATCAGATAACAGTTATAGCTTCACACATCATGTCTTTGATGCTTGGATACATTTGTTTTTTAACTTCCTTATGTCACCAAAGCATTGCTAATTGCTAGTTAGCGCTTAATTAAGACAACACAGGCGTTCTCTGTGCTCCCGCTTTACATTATAGACAGTTACTTGCCTAACTTGATCAGAAACAGTGAAGGAAGGAATATATTGCTATTTCTTTTGTTAAAATAGAGAAAACTGTGCTTGAAAATGACCAAAACGTGAGCACTGACAGAAGTTTTAAAGAATATTTGTGAGTGTGAATGAGCCATGAATTGACTAAGTGCATAAGAATATACTTATTTACCTGCTGTTTTCACCAAATGTTCATGGCCCTTCACAAAAATGTGAAAACATGGTCATATATTAAAATAAATGATAGTTTTACAAGAATCAAGAAAGTTTGTGAAGAAAAGTTTGAAAATATGTTGAAAGTTGAGAAAACTCACTTCACACTAAGGACAAAGACATATAATAAGTAGAATGTTATTGAACACTTAGCATCTGAGCTAGTCTGGTACATTTAACAGACACGAGAGCGTTGTTACATATCATTATGTAGTTTATAAAGCTTTTAGTGTTTTATTATAGATCAGGTTTGAGTATAAAACTGCTTTTGCTTCGGCCAACGAACTTCAAGTAAAGATTTCACAACTTGTGCATAGTTAAAGACTCGAATCCTTTGCATGTTACTCTTGTAAACAGCAGACAAATGACATAAATATCTCCAAAGAAAAGTTGTACATGTTAGCTTCACTTATCTGTAGAGGAGGTGAAATTCAAAAATATATATATTTTTAGCAATGTGCTAAATATAGTGATCTTGACTTAATGTTTTAGTGAACTGAGTTGTTCAACCTCCGGCCTTTTTTCCCCTAACACGTTTGACTAAAATCGGTAAAAAGTCAAACTAAAGTGGTTTCTGATCCTTTGAAGCACACGCAAATAGCTGGAGTCTTTGTGAAGCTGTATCCCTGTAGTTTTAGCTTTTAAAAACTAACAGGCTTTGATCAGAAGTGAGAGTTTCTCCAAACAAAAGAAAAACACAACTTAATTTACGCCTACATTCTTTTTTTAGTAGATTTAAGGATTGGTATAGCTGGTGTTACAGCTGAGGCCTGAATGATACTAGATTTGGCATTTTAGGGGTTTTGACCATTACTCTGCAAAAGTTGAGGTCACTGAGGTCAAAATGAGTTTTACAACCTAAAATAAAAAAAAAATGTAGGTGGAGCCAATACAAAAGTCATAATAAAAACTTTTTTTATTAGTCAGTTTACAGTTGAAACTGAGTCTGATTCATCCCAGAGGCTGATTTGACTCTAAATAAAAATGACACAATGTGATTTTTATCTTTAACCTTCCCAGGTGCTTCAAAGTTTGTTTTTATCAGATATTGAACAAAAATGAATTTTTCAAGAAAAAGTAGGACGGCCATTCGAAGAGACACCAAATGTTATAAATAGAAAACTGTAGCTACACTTAGTACTCTTACTTTTTTCTTTGTTCGTTTAAGTACTTGTTTGGGGCATTTTGTGTACATTGTTCAGCTTCATCTTTTTAAATGTACAGTTATTTTAAGACACAGCCTCTTCCAAATAAACCCCAGATGTGCACAAACCAAGCTGTGATCAAACCAGTGTATGTATGTATGTGTGTAATGTTGTTCACAGACTGTACAGTGTGTATATGTGTGTATATGTTGTTTATAGATACAGACACAGAGCTGGGAGCACTGTGGAGGCACAGAGCTGTTTATGTGCAGCAAGAACACTGCTGAGAATCACAATACACACATCACTTACAAGAGACGAGAAGTAAAAGCATGATGATGCACCAGGATGAGCTCAACTTACACATTTGTGTTCAGGAGGTTCTTCTGCCTGTCGACTGCATTTTATCAGTCAGTTTAGAAGCCACATGTCTTCAGTTTACCTTAGTCTAGTCTTTTATATTGCACCAATTACTAAAGCAAGTTCTTTTTGAGTTTCTGAATGTGCTGTCTAATGTTCAAACTAGTCTAGTCATTTTTCATCTTCATTCTCAATAGATGTGTTCATGTTTTACAATGTGATGATGCTGTGAGGTCAGATTGTGGACAAGAGTCAGTTTTTATAGTCAATATTTTGTCTAAGCAGGAATTTCCATCACATTTTCATCTGGTATTTTTCTTAATAGCTAGAGTACTGACTTGACTTGACTTTTTTGTTGTCATTTAGTAGACTTGGCCTTTTGAATTACACTTTGTGAGAAAAACAGACCGGTGTGCAACATCTGAATCAAATAATAACATTTTTTTCCTCATATACATACATACATTGCCAAGAGCACGACTCTGATTGGCTGTGCTTGAGTGGTTCACTCCAGTTTCATTTTACGATCTGTAAAAAAATAGTTTTTAAGCCTAAATACAATCAAAAATTAATGTTTGAGGATATTAAAAATGTGTCAAAGGGTTTATAAGACACAGAAATTAGTTGAACACAATTTTACTTCCTGTTTTGCAATGTTAACATTAGGTACCCCACCTTTAAGTGACTAGAACCATGGGCTGTTGTGTTGTTTTTGCTGCCCTCTATCTGTGTTAAATTATATTGGCAATGTGGTGATGTCACATGAACCAGACTAAGATATAGTAATTATTCGTGATCACTGTCTCAAGCTTCATAAATCTTTAAACCTGTACAGTGTGTCATGTAAATGTATTTATCTGACCGTGTAGCACCAGTCCAGACTGATGCAGGCTCCAGTAGATGCTCAGACAGTTCTTCTCCTTCTTCATGCCTCGTTTGCACTGACATCCGTGGAGGGGTGTGGCCAGCAGAGCCGTCATGGCGTTCTCACACTGGCTCCTGGCCCCGGGGCCCAGTTTGACGCTGCCGTCTCCGGCCACACACTGTCTGAGGGTGCGGAGACGAGGGCTGCAGCTGTCATCACTGGAACAAGTGTCTCCAGCCCGAAGGCAGTCCCATCCAGAAGAGCCCAGGGCCACGCTGGGACCTCCTGTTCAACAGAAACAAACACAAACACATGAGTCATGGTTAGTTTGGACCCTAAAATAGCATCTATAGAAGCAGCACAGATCACTGGTACAATCTGTTTTCTTCAGCACTACCAGCACTAAACTATTTAAAGGACACACATTATGTATTATATTTATCATTTTCATTGGCCAACATGCTCCTGCACACCTTCAATTTATCATCTTTTTGAACAAAGCAAAACAAATAAAGACATCTGACTCCACCCACTGGCAGCATAAAGAATTACACAAGTGATAAAAACAGATGCTAGCTTGCCCTCAGATTGCTTATGTAAGCATGCAGCTGTACTGAATGTGACTTTATTTCAAAGATGCTTAAGCTAGTCTGGTGATAATCTAGTGTCTTAAAAAGCACACAGGATCTTGGAACTCAACATTTGATGTCACACATCACATAGGACTCATCAAACTTGCATGAAATAAATAAAATACATCTGCAGGCATGTTTTATATGAGGGAAAAGGTGTGATTTAAAAAACATCAGAAATGCCATTTCTATACATTCTATTGAACACATAGCTAGGCTGGAGCCACCTAGTGCCTTTACTCAATTTCATTTCTCTCTATCTACTAGGTCAGGTAACGCAGGACTGCAAACGCTTCCCAAAAAGCAGAAAGTATGGTCGGCCAATCAGCGCGCAGGAGCAGAGTGGTGTTCCTTTGACCTTGTATCAAATATTAACTTACATGTATTATAAGTGCAACCCACTGTGTGCGTCATGTGTTTTTTTTTTTTTTTTTTTTGTTATTTTATTTTTATTTTGATTAAAACATTATTAAAAAAAATATTAACTTACATGTTATGTTATTGTACCTCTTAATTTGCAAGTTGACTACATAGAAAAGGCAACAGTCACTGACACATGTTTATGCTCTACTTCCTGGACGACAAAATGACCAAAAGCAGTGATTGAAGTCCCTGCCTACTGTGAAGCAAGCGAGCCCCAATGATGCGATGTCAGACAATGAAACCGGCCGATGCATCAGGCTTTTGAACGCAGCCCATGGGGATTTTTGTCTTGTTTTTATTTGCTCACATCAGGACTGTTACTAGACACAAACATTTTACCAATCATATGTAGTCAAGAAAAAGACACGCACATTTACAATTCATATCATTCTGAATCATTTATTACTGAAATATAAGAGCTGAGTTTTCGTCTTAAACCACTTGGACCAGCTGGTGCCACCCTTGAGCGAGAGCAGTGCAAACAGCCTGGACACGCCCTTGTACTCAAACGTCAGCACAGTTTTCAGAGCAAAGCCTGGAGTCAAAACAAAATGTGGGGATAGTCACATTCATTTTTAAACATTACAAGGAGCTCGAGTGGTTTGCACTGCTTTCACTGCTTTAGATCTTCCACCAAACAGCTCCGGCTACATTCTCTCTCAGGGCAAAAGTACAGAAAGTTTCCTCTACAGCGCGTCTTTCAATGTACATAGTGAATTTAGCTGTAAAATTATTTAGTAAGTGAAATTTAACATTATATAAAAGCTCATTGAACCATGTGACCTGTCTTTAGCCTCGCTGCTTTACTCAGATGAGCGTTTGAAGAGCTGTTGGGGGCTAGAAGCACACACTTGTTTAAGACTGGTACTTGTTAGGATGACACGGTATTGACTTTTCAAGTACTTTTCAATGGGACTTCAGCTTTACACAAATACAGCTCTCTTTTTTGTCATTTATTGCACTAATGAAGAGAAATGTACTTGGGTGATTTGGGCTTTTTATTCCAACTTGACAAAAACACTTTAATTACACATCTTCAGTGATACAAAATGTTCAGTTTGACCATTTCGTTACTCAAATCTAAAATGCCTGTTCTGTATTACTAATACTAATACACCTTCATTAAAAAACAAAACACACAGAAACTGCCATCTCGAAAAGACCTTCTGCCTTTGTACTGTGACCTTCATCAGACAGAGAAGCATTCTGGACAGTCCGAAATGATTTGTAGACCTTATAGTTAAGATAGTTTTTTTTTTTTTTTATCTAAGTTTGTGTGTTCCTCCAAAAAGTATACAAAAATGCAGGGCTTTATGAAAACAATTAGGCAACAGCGCATTGTCTGAATTGAATAAGAAAGAACTTTGTTTCTCATCAAGAGCCAAATGCAGCACTCAGTTTCACTTTGCTGTTTGTAAAAATAAGTTTATAACAACCAAAAGGAATAAATGTTGTTATTAACCATGTGTTGAAGGATTTACGAGAGGAAGTTGTCAGATTTAAAAAACTAAATGTTACTACTCAATGTTTGCTTCCTTAAAACGTAAATAAACAAAAAATGAATACAAAACATCCTAAATCAGTCACATGTTTTGCTTTATTACATAATGTATTCTGAGCCAATTGTTGGCTACACTATGTTTTAGTGTGAAGCAAGGCATGCTGATATGCTAACAGCAGCTAGCCATAATACTAACAATGTCAGACTGACTATGTGGAGTTTGGTGAACAAACAGGACATTGATGCAGTCAGCTTAGACAATCCATCGAGCAAATAATACATGAAATCACATGACATTGTATTTTTGATTTGAGTTGAGACTTTTGTGCTTTGGTATTTTTTATATATAGATTTGCAATTATGACATATTTTTACACTTTCCAAATTTTATTTGGTAGATTATTCTAAGTGATACAATACAATGTTTTACATTGCAACATGGCATGTTTTGAGAGGAAAAGTTTAACAATAAGCCAAATAATGAGCAAAGTTCCAAACTGATGACTACACAATAGACAGACAAGAATATTTTGAATTTCTCACAAGAAACACATTTTTAATGAGCCTATAAGCATACATTTTGTAAAATAATTTTAATGTTGTTCTAGGCCACAAGGGTTCAGTAAAGATAACTGCTGAATACAAATTATCCTCCAACATCAGTCCACATGTCCATATAATTTCATAATATTTCAAAAACATGGAAGATCGTGTCAAAACAAATTTAGCGTCAAATACAAACCATCCGATTATTAGAAAAGCGTTGGTCTTAATCTGTGACATAAATTTGCACGTCGCTTGTCAGAAACCATCAGACACGGGCGGATCTGTGTTGTGTGCTAAAATACTGCAGTGTTTTTGGGATTACTTGGAAAAACCCACAGGGGGGAGCTGTTTTATTCATGACTCCATCCAGATGCCACGCACAATACATCTGACACCAGCTCCTGCTCCGTTACAGTGAAGAAAAAACTAACTTCCAAACAAAGTGATGTGTTATTGGGGACATGGCGTTCACTGTTGTCACTACTTTGTATTCCGCGCTAATCACAGACACAAGTTTTCTTCCCCAAAGGGCACTAGCAACAGCGAGTGAGCGAGCACCAAACAAAACGCACTTATGAATGATGTATGGAGCGCAATTTTTCACTCCAATGAAAAGTCTATTTTGGGAACGCTGCTGACCGTGTAACCAGAAAAACAGTTTTAGCCAAAAGCTGTCTCAGGCAGGCTATAAACCAACAGGGATGTTTTGTGCAATATGTCTTCTGTGTTTTACCATTCTGAAAAACAAAAAGTATGTTGCCTCATTTTCCAAACTTGTAGCTCTTGGATTTTGGAGACTCAACAAAACACAAGTCTCCTACAGCAAACTTTCACACCATATACCACGCAACAAGAATTTGCTGTTGCCACAAGACTAAAAGTTCAACTCTATTTCAATAGTAAAGGCATTGATCCAATACCATTTTTCTTTTTTGATCAAGGTTTTAGACCAGTGGTTCTCAACCTTTTTCAGTTGCGACTTCAAAATAACAATCTCCTAACACAAAATGTAGGCTACCAGCAAAGTCTTTAATCTTGTGTTGATTTAACCAGATAAATCCATCTGTTTCATCCCAGCAAATAGGAATCTACATCCAAACATTTTACAAGATATAAATGTTCAGTTTTTAAACACAAGTGAAACAGAACAATTTCACAACCCCTGTGGTGAAAACCTCTACTTTAAACAACTGTCAGGTATAGAAAACAGTAGATTATAGCGATTTCTGATAAAGGTGAAGATCCTTTGAAACGATTTGGTAAATGTCAAATTTAGCCAGTTAGTGTGATTATTAAAAGTATCAACTTCCTCAATGCATGCTCATATTATAATCGATTAGTGTATGAGTCTGATACTTTTGACACTGTGTTTCATGGCTTGCGTGTATATACCACGCCATGACCAATTGCGTGTCATGCATGTTCTGCCTATTTTTGGCAATGGCAGATGTTTTGGTTTTATACACGGTCGTTTTTTCTGTATAGATACACTATTTGTTGAGGACCACGGTTAAGTTTAGGTCTGAAGTTACAAAAATGGGTAAGTTTGGGTCTCTGCTTGAAATTGGTTAAGGTTAGAATTAGGATAGTTAGTCTTCATGAATATTAACACGTCTTTACTTCTGCCATTTAACTGAACTTTGGCAGCAACACATGAAATACACCACAGACAAAAAACAAATAATTGAAATTGTGTCATATGACACACTGTTTCAAATTACGTATGGACACTATCTGGAGAACAGGCTGCTGACAGCCTAGGTTCACGTTTCAAATGTGATGATGTCATCAGTCTAAATGGTTGGAAAAAAACAACAAAACTTTTTCTGTCATGTATGCTGCCATGAGATATTATCAAGCAAGTTCTACTCTGTGTATGCATTTTTCTTGATTAGCGCTCTGGCTCATGCAACATGTTCTTGGGTTCGACTTCTAGGCTCTGTGGACCTTTCTATTTGAGTTTGCATGTTTTTCCATGTCTAGATGGGTTTCTTCTG
The DNA here is from genome assembly GCA_038363315.1 of Mugilogobius chulae. Taxonomy (NCBI): domain Eukaryota; kingdom Metazoa; phylum Chordata; class Actinopteri; order Gobiiformes; family Gobiidae; genus Mugilogobius; species Mugilogobius chulae. The sequence continues at coordinate 14,898,444 of CM076406.1, read as the reverse complement.
GATACTCTGGTTTTTCCTGTTGCCTCCCTCTCCTCGGGACTACATTTGAAAATGAGCTGCAAAGCTAGAATCTGGTACAAGCATTTCTGCCTTTTGCTTAAGGTACATTGTCTAATAAACGGAACCTTAATAACTTTTTATGTTACACAAAAGCTGCTTTAGACAAACTATTTGTAGCTGTTTTCCATCTGTGTTAAATAATGTTGGCTTATAATGCAGTGGTGAACGGAATCTATGGGCTAGTTAGCTTTAACCTCTAAACGTCCAGGTTTTAATAACCAGCAACAACACCAAAGACTCGTTAGAAAGCTTGACCATGTGCAGCACTGTTTTGTGTACATTAGATTGTCAGCTGTTGTAAGCACAACAGTCCTGGAAGTCTGGTGTCTAAACCATTTCTTCAAGACTTTATCAGGTTGTTTTATTAAGATTAACAAATGTGACACATGTAACGACAGAATATGTGGCTTAAAATAAGTCCAAATGAGCAACTACCCAATGACCGCTAATTCTTATCAGTGACATGTATAACAAGTGAAGCCAAGGTGCATAGTCTATTTACATTTTATGCATATTTCAGTACATTTTCAGTTACTTTGGTTTTGCCAGTATCACTATTTTCAAATACCACAGACACCCAAGAATATCATGTAATACTTAAGATAACAGCTTCAGACAGTGATGAAATATGACTTTATCAAATTGTATCTTAATAGAATCCAAAATGTAAGTTTAATGCTGCTAAATTGAAAGTTGGGACAAAGAGACACACAGGGATTAGTGCATAAGTACTGCTGTAATTGGGTATCTGTAGCTTGACAGATTCCTACAAATTTATGCCAAATTCAATTTCTGTAAAACGCTGTGAGACAGTCTTTGCAGAGCTCAGTTAGTTTTGAGATTAAATTGTATCAAATAATATTTTATGAGCTTGATATAATAGCTGCTCAATCAACTGGTGAGAGCCAAGAATGTATCGACAGGAAAGAAGTGGCTTTGTACAGGAAATTTGGCTCCAAGTTATAGTTTGGAGGAGCAAAAACACTCTATTTTGATACTGGGGAATAAGTTGCATTCACATAACAACATCCTACAGGCCGGCATTATTTAAGACAGATGAAAGACAGCTAAAATACATGTTGTTTAGTTATACTTTTTTGTACAGTAGATGGTGAAAGAGTTTTGTCACGGTTAGAAATCACTCTATTGAACAAACATGGATTAACCTTTAGAATAAAGTACAATATTATTACGGTAATAGAAAAATTGGCTCTTGCCCACAGTCAGGGCTTATGGCAGTCTTTATATGGTTGTGATCCCATTTAAGAATATGAATGCAACTAATAGACTCTCTCTATACCAATGTCAGCACCACAATAAATAATAATAAACAATAGAATGTATTTTTGACAGTAATTGACTTTATATTTTTACTGTGGTATTTACAAGCAAATGCTTGGCAAAAAGCTGTACAAGAAATGTCAAATTGTTCCCAAATGAGTGTAGTTTTAGTTGTGATTAGTATCTGGCGTTTGCTAATTTTGACAACCTAATATCATTTAATAAGTACAAGTACAATATTGAAATATGGCAGGGCTTTTCAATTATATTTACCACTGAGCCTAGATTTAGGGGCTGGACTACAAAAGTGAACAACACATCCAGAGGTATTATTAAATAGAAACCTGTAATTTTTGCATTGCTATAAAGACAAAATCAATAATTCAGAAAACCCAGTGTCAATCAACAACCAGGCTTAAACTAGTGCAGCAGTGGGACTAGACCAGTTCCAAACCAAACACAGTCTACGGCTTACATCAGACGTACATCAACAATAAATGAGTCAAGACTAAACACGAGACTATAATGTTTTAACCATTAAAAAAGCATAACAGATTCTGGTTCAAATGATGTAAAAGCTACTGAATAACAGAGCTGACTAAGAGCAATAACAACAACAATCAATCAATATCAAGCAATATGATTCAATCTATGAAATATATTTCATCATCCTGGACCAAAACATACTGCTTAGTGGGCCTCTTTTGACCTCCTGGTCGTCATTTGAATCAACAATGTCTCCAAAGAAAACGCAGATATACAACAAAATGTCAAAAATGTACACATTTTGGTTGAAGTAGCAATTTAACAGTCCTAAATTTACACATTTTAGTAGCTTGAAGCATAACGTACCTGTTAAACACAAAGAAAATGTCACCACCACCATCAAATTCATGGTTAGTTTACGTGTTGGTTTTTCGTAACATATTGACGAAAAAAAGGTGTGAAAATGTGCCTATTATACGTTTCTGACATCTTGTAGTATATATAGGTTTTCTTCAGAGAATGGGCTGTTTGAAAAGCCCTGGTCTATGATTTGACTACTGATTCAGACGAGGCCTTTATGTGAGGAGTTTGCATGTTATGTCTACATTGGTAACATGATTAAAAATAGCCTAGCTTTCCAATGGACATTCACAATTCTAAACCAAATCCAGCAAGTTCTTTCAGCTTCATCTCATGGCTTTCTTCTTCTGTTTTTCCTGTCACATTTTCAAAACTTTGCCAACTAACCGTCATGTAAACCTTGACTATTAAACATGACATTGCCAAACCGAAGTCAGATGTAAAACAAAGATTGTGTAACGTTTGAGCACATTTTGACAGCAATTCAGCGCTAATCCTCTGCAGATAAGTGTGGCTCTTCTTGGCGGCGGTCTTGACAAGCTTTACTTAATACGCCAAAACGATGAACATTTATCCCAACTAGCTATTTCAATATTGACACTAAAATCGATTTGTTTTAGGTAGAAAGAACAAGAGAGCGGAGACATTGCAGGGTTGAGATAGTGTCATTCATTTCCAATGCAAATAAGTTTTCTTGGATGGTGCAAACAAAAGCTAACCTTCCATGAGACGCTTTTAAAATGTAGATGGGGCTGAACATCCATGACAGCATCTCACCCGGTGGCAATTTCCTCTGCTAAAAACATATCCAAAAACCTTCTTATGTAAGTGCTGAGATCAGGTGTGGGTGGCAGCACAACCGAAAAAAAAAAAAGAAAAAATCATGCTTCTCTCACTTCAAGGCAATTGATAGATCGAGTGAGCATCAAACCAGAGCATTCGAAATCATGTTATATTGAAACGAATCCATTGCACAAAGAGGAGGTTTTTTATATTTGTCTCATGAAATTAAGATAGCGGGAGATAAGCGTGCTTCGATAAACACAGCCGGAGCTCACACCGGCAGTTCAAAGACAGACAGTCAAAACCAATTAGGGAGAATCAGTGCTTGTCATTCAGATTGGTTCCATCCCATACGCCCAAATGTTTATCCCACTGAGGTAAATAATCTCCGAGCTGCCACTGCTTCCTGTTTGGAGTCTGCCGGCGTCGACTCCTTCTGTCCTCTCAACCTGCAGCAGATAAAAGAACGGGCTAACAAAATGTACTGATCTGTTTGAAGTGGAAAGACGGGATTTTGTGGGGAGGAATTCATGTGGAAATATAGGAAACAGCTTCATCAAGATGACAGTCGGTGACAATCAAGATGTAGATTTGCGTAGAAATTCTTGTGCCTAATTATAAATGAGTTGTATGCATAATAATACAGAATATTGATCGCAAGTTATGTTGTTGTTTTTAGCATGGCTAGCTGTCATTAGCTTTTCTGGGAGGGCTAGCCTTGCATGAGCAAAACATGTGACTTAAACGACTTTTTATTAATTTGGCAACTTCCTCTTATAAATCTTATAAATCGACACATGACTAATATCAACATGTATTCATTTGTTTGCAATTACAGCTTAAAAACATCTTTTGCAAACAACAAAGTGAAACTGAAGAAGACTACCCGAGCTCAGCCAATCACAAAGCTGCATTTCACTCCTGTTTAAAACTAAACTGGTTAATTATTCTGTTCAGACAGTACACAGTGGTCTAATTGTTTCAAGTGGCTGCATTTATCAAAGACTTTTTAGTGAAAAACTCAAAGTTTACCAATTTACAACTAACAAAAATTAGTAACCCCAACTTGAAGGTTAAGATTTATTAGGACAGTGTACAAAGATCAATGGCAGAGATGCTTGAACCAGATTCTAGCTTTTGCAGCTATTTCAACTGTAAAGATGCCACATTACATGACAAACCAGGAAGAAACCTACGCAGACACGGGAGATATCTCCAGACTTGCCCCTTACTCTATTTTTAGTCCTCCAGGCTTTGTGCATTTAATTATTGGCAAGTTAAAAAAAAAAACCTGTATATGGGACAAAACAATACAAGCTGAAGCCACTTTGTAGGCTCCATTGAGACAAGCAAGGAAACAATGACTAAAAATAAAAGATGACAGGAGTTTGCTCATGGTCTTCAACCTCATAGAATTTGAGAAAATAAAACTTTTGCGGTGAAGTTTAAATATTCAGTCCACGGTCCAGTGCAAAAGAGGTGAATAGTAATTTTATAACCCTGTACTTTGTGGCAAAAGGCTTGTACAAATCTCAAGCCAAACTCTAAATGACTTGACTCTACTTCCGAAAGTTGAGCAGAGACGTGTGTGTTCTATGGTGTGTGTGTGGTGTGTATATGTGTGTTATGTTGTGTGTGTGTGTTGGTGTGTCTGTGGTCGTGTGCTGCTTGCGCTCAGTCTGCTCCTCACGTCCTCCTGTCCACCTAAAGCTCCAACGCCACCGGGCATTCGTCACTGCCAGCACCACTTAGCCAACAGCACCGGGAGAGAGAGGGAGAGAGAGAGGGGGGGGGGGGGGGGGGGGGGGGGGGGGGGGGGGGGGGGGGGGGGGGGGGGGGGGGGGGGGGGGGAGGAGAGAAGAGAGAGAGGGGGAGAGAGAGAGAAGAGAGAGAGAGGGAGAGAGAGAGCAGAGGGAGCAGAGAGAGAGAGAGAGAGAGAGGAGGGAGAAGAGAGAGAGAGAGGAGAGGAGAGAAAGAGAGAGGGAGAGAGAGAGAGAGAGGGAGAGAGGAAAAGAGAGCGAAGAAGAGGAGAGAGAGGGGAGAGAGAGAGAAGAGAGAAAGGAGAGAGAGAGAGAGAAAGGGAGAGAGAGAGCAGAGAGAGGAGGAGGAGAGAGAGAGAGGGGAGAGACTGAGGGGGTGAGGGGGGTGAGAGGGAGAGAAGAGAGAGAAAGGGGGAGGGGAAGAGAGATAGAGAGAGGAAAAAGAGGATAGAAGAGAAAGAGGGAGGGGGGACAAGAGCGAGAGAGGAGTGAGACAGAGAGGACAAAGAGAAGAGAAAAAGGCAAAAAGAAGATTAGTAAAAATGAAAGAGAGAGTGAGAAAGAGAGGGAGGGGGGCAAGAGTATGGGAGAGGAGGAAGGAGGAGAGAGAGAGAGAGAAGAGTACCATAGATAGGGTTAAGAGAGATAAAAGAGAGAGAGGGAAAAAAGATTTGTTCTGTTTATTGATATTTCAATTGAATACTTCTGCCTTCTTTAATTAAAAAACATTTTGCATTTCTTCAAAATACAATTAAGAAAGAGAATTAAGGACGAGAATAGACAGTGAGAGAAAAGAGGGAAAGGGAGGGTGAGCCTGAGAGAATAAAAGTGAAAGGATAAATGAGAGAATGAAGAGGTAGAAAGAGAAAGATTGAAAACACAGAGAGGGAGATAGAAGTGTGAGTGAAGAGATTGCAGAAAAAGAGAAAGGGTGTTAGAGGAAGAGAAGACATGGGAAAATAAAAGAAAACAGGAAAGGGTTAGAAGAACTATTGGAGAATAAAGAGAGAAAATGAGATGAGAAATGAGGAATAAAGAGGGAGAAAGGAGGAGAGAAGTGAGATGGAGGAAGAAGGATGAGAGAGAGAAGGAGAGACGGTGGGAGAAGATAGAAGCAAACAGAGAGAGGGTGAGAGGGGAGGAGTGTCTGAAAAGCCATTAAACAGCGATGTAGCAGGAAAGAGAAGTTTGACTCTACATCCCGTCTGAGGGAGCTTTAATTCTCCATAAGTTAGCTTCACAGCCCAGGGAACGCTCCATAAAGTGAATGATGGCGGAAATGAGCGCTGGACCAATAATATTGATAGAAAAATGAAGTATGTGTCAACACTGTGAGAGTTTGACTCAGCTTTTCCTGATACAGGTCGATCCGCCGCAAAGACTAAGCAATGGCTGTTTTGGTTGTGATTTATATTCATTAAAGTTCATCAACTGTTTACAACAAAACGACACTGGCATTTGAATCCTTCTGCTCAGTGTCACTTTGATAGATGCGCATATTTATTTGAACTCTCCAGGTGTATTTTGGCAGGTTTTTCCTCCCGATATCAAACTCTGAAATTACAGTTTTATGAGAGAACTAACTTGTGCTGTCAGAAGTTTTCAAAATGATAGTAATGATAACAGAGATGCTTTTGTTGTTGGTTACTCCTACAAGGCTCAGTCCTTTGCATCATTGACTTCCTTTCCTGAAAAACAATAGTTCATGTGACCTAGAATCTAGGTCATAAATACTTGAGCTGAAGGACAAGTCACGTTTGTTGCTTTGCAGAAAAAGTAATTACTACTATTCTCAAATTCTATTCCTTAAGTGTGCTATTATTTAGCTAAAAACAGTAAAACAGCTAGGTAAGGTAAGGTAATGTTTATTAAGGACAATGTACAATTACATTAAGCACAAAGGCAGAGATGCTTGTACCAGATTGTAGCTTACAGTCCTTGAGAGAGGAGAAAGGAGGCACATTGGACATGTTTTTGTTGGAGGAGGATGCAGACATGGGGAGAACATGCAAACTCCACATAGGGGCCACCCCAGGACCTACTTGCTATGAGGCTAGAGTGTTAACCGTTGCGCCACCGTGTCGCCCACTGTGACGTTAAATTTGCACTTAGCTTTTGTAGATGTATATACATGCCCCCACCTAAGATAATGACATAATCATAATAAACAATGTGAAAGCAAGAGCTTGAAAAAGAATGTAAGAAAAAAAAAAACCTGTTTATGACTCATACATATCTTTACCCAACTCGCTCTCACAGAAATGGGTATATATACCATGCAAATTTAAAAACATATGCACCTTTTTGCTGCTGTCCAGTTCATTTATGGTGGATGTAAAAATAATATTATTTATGAATATAATGAAACCCTAACCCTTACCCAGACCAATTTGTAACTTCAGACCAAAACTTAGCCTCTAAAATGTCCCCACGTGGCTTCAACTAAAACACATGTCTATAACACCAAGCTCACACTGCATTCAGTTCGTACTTCGGTCCAGCGTTTGGAGGATTTACGTTTCGAGCCACGCAGATGTGCTCCAGTTTTCCAGATCTTTCACTATTTAACACTTTTCACAGCTTGAAATAGAGTAAAAGAGAGACACAGATATGCACAGCCTATGACACTAACATGTCAAAGCATAGACACACATTTGTGTTGCTATATCATAAAAAGTCTTAAACATTTTGAAAACTCACTTGGTTTTCAAAATGTTTAAGACGCTTTCACAATTTCCCAATGTTACCTTCTCTTTTGGGTGTATCGCGGTGTCGGCTGTTTGTTCCCCGGGGTCAGCTTTGATTGGGTACCTTCAGATTGTTATGTAATGATTGAAGCATTGATTCAGACTGAAGCTCCAATTGTTTTGTTTTAATGCATCATTTTAGAATCAGGAAGTCAACTCTCACTCAGGCTGGCAGGACAATGTCTGCCTTCTTTTAATGCAACTTAGACACAACGTAGCAGCAACACACAGCACACAAGACAGGATAAGTATAGGACTGAAACAATTTCGGAGCGAAGGAAAATAAATAAATATAATCAGAGAGGGAGGGGTGCCTGAGGGGGGCGGCCCTGGGGGGCACGTGCAGTTTGCCCTGTGTTTGGAGGGAGTCCTGGGGTGGATGGTGGTCCGGGTCGCTCTCTGGTCTGGTGGTCGTCCCTTGTGGCTCCTCAGACGTGTCCCTGGTGGCTTTCGTTTGGTTCTCTCGCTGCCTTTTTGAGTTCTCTTGCTCATGGGCGGGCGGTGGATGGGATGCCGGGGCGAGGTGGTCTCCTTAGCCGAGGTGGCAAATAATAAACAAAGACTAAACAGGATTCTGGAACATGACATAATAAAAAGGCTGTACAACACAAACATACCAAAACACACAGTCACACACACACTCATACACTCAGATCATGGGACCAGAGGGAAAGGGGGAAAGAGAAGGGTGCCCTGTCTAGGCTACCCCATGTACATGGGACACAGCCTTGGTATATAGATAGATAGATATAGACCTTCTCATTTCCACAGTGGAAATACAAAGACATTTTGTAAGGAAAATCTATTATTATATCCAAAGATTTTTTTTATAATGGCAATTTTTAAAACTTTGTTGGACCCCCAACTCATGGTCTATTTGAAGAACCATAGTTTAAAGGAGCAGTATGTAACTTTTCACCTCCTCTCCATAGCAATGCCTGAATGTTCCCTATACTACATGTCTACAATAGTTTCACTATAGGTGTTTCTACTAAGCTTGACAAAAAATGTATTAGAAAGACTGCATCCCGCACCATAAAGGCCTTCTATAAAAAGACTGACTTCAGTAACACCACATTCCAGCTCAAATAAGATCTCAGTGAACCAACTGTCTGATGAACACTGCTTTTATTAGGCTTGTTTTTCCTGTCATGTGGCTGCATGGCTGATTTTCATAAATCCCATTACAGATAGAGATAAGAAACACTTGGGTTGTTCAGTAAATCTTTGACACCATTACCAAGGGACCATGCTTTTGTTACGGCACAATGCAGTCTCTAGTTAGCTTACTGTGGTCCCCAAACACTTTTAAACCAGACAAGTCAATGCGTCCACTGGGAACTCTTGCATTAGCTACAGAAAACCAATATTCTTTCAATGAGTGTACTGTGCATGCATCAGTCGGACTGATAACTTGTTTATGTGGATGTGAAGAGGGAAAACATGAGTGAAAACACATGCATAAGGAAAAGGCAAGACTTGGAATGGCTTTAGATGGAATTTAGTCGCAAGAGAGATCTCTTTGGACAATAATTGGTCCTTCAAATTGTGCTGTAATGGGCTGCTTTTGGTCTTGTATCATCGATTCAGCAAAACATGATGAAATTTAGACGAGGAGCGAGAGAAGTCGGAGAGCCGCGGACGTGTTGCCGAATACTAATTTCCCTGTTGGATTCCTAAGTGACTAATCCATCGCACAGAAAGTCAATAGCCAGCCACCGATTCACAATAGGCGCAAAATGCAATTCGACCATTTCTCTTTGCCTAGTTGAGACTCCGAGGGATAATCAGATTTGTCGATGCAAGAGCTGCAAGTTTAAATGAACATAGGCCTGTGAATAAGTGAATAAAAAAGAACTGACTAAGGGCCAAACATACTGTACAGGAACAAATATTTATAGATACTTTTAGAGAAATTAAGGCAGAAGCAAATTATTACTTACTGATCTTGCCAAAATCTTCTGAAACATTTTTTTAGTGATTTTTATACTGATTAGCCTCCCTTTGTATGATGGTCTTAATATTTCTGATGCTTGCACTCTTTCCACTTGCACTGAGAGATGGCGATATACCCTAAATGTGCAACATATCAGCTGCGTGGGAACCAAAGCCCATAATTCAGCAAATTGTGAAGACTGAGTCTGGTCACCAGCCCCTGCCTGCGTTTCAGATCAATTCCATAACATACCGGCAATAGATAAGTTAATTTGCGTGATACAGATGAAACAAAGGAGCTGATTGGTCGTCTGTCATTTACACCAAAATTTTGCTTCACTCACCTCACATTAATGAAATTAGTTTTTTTCTGGCCTTGGTCATCAGCGGTTGATTCTATTTCCACACCTCACGAATGACATATTTTCCCATCCAAGTTTGTATTGTTAATGCATGAAACTTCCTCTCCTAGAAAACATCTCAGTTGAACATTTACCAATTAATCTGTAATCACTTTGCTTAAGGAGAAAGAGTCATCCAGAAAACCATCTTTACAAAGTGAAATCCAAAATGACAAAAAGCATCCTCACTATCCAGATTATAGCATAATGACTTTGGATAACTAACTGAAATGACACAACAAACAGTTAAGGATTATGTTCAACGAGACAATGCTACGTACATAGTCCTGACGTGATGCAAAGCAAGTATACAGCTTGTAAATGTAACCTAATCAGAATTGTATACAAATCCCTTCATCGTAAAAGTAATTTCAGCTCTAGTCTATATCAAAGTGTCTTGGAGCTGGTGCCAGATCCAGTTGGTCAAAAGCCAAAACCCTGTGAATCAACAGTTATGAACTGGAACTCAGAAGTACACACTTTTCTTCAAAGTACCATTTGAACAGTGCATCTTCTATAGAGAGTTTAGCTTCTGCGGTTAGTATTAACATCGCTATGCTCAGTTTTAGTGGTAGTCACAAATCTTAAATAACACTTCAGTGCACTATGGAGTTGTTTGTGTGGGGTCAAACTCTCAAAAACATCTCTAAAAGCACCAAAGGCAAATAAATGTGACAAAGGCTGTTGAACTTTCACCTCCAAAAGTTTGCTAAAACAAGTCCAAGTCACCCGGGTGTGAATGAAAGCCTGTGAAATAAACAAGTTCTTTGTCCGACACAGAGAAACAGCTTAAGCAACAAGAAGAAGCAATTTAGTCCAAAAAATCAAAGTGAAGAAGGCGTTTGTTGTGGTTTCCTTCAGGGCTTGAACGCAACGCTTGTCCCAGACCAAAGAGACCCACATAAACACTATGATGGAAACACTTCAGGACACAGAACAAACAGAAGCAGCCCGTGAACCAAGGCTACAGGAGAAAGTGTGCAGAGATCAGTGTTCAGGCTAGTCACAGAACTGAAGAGAAAACATACTGACGCTACAAGAGAAAGTGGTGCAGAGATCCAGTGTTCAGGCAGTCACAGAACTGAAGAGAAAAACATACTGACGCTACAAGTAGAAAGTGTGCGAGATCAGTGTCAGGCAGTCACAGAACTGAAGGAAAAACATACTGACGCTACAAGAGAAAGTGTGCAGAGATCAGTGTTCAGACAGTCAAGAACTGAAGAGAAAAACATACTGACGCTACAGAGGAGAAAGTGTGCAGAGATCAGTGTTCAGACAGTCACAGAACTGAAGAGAAAAACATACTGACGCTACAGGAGAAAGTGTGCAGAGATCATGGTTCAGACAGTCACAAGAACTGAAGAGAAAAAACATACTGACGCTACAGGAGAAAGTGTGCAGAGATCAGTGTTCAGACAGTCACAGAACTGAAGAGAAAAACATACTGACGCTACAGGAGAAAGTGTGCAGAGATCAGTGTCAGGCTAGTCACAGAATGAGAGAAAAACATATGACGCTCACAGGAAGAAAGTGTGCAGAGATCAGTGTTCAGACAGTCACAGGCAACTGCAAGAAGGAAATAAACATACTGAACGCTACAGGAGAAAGTGTGCAGAGATCAGTGTTCAGACAGTCAAGAATGAAGAAAAAACATACTGACGCACAGGAAAAGTTGCAGAGATCATGTTCAGACAGTCACAGAACTGAAGAGAAAAACATACTGGCGCTACAGGAGAAAGGTGCAGAGATCAGTGTTCAGCAGTCAAGAACTGAAGAGAAAAACATACTGACGCTACAGGAGAAAGTGTGCAGAGATCAGTGTCAGACAGTAAAGAAAAAAACTAAGAGGTGCAGAGATCAGTTCAGAAGTCCAGATGAAGAAAACAAACTGACGCTTCAGTAGATAGTGTGCAGAGATCAATGTTCAGACAGTCACAGAACTGAAGGGCCCAGTATATTGACGCTCTCTGTGCTTTGAGTGCACTTCTGTACAACATGAGTCAAGCTACAGCCAGAGAAGTGTCCATTAGTCATAACCTTAAAGTGCACATATGAATTCTTGAGTCTTTTATTGGATTTTAAGCATGCTTTCAGTCACCTTGGGATTAGTATTTCTCATGTCGGCACATCAGAAGCAATAACTTCTTTTACAACATAGAGTATTTATTGAAGCCTAAACATCTGTCCAATGCAGCGAACTCGGCTAAAACAGAAAACATAATCTCTCTATAGTGACTTGGGAGTTTTAATGAGTTGGTTCAGGTTCTTTTTTGACATTTTGACATTCCTTCCTGAGCTCAATTGGAGATGATATGCATTAGCAATTAGCATTATTGCTACAATAGGTGGGTTTCACGTGACATCACACATTAGACTGGCCAATGTTATTTCAATGAGGTGGAGGCAGCTAAATTAATATTGTTTAAATGCAGTTTATTTTGCAATACAACAAGTAATGTGTCTAGTCACCTAGAAATCGCCACTTTTAAATTTGCTAAATATTTTTTGAATTATTCCATGGCAAAGTCCAATGTTATATGGGAAAAACTGCCTCTTGCCCTCCATCTGGCTTATAACTGCCAGAATTCTAGAATGTGAACCCACCTATTCAACTTATGGAACACAGTTATACACAGAACAAGTCTCGTAATGGTTTATAGACTTAATATCTTTACAGGAGAAATCTTTATTTTTACTTGAGACCAGTTACCGTGGTAGATGAAATTAAAAGTGAATACATGCATAAAAGCTAAAACAGAAGTTAAAATATTGCTTGAATCTATTTTACAGGAGGCTGTCATGATCAACTTTTTTATGTTTGTAGCTGTATTAGAGTGAACCTTTTTTTTTCAATGGATAAATCATGTTATTTGAATTCAACACATCTTAAGTTCAAGCTCACAGGGTCAGAAGCAATGAAGAAGCACCTGTCCCATGCAGAACATCAGCTAAACAGCAGACATGTGGCTAATCGAAGCTAAAACATAGAAGAATATGAGAAGAAGTTCCAGTCAGACTCCATTAGCATAAAGATGAGTCATTGTTCTGCTGTCACAACAGACTGGCCACAGAGGACGCAGTGCCCACCAGAGGCGCCTGGAGGACTGCAGAGAGAGATGACACCTCATAATGTGCAACTGGATACATCCTATAGATCTGCACACTCACACACTGGAAAGTACAAAGTGCATGTGCAAGTTTGTGCAACCCTACAGATCAATAATAGATACAACGTCAATGTTTGATTGTCCAGCTGATTCTGAGTTAATAATGTATAGTGCTTTTTTTCTTTACAGTGTTCTCAATCTTCCATCTATATTCATAGTTTAGTCAGCAGTGTTTTGGAGTCCACTGTTTGCTTTAAGGAACAGAACGTTCTTAGGTTTTAGGGTTGCACCCATCCAGCTTTTTCAGTTTCGATGTGACCGATGTGTTTTTCACTCTCTGCGTTGTGTTGTGTCCTGAGCGGGAGTTGAACCCGGGTCTCCCGCGGGGCGGTCGACGACTCAGACAAAACGCATTTAGCTCAGTTTGCCGGTCAGATCTTATACTGAGGGGTTTATCCCCACCACTACCACACACTTCTCCATCCTGGTACCTCGTGTGGGTTCTAAACCGTAACGATCCGATCTAATTTTGGAATTAACTATCTGTCGACCCTGCTAACAACCGATACTAGTGTAAGTACTGAAATTGCTTTTTTTTCTTTTCAAAATCTAAGAAATTTGATAATATTTTGCTATTTATAGAGCAAGTCATAAACAACTGATTAGGAATAAAATGTCAAACATTTTGAGATGTTCTAGATCAACATCAGCCAGTAAATAAGTCTCATTATGTCCAATTAAATGCACAACTATCGGCTGAACCGATAAATCGTGGAGCTGATCTGTCGATCGTCCTCTAAATGTTGTTGTCAGTGAACAATTCACAAAGTAGGAACTTGTTTCTATGCTAATGTGACTTTAACTTGCAAAAAGAACTTTGTATAAAATAATGTAAATATGCTATACAGTAGCTAAAGTAGTCTTCTAAATCTACAAATAAGAAAAGAAGACATTTTTTGACATTTGGATTTAACAATGCCATTGTTTTTATTGTAAAGATGCAAAGTGTCCCATCAAAAGCATAATGTACATGCAGTACAATGTGAGAAAAAAACTGCTATGCGTTCTCAAAATACGATATTTATGTATTTTATCTTTCATAGATATCAGAAATCAGCTTGCTGACTGGCTGTCCTTGGGTGGTTCATTTCACTTTCTTTATTTTTTATGTGAAAAGATGTTCTTAAGCCATGATTACCATCAGACATAAATATATGTGGATATTAACCGTGTGATGAAGAATTTGTCAAAGCGAGGAAATAGTTTGACAGATTTAAATATCTACTTCCTGTTCTTTTCACACTTTGCTAATTCATCTTTGCAACTATCAGCGGTGTTTTTCTCAGTTGTCGTTGCCAAGAGCCTATGGAGAACACGTCCTTAGTGGCTGGTTATTCTGTCAGTGTCAGTAAATAATAACGGATCATCATGTTGACAGCCAGTACTTTCCTGTCCCAGCTCGTTGTCATGGTGTAGGCCGTCCTGTTTTGGGGCGGACGCTGGCTTTGGGACAGAATGTGCAGCTGGAGGGGTGGATTTGGTTCAGATCAGGCTGTAATAGTGTCTGTGACCAGGCATTAGCCTCACAGTCAGAGAACAAGCTGACTGCTGAAGGAGAAGAGGTCCTGCACTTACACACATTATATAAGCACCAAAGGGCTGCATTTTTAACAAGCACATCCTCTTTTTTTGTGCTGTATAAGGCTTCTCTGATTAAGGAGAGTGTGTGGGAATCTCTGCAAGAACTTTTAGGTGAGTTTTAAAGTGTCAAATGTGAATGTGAATTGACAATGAAATGTTCTAAACAGTTCTGTTCCACTTTTTTTTTTACATCTTAAAAGGCATATAGGCAGTGAAGCCTGGCACTGCTGCTCTGATTGGATGTAGTTTGAACTTTATGATCTGACAAAAGCTATAACAGAGTCACACTAAACCTACAAATTACAAGCTTAAGTAAGTCTTCTTCACATATTTATTTGCACTGGAGAGTTAAAACCAGGCTTTTGGTCACATTACCTTTGTGATTATCAATTTACCAGATTGAGATGCAAGTTATTCATTCACTTTCTACAGCTTGTTCCCATTAGAGGTTGCGGGTATGACTTTGGGCCTTGGGCGATGGAACACCCTGGACAGTGGCCAACTTGTCACAGGGTTAGAGACAGACTTCTCTGTCTCACTCTCTCATTCATTCACTAGGGAAAGTTTACAATAATGCCTAAACATGCATGTTTTTGGAGGTGGGAGGAAACCAGAGTACCTGTAGAAAACCTACAAGACACAGAGAGAACATGCAAACTCCACCCACGGAGATTGTGAGATGTTGAGTCGACCCTGAAGTCGAACCACGATCTCCTTGATGGGAAGCCAGAGCTGTAGCCACTCTGCTACTGTGCAAGTTATTTTGTTTAGATTAACACTCCAGCATCACTTTAACATAGGCAACTAAATATTTATGACAATATATGGTGAAGAAGTGATATTATTCATATCAGCATGAATTTATTAAATAGTTACTTTGGTGGGGACACTGCATATGAATGAATATACATAAATACCTTGAGCTAATTTCCGTTAAATGTTTTATTTCCGTTAAATACATTCATTCTCAACCCATCCTCAATCATAAGTGAAGGACACTAGAGACAATGTGGTGAAGTGTCTTGCCCAAAGACACAATGACTTGAGGCAGTCTAACAGTAAGAAGCCCAAGAAATCTGGTACTGCAATACTGTTAAAGCAACCTCACCATTAGCACACATCATTCTAAAGAGTTGAATGGAATAGATTTTCTTTAGTCTTGATCTTTATTTGTAAGTGCCCAGAAACCGAAAGCTTTATCACTGCTGTCTGCCCTACAGTTGAAAACACACTCCAAATGTCATGTCACGTTTAAAGGCAGTTAGGAAAAAGCCAATGTTTTGGTCAGGCTATACTTTCTGTTGTGAGGACTTGATAGAAAACGGCTGCGTGGCTTCACTTGTAATTGTGGACTATTTTCTCAGTTAGGGCACAATCTGTGGAAACAAGCTCCATTTGTCGCGCTGCTGTCTGGTTTGTGCGCTTCGACCTTTCAAATCCTCATGTTGTTGAGCGCTGGTATTGGACTTGAGCGCTGATTGCTTGTAGTGCTGGGATTGTGAAGGATCACCAGATCAGAGCACATTTAAATGACAAAAAGACTTGAGGGACAGAGTGTGGAGAGAGGTGACATGAGCAGGCGTTTGATGGAAGGGTTTAAGTGTCCATCTGGGACGTCTCATTTCAGATGTTTGACTGTAAGACACTTCACTGTCTGTTCTACAGTCCGACTGTAACCCCAGGCAAGGCCACCGCAAAACTGATACAGAACTATATTCCCTGAGCACAAGTCAAAGTCAAATGAGATCTAATGGAAATGACATAGGCTGGATGCAAAATCAAGTGTGGACTTTAAATGCAAAGTAGTAAAAATATACTACCATGAGATAGGTTTATTCCTCTGTACAAATGTATGCTGAGCAGGCTAACATCTCCACAAACCTTTAACTTCAAATGTGTATGTATGCCACCAATTTCTTCTTTTGTGTATCTATGTTACGCTTGGCGGATGTAAAGATGTGTTGTTATTTATGAATACTGTTACAATCCCAATCCTTATCTTATCCAACTCCAAGCTCCAGACCCATTTTTGTAACTTCAGATCGAAACGTAGCCTTTAAACCAAAGAAAATGTCCCCACGAGGCTTCAACCAAAACACTATGGGCCAATTTATCAAGCATTTGCTCATGTGCAAAGCAGGTTACGGGGAGCAAAACCTTGGCAGAGATGATATTTTTCTCTCTCACACAGACTAAAGATGCAGAATTTAAGATGGTTCATATCTGTTTTGTTTAGTATATGTATGTGCATCTTTCAATATTAAAGTTTGTGCAAAATGCCCATAAATAACACATGATTTGTTTAATTTTTGCACCCGCAATTTAGCACCTAGCTTGATAAATCAGGCCCTAAGAATGAAAAACGTGAAATAGAGACGTCGTATAATAGACACGCAAAAAAGGTTAGAAAGATTTAGATATGCTATTCAAATGTCGTAGTAAAAATACATTTTTGTGAGACCGTTTTTGCACTTATATGGTCTGATGTAGCCTCCTCCCGCTTGTTGCAAAAATATTGTCCCTTTAGCATATATATAAAAAATAAAAACACACAAAGTAGTATATTACGTATCAATCTGCACCAAGACTGTTCTGTTTCCTTAGAATCATGCAGGAGACTTTCCAACAAGTTACATATGCCTTTTAATAAATTCATTGTGTCTTGTCTCATCTGTGTCATTAGCAAGTAAAGTTAAGTTACAGTATATAACAACTTTCACATACAAGGAAGTCACAAAGTGCTTAGCATACTTAGA
Organism: Mugilogobius chulae; assembly: GCA_038363315.1. Taxonomy (NCBI): domain Eukaryota; kingdom Metazoa; phylum Chordata; class Actinopteri; order Gobiiformes; family Gobiidae; genus Mugilogobius; species Mugilogobius chulae. Next base: position 14,881,127 of record CM076406.1, on the reverse strand, counting down.
ATAAAAAAACAACAACAGAGAAATTACATTGGCAACACGCAACAATGGAGCAATCATATCAGTTCTATATGATGGAGTATAAGCACATGTTATTATATAATATACATGTGCTTATTTTGCACTGGCTTCCAGTGGCTCAGAGAATAGACTTTAAAACAGCTCTGCTTGTGTTCAAGTCTCTCCATAGACTAGCACCAAAGTACATCTCTGACATGTTCGTGCGTTATGAGCCATCTCGCTCTTTGAGGACCTCAGGGACCGGCCTCCTGCTGGTGCCCAGAGTCAGGACTAAACATGGGGAATCAGAATTTCAGTTTTATGCAGCAAAAATCTGGAACTGTGTTCCAGATGATGTAAGACAGGCTTCCACTGTGACAATTTTTAATCATGCTTTTAACTGAAATATTTTAAGTTGTTGTTGTACTTTTTAATGTATCTATTTGTTGTTTTTATTTTAGTTCTTTTATACATGCTTTTAACTGTATTGATCTGTTTTTGTTGTACTTTTGTGGGATTGTTTTAAATGCAATGGAAAGCACTTTGTGTTGCATAAATTGTATGAAAAGTGCTTTACAAATAAACTTTGATTGATTGATTGATAATCTGGACACCGCTTGGCAAAACAGTACTGCACAAAAGCCGTGATAGAGACTAACACAAATTTCTTTAATTCAGCTATGTATGAAAGCACGCACAGCTTTAAAAATGTTGTTTTTTGCAGCCAGTTTTGTCAATTTTCGGATCATTAGTTTTATTAAAATAGCTATTTAATCCTAAACTTTATCTTTGGAGCCATGAACAAATGAACACCACCACTCACTCAAAATGGCAGCCATGATTCTTTACTAGGATTGAACTTGTAATTATATGAAAAACAAAGAATAGAATATTGTCATTTCTTTCTAAGAATAAAGTTGCAATATTATGAGATAAAGATTTTAGTTTGAGTGCTGTACTTGTTGCACTGTGGAAATCCAGCTCCAGCACAGTGAGGGTAAACACAGCGTTGGACATGTCTTTTGTGTCGTCTGTTTGGACTTGTTTCTTCATCTGTGTCTGTAGTGTGACACAAACGCATGTCGTCTCTCTCCCTCTCCACAGCGCCCCCTGCTGATGTGTTCTTCACACCTGTCTGCCTCAGCTCTGAACACTACTGCAGGGCACACTCACTTCACTGCCTTTAAAGATATTTTTATTTGCTCATATTGTTTTTTTACCTGCTGTCTGAGAGGCTATAAAAGTCAGACTGCAGTCGGGAGTCTTGTCTAAATATGTGCAGGAGAACTGACAGTTCTTCAGTGAGACGAGCTGCACACACTCCTCACAAATACTCACAATAAAACTGACAACAAGTGCAGATGAGATTATACACGAGGAAAACATGTGGGCTTAGCTTGCTTTGACAAAACTAAACACTCACTGTGTTATAGCTAAAAGGACAAAGTCTTTTTCAAATTAAATATAAACGCAAATCTTAAAGCTGAATTAAGTCATATTCAACGTTAAAACAAGAGGCAGGTACTGTTTCTGTTCTAACTCATTTCAACTCTCACAAATCATTAGTTTCACATAGATAGATAGTCTGTTCATGCACAGCTAGGACATGTTTTTCACACACAAAAGTTAATTCATCTTTTTATAGGGTGCTACAGTCAATTTTTGCTTCCTGAAAATATAAACAAACAGAAATAATTAAATATAAACTTCCTAATTTAGTCAACATGTTAAACTAAAGCCTAAAGCCTACGAATTGTTTACTACAGTGTCTTGCTGTTTTTGTTTTTTTTCCCCCACAGATTTTAGGAGCGAGACGTGCTGCTATTCTATTTACAGTTAGCCACAACTTTCATGGGTGGCTACATCCTTCAGTACAATCAGTGCATGTTTAAAATCGATAATAAAAGGTGATTCAATTATGTGTAATGTAAACTATGAATAATGTGGTGCATTTTGTTGAATGTAAAACCACACAATGAAAATAATTATCTTTCACAATCAACAAGATTTTAATAATCAATCTAAGTATGGCAAGGTAGTCATGCCAGCCTGTCAAAGCCTGATCCCGCCAGATATCAGAAGCTAAGCATGTTGGGTCCTGGGCAGTACTTGGATGGGAGACTCTGGAGGAACCTCAGGTGCCTCAGTGGGACAAACAGAGGAGAAACTCGTTGTGTCCTTAGGTAAGAAACTTCACTCACATTGCCTAGTCTGGTTCTGCTGTGTGTATGAATGGTTGGTGGTGGTCGGAGGGGCCGATGGCGCAAAATGGTAGCCTCGCTTCCATCAGTCTGCCCAGGGCAGCTGTGGCTACAGTAGTAATTTACTATTACGAGTGTGGAATGAATGAATAATGCATAATGTGAAGTGTCTTTGGATGTCATAAAAAGCGCTATATGAATCCAATGCATTATTATTATTATTATAATAGAAAGTCAAAAGACGAGAAGTTATCAGAAAGGAAGATTAACATAAAAACATGTAATTGCAGAAATCTCACAATTATATGAATGTTAGTAATAAAAAAAAAGTGAGGTAAATGAATGTTTCTAAATACACTTTTGCCATGTTCTTCTGTTCACAGTTCCCCTTCACTATGGCTGCAGTACATTAGCTGTAATTGTTTGTTACATATGTACAAACGGTTCTTTTCTGACGCGACATTAATCCTATTGTAATTAATCCCGTGTGGCTCGTAGAACAGCAGCAGAGACAAAGAGAGCTGAATGAGAAAGAAACTCAGTAAATTCATCTCTCTCTCTCTCCTGTTGTCGTCATGGTAGGTCTATTTATACAAGTGTGAGGTCAGCGTGTTGGTAAAGAGCTTACTGTACTAAACACACAAGGTCAGTCAGACTACAGACTGACCCACTGCAGTTAGAACATCATACTGCACATTATTATTATTATACTTTTGTACTTTTAAAGGTCCCACATTATGTACATTTGACTTGAACCATGTTAGAATATTGTTACTTCATCAAAAACATCCCTAAAGTTGTGTTTTCTTTCATTCATAAATGTTTTAGAGTAATCTTGCTGTGTTTATTTGCAAATCTCAATCACTTTGTTCCACCTTGTGACATCATTATGTGGGAGTTTTATTTCGAAAAAACCCAAAGTGGCCTTGTTTTGTACCTGCACACATCTTTAACTTTACTGAAAGGAAAGTTGTAAAATGTAGCTCTTCTAAACATATATTTTTTTTTCTTCATTGTGATTAAGAAATATGAAGCTTAGAATGCATTAGGTAAGTGAGCAAAACATGTGAACAGCTGAAAGAGTTTTCTGGTTTTGTTTGTTTATGTTTCTAAGACAAGGGATAAGGGCACTGCAATCCTCACATAAAACCCATAACTAGTCAGTGATAGCTCATTTGCAGGTAGACCAAGTTACTGGTCAGATCTGTGGACAGACGAGACTGGTCCATACTTATACAGTGATGAGCAAAATCAATAAATCATTCAATAAACAAAAAGAATGAACAAAAAAATCTCAATCTACTTAGAAATAAAGCAGATGTTAGAGTCTTGAATACAAAAGGTGGTTACACTTTTAAAGTATTGATTGTTTTGTAGTGCACTGTTAAAAGGGAAAATTAGGGAAATCTCATTAAAAATATGTGAACAAAAGCTGTCTTGACACAATGTTGGGTTCTGAAGGAAATATGCAATTAGAAGAAGTGATGTCCAACCTGACAAAAGGATTGATTTTTCTTCATCTGATAAAAGTTATTGTGCTATTGTTGAAGGTTAATGACTGTACAATTGTAAAACTGCTATTTAATCAAAAGGAACAAAAACACAATTTTACAAAGTCTCTGATAAGTTAAGTTGAAAGTTTCCGACAAAAACACGTAGTAACATTCACAAGTGGTTTGAGAGTGAATATAATGAGAATAATGACTACAGCTGTATGTGGATGTGTAGCTTTAGTCTGAAACTCCTCTGGTGTTGAGTTCAGGGTCTGTTTCTGCCCCCGCTCGTGCCCGGGTCAGACGAGGTGCTGCTGATTGCTCGTGCGGGCAGTGAACGCATCGCACATCGTCCAATTAGAAGTGGTACAGAGCGCTCTCCTGATGTGTGTTTGAACTCAGGGCCAGAGGTCAGGCTACAATTACTGCAGAAAAGAGAAACTTTTACCACACTGAGGCCGACACGTGTTGAATGCAGTGATTTTCAGATCATTACCACGCTGTGATGTCAATCTGATCTGTCTTCATTGTCCTCAAAATAATAGAACGTCATGGACACTTGCACAAAACTAGTGGTGATAGCTTTGAATCTAACTACTAAAAGAAAGAGAAATGTAAGGACTCGATGCCACAAGAACAGTTTTGTTTAGCTCCACTTCATCTTATCTGCCATAAAAAATCAAATAGTTCATTAATGTGACATCATGCAATTGATTCTGATTTTAGAGGTAAAAAAAAATATCTGCACATTCTTTGGAATCAACAATTAAAAGAATGTGTTAGAAAAAGGTTTGAAGTTGTCGTCTGGATGGCATTGTCAAGTTCAAGATGTTTCGATCATTTCGATGACTATCATCATCAAACAGTTGTCTTCCTTTTTTTTTTAGATTGAAACGGACCTTTCTGATCTGATCAGTCGACAACTTGAAACCTTTTCACGATGAATCAGGACAATGAGGCATTGCAATGACCAGGTAAAATAATGATTTATTGCATTCTTTATCGAGCTGGATTTGTTGTAAGCCATATTGTGAAAACATGTATAGCACAGGAACAGCATTTCCATCAAAACAAGCAGGAAACTCTGCTCCAGGCCAACAGTTTTTTGACTTGCTTTGCTTAAAGGTGCTATAAACAGAAAAAAAAATGGATATAAAACTTTTAACTTTGGTCTGCGTGTTTTGCTCACTTACCTAATGCATTCTGAAATTGTTCATCATAACGAGTTTTAAGCTTTTTTCACAGCTGTTAGGAGAGAGATGTGCCGGTATGCTAACGGGAGTTAGCCTCAATGATAACAACAATAATAACAGACAAACTAAGTGGAGTTTGGTGAACAAATGAGACATTATTTGACAAGGTCAGAACATTTTGGACTAATTTTCAACTGAATACATTAACAAAATATCTGTGCTGGGGAAAATTGTATTTACGTTATTTTATTGTAAGAGAAAAAAATCTAGTCTTGTCCCTTTAATATAAAAACATAGCTTTTTATGCATGTTTTAGTGCAACAAAGACATAAAAACAAAAACAAAACAAAAAAAACATGCTTTTAATCAAGTTAATTTGTGGCTAAATAGTTAAAGTTACATGGTGTGCCTTTCCAATAGTTAAATAAAAATAAATAAAACTTTTGGAAAATAACAGATGTTTTAAGTCAGGAAAAAAACTAGAACATTTTCTTCAATAGTTTTATTGCAACAGCCTTGTTTTAGTCTGTCTATTCAGGAGCCCATGAGGTATTTAAGATGATAAAATGTTTTAAAGAATTAACGCTAACAATGAGCTAATGCTTTGGTAAATAGGCTGAACGTGTGTTTTTTAGTTTTTGCCTGAGGACTGCAGATGGAAAGCAGCTGAAGCTGGTACAATTGATTTAAATAATTGTACCATTGAGAACAGAACATAATACAAGATGAGTCACTCACTTTTTAACCTGATCTTAACATAACCAAGCCCATTTGTCTAAGATCAGAAAGAAAGAGCCAGAGTGCATTGATTTCCATTTCTCTTCTATCTTTGCTCCATCACATTTTCCCACAATGCCCCTCTGCATGGCCCCGTATCAGGCTGGATCTTTGGTATCGTCTAAAGTAATAAGTTTGTGTTTTGGCCCATGAGGGAGAATCACATTTGGGCTTTATCTGCTGTGGGACTGTGGCTGATGCTCTGAGTGTGTTCTCAAGCTACAGCGGCCCGCAGACAAAACACAAACTCAATCAGAACACAGCACATTTTCAAATCCAACCATTTACAATTGTTACGCGGCTGGAAAACAACAACAGTGAGCTTCCAGTAATGATTTAACGTCGCTATAGATACGTCATAGTTTTTTTCTGCCCATCACGGTTTCATAAACTCTTTTGCAGGTCGTCCTTGTATGACTTTTTTCTAAGAATAACCTAACTAAATTATTTATTATTCACTGTGATCAAATTGCACATAAATAATGGAATATCTCACTTGTGCTCACAAGCAACTGTGATTTAGGCGTAAAAAAAAAAAAAAGTTATTTGAAACTTGGCGCAGCAGTATTTTTTGGAAAAAGCAAATAATATAAATGAAATGTAAAAGCACTTTTCTACCTTTCCAGGCAATCAAAGCGCTTTACAATCTAGTATAGACTCACCAAGTGTAACAGACACTGAGGCAATATGTGTTAAGTGTCTTGGCCAAGGACACAACAACAATCTTCTCCTGTCGTCCCACTGTGGCACCTTCTAACGGTCTCCCATCCAAGTACTAAAAGGTAACATGTGAACTTCTTGCAGACCATGAAGAGACTGTAAATATGATATCAATTAAAGGCATATACAACAACACAATTAAACCGGTCCAGAGACTCCTGGCATTGCCGAGACCACAAGTTCACGAAGGTTCACATTTAACTTGGTAGTTTACACATCACTGACCACAAGTATACGTAGAAAATACTGGTAAACAAAAAACAAATGGCATTGAGTTTTGGGCTTATTTGACACTGTTTTGTTTTTGTTTGATTTTTTGCCACAGAATGGGTGAGCACAGGACGTGTATTTACATGGATGTGCATAGAGTCATGTAAAAAAACTTTTTATGTATTTGTATTATTAGTTGCAATGTCAAATTATTTTATTTTGAAAACTACAGGATACATTTCAGTAGCGCTCTCTTGGTTTAATGTCTGTCGTGTCTTGTTCTCACAACTTCACAAAAAAAAGGTCTCCAGAGTGTTCCAACAATCCGTAAAAACTATTCGGAAGGCTGGAGAACATCTGTGGAGCTCACCAGACTGGGCAGATTGCTGTGTGAGTGTCTCTCCTTACTGTTCAAGAAACTGAAAGCCTGGACTGGATGTGTGAGCCTGGGGTCAGTATTTCAGGTAATAATAAAAAATATTCAAAACAAAAATTTAATTATAAATATAACTTTCTCACCTAACAATCAATCATATTTCCAGACAATCTTTTCAGTTTTGTTACTACATAAGACCTTGCATCTGTGCAGGAAACGGCTTTCTTCTTCTTCTTTTTTATTAGCTATTTTTGTAAGAATATTCACTGTAAACAATATACTTGATTTTCAGTTTTGGAATAACAATCCATATATAACAAACAATATTAACAATATAATGTAATTTTTTGAAAATTTTCCCACCCCTAGTTGCTCTATATTTGATATATTTTGAATGTTTTGATCATGTAAAAAATAAAATGTCAATTTCAAAACCTCATGTGTAAACGACATGTTCTTACACATCTCTCTCAGTTTTCCCTCTCAAAGCTGCGATAATGACACGACTCTAAACACACAGCTGTAGTAGCATCACAAACCGTCCCTGAGGCCCTGTGGAGAACAGCCAGGTCAGTTAGCACAGCGGCGTGGGCGTTAGCGTAGCTCATTTAGCGGTTAGCACTGAAGAGGTGACGTCTGCCAGTGTGAACCCGACCTCAGGCGACCTCTGTAATTGTGTGGGACGTTTCAGCGCAGTGGGAAATGTGAACTTTCCCATCTCCAGGGCATCAACAAACTAAGGGTCATGTTGATTTCACTATAATTATGTTTTTGTTTGGAGAATAAGATTTGTTTCAAAGATAATTAGAGACTTTATAAGAGCCTATTATTTGTTTTATTTGTTTAGGCCTAGGGATAATGCAGTGTTGTGTTGTTAGGCTCAGTAACGTGACATCCAACAGCAGTAGAATGTTCAGTTGGTCCCATGTTAAACCAATGGAGATTTTAATTAGTTAAATACCGAAAATAGCGTTAATTAAATCATATTCTGACACTACAGAGTGAAATTTACCAGTACTGACCCAGCAGTTTATTGGGCTGTTCCACGGCTGTTTTGTTTACTTTTTAAAATCATTTTGTCTAATGTATTCTTATGGAAGTTCTCTAAACTGACAACAAACATGGTGGATTTGCCAATTATTTCCATGGTAACCACAGATGCTTCCCGAGCCTAATACAATATACCATTATTTATTTTGGATTAACAAAACAAGAGATAACAAGATTTCACCAAATTTAAAATGCCCATTTTTTTTCACATCTCAAAAATGCAAACATACTTAAAGGTGCTATAATCGATTAATTTTAAACCTCCTACATCAGTCTACATTATTAAACGTAGTCAGAATATTGTGGACACATTTCTACCTGAAAAAAGGTACATTAAAAAGACATCTGTGCTTGGGGGAAAAGATTTAAAGTTGTTTTTAAAAAAGGGGGCACAGTCCCCTTAAGTATTTCATTTTAAACTCTTGTCAGTTCATGTAACATAATGCCTTAATCATCATGATGAGCTTAGAAGCACTTTCTATAACTTTTGAGCAAGTTTTTTCTGTCACTGTGAAGATAACAACTAGCCACACAAACAACAACAACAACTACCAGACCAACAGCATGAACAGCTACAACAACAACGTATTATATTTTTCGTTTATTTATGAGGCAAACATTTCAAAATTTTCAGTACATCACATCACTTTACCGGGCCTCAGAAAGCACTGTTCTGAATGTCCCTGATCTGTTATATTACAGGTGGATCTCTGAGATCTTGTACTTTTTAAAACCGTATATCATCCAGACTCATTTTGAGACAAGAACACTATGAAGAATACTTTTGCAGAAGTCAGATTTTCTCCTACCAGTACAAGGCTTTCCCTGAAAATATTCTTTGTCTCTATTTCACAAAAACATTTCAAGTTTAATCAATAATGAATTTCTTACATTAAAGTAGTAGTTTTTGCTGTAACCATGCTTTTGTTTTCCACAAACAAAAGCACATTGTTTAGTCGCAAACACCTGTTATGAGCTGGCAATGATACTGGAATCTGTGCTCAAATATCCATCTTACAACAAAAACACAACAGATGTCTGAAGAACACCACCATTCTAACTTTTAAAAGCTAGAAAAAACACATATCTGAAATGTAACCGCTCAGACGTGAATGGTAAAAACCCAATGAAAACAGGGTGCAGATTGACCTAAAAAGATGAATTATTTCTGCTGTTCCAAATGTTCCGATCAGCTTGGATTTGTATTCAGGCCATTGTCAGGAGAGCTTTGCATGTCTAATCACGACAGCTCATTTACCAGCCGACTCAGAGGACCAGTGAACTCAACCCCAAAGAGTAAGCGCTAATTTAACTATCAACAACTCGTCTGAGGAGAGGAGCCAGAGAAGAAATACATTTGTCTGATTACTGAGATCTCCTTTTGACCAGCAAACGTGTCCTTCACTCACTTTGCCTTTGTGCTTTGGATTGTCACTTTTGGTTATACGTAAAAACACTGACCAACAAAACAAGATGATATTAAGTTCTTGGATGACTTAAAGGGGACATAGTTTTTACCATTGATTCCTCATGGTTAGTTTCATGAATGTTTGAGTAATCTTCCATTGTACTGCAGCAGACGCACCAAAAATCTCTGTTTTGACTTGAAACATGCAGGATTCAGAATAGTGTCAGATGGTGGACAAAAATGTTTTAATTGAGGCAACTGTCTTATTATTTTAACAACTGGAAATAACACTGTCTCACAGTAAAGTCTATATATACCATGACACAAAAACAGCCTATGATGAGCAAGCCCGATCTCACAAGAAAGCGTACATTTACCACGACATTACACAATATGTCAATGAGGTATGATTAGCACGAGTTCACGCCGTCCTGCGTAATTATAGTACGCATCACAGTCCCCACTCATTTCAATGATGGTTATTCAGACGTGTTCTTATTTATGAATATTAATGAAATCCTGATTCTAATCTTAACCTGCCCCAAGCCCCAGACCTAATCTTACCAATTTTAGTAACTTCATGCCTAAACTTACCCGTTTCACCTGAAGAAAACGTCCCCACGTGGCTGCAACCAAAACTCCTCCTATTTTGACGCTGTGAAATCTCGTGTCATTTTTACGCCTTTTCATATCGTGCTAAATGCACGGCGTAACATAAGACTAAAAATAGCTGTGAACTCGTGGTCAAAATACGCTGTTTTTGTGTCGTGGTAAAAGTACGCCATCTAGTGAGACTGTTGGATGAGCACGATGTCACAGCTTTTTTGTGTAAATATGTTACGTTGTATAAATTGCATGACATGAAAAAGCGTAAAATAAAAAGATATTTCATAGCAGCAAATAAACAAGTTTTGCTTGAAGTCATAAGGGGACATTTTCTTTAGGTCTAACGGGTACGTTTAGGCTCCAAGTTACTAAAATGGGTAAGTTTAGGGCAGGGGGATTAGGATAAGGATTTGTAAAATATATATAAACAATAAGTCATCTTTACAACCACCATAGAATGAACAAGAGCGACAATGTGTGTCATATTTACGCAAATAAGTGCTAATCTTACACTATTGACATGGCCAGTTATGTTGTGGTATATATATATATGCTTTCTTGTGAGATCTGGAGAAATAAACTGTCAAACTCCTGGAAATTCAAAAGACAAAAACAAAATTCAAACCCTCTTATTTACAAATTCAAATTTACTTTAAAATGTGATGTTCCTTTGTGCAGGGATTGTTTAGACTTAGAGTCAGTCATTAAAGGGCCAAAGCTCTGTATTTGTTTAAGATCGAAAGGATTCAGAAACAACTACAAACTGAAATTTAGATGAATATAGTGAGTTATTTTAAAAACCATAGACTCCCATGGTAAGCCAACCCGATATTACAAGAAGGTGTACATATACCACAACATTACAGAACATGTAAACTATAACTAGCACAATTTCATGACTTTTTTGCGTTTGCAGTTCATTTCTATGGTGTTTGTAAAGATGTGTTTTTTTATGAATATCAACACAATCTTTATTTTAACCTTATCTTATCACAAGCCACAGTCATTTATTCGAACCAGATGCCTAACCTTACATGTTAAATGTAAAGAAAATGTCCCTACGGGCATCAACCAAAACTTGTGTTTTTAACGTCATGCAATGTCGTGTCATTTTTTACGCTTTTTCATTTCGTGCTATATCTACGGCGTAACATAACAAACTACATAAGTAGTTCTTGTGAGACTGTCGGGTAAGCGGTTAATAAAAAGTGTAACGACCCAGGGATGAGGAGGTCAGCTGGAGACAAGCTAACCAGGATGTAATGAGAAACGCACAGCACCACTCTGTCAGACGAGTCGACTGCAGGAACTGATAATGAAGAACAAATTCTGTAAGAGTTGGATAGAGTCCATCATATTTACAGCTACACAGAGTAATGTCAACAATGATGAAACTGCAGGTGGCCTTGTTGAGACTAATCACTGAACAAAAATGTCTACAAGAAGCATTTCCAGCAATAATGATTCACATTTTTCATACAAATATCTATATCTTTAGTTTTATTCAGATTCATACAGTATTTTGAGATCATATAGTTGTCCAAACACTATAATTACATTTTTCTATACCTCCATATGTCGCATTATATAAACTCTTTTCATGTTCAAATATTCCAACCACACTTCACTTCTTTGTTTTGCAATTTATTAAAGAGCCCTCCTAAAGATGTGTTTGTTTATTGTCAGCAAAGTGCATTTACTCAATGCAAATGAGCTGAGAAAACACCCAATTTCGATCTAATTTATGATCTGAGTACTCACATTAGAGATATAATGTTGTTTTTTCTGCACTGCGGCTGCACTGTGCTGCTGTTTTATGGAAACTAAATCTCTCTATTGCTCTGTAGCCAGTGACAAATATTCTCTATTGTTTGTATTGAGATAAGAACTTGTTATATTAGATGCAAACTTTAGCAAAGAAACAACATGGAGGCTTGCAAAAATAAAGATATAAAGGTTGGAAAAGTTGTTTGATAAAAGTGTCCCATAAGACCTGGGTGAAATGAGGCCTGAAGTGAACCTTTCCTGATGTGATGCGAGTCGACCTGGATCAAGCTAAAGTTAATGTGTTCTCTATGAGGCCGTGCCATGGGCTGATCTAAAGCTGTCCCACAGGACTTTGTGATGGAGGCAGAGGAAAAGTCAACTTTTAAACACTTTCTGTTTACCTGTGTAATGCTAGGTTTTAATTAAAGCTGGAGTACCTGAATTTCACTCTGCAAAACAGTATTTAAATCTGCTGAAAGTACTTTCTCGCTCTCACAAATCCTTGGCTATTTATTCAGAAAGATTCAATAATAGCTTGACGACATGTTTTTTACAGACAGCAAAGTGACACGGGATTGGTCCACCCAAGTACAGCCAATAAGACCACTGGTTTTAGCCATCTAGAAGAAATAAAATCATCATTCAATTCAGTAAATACACATGTCAGATTTTGTCACAAAGTTATGCTTTTTAGCATGTTTTTTGGTAAAAAGCTTTAAAGACAAAATGTCGAGTACCCAGGCTTTAAGTTTGTAACAAGATATCAGGCATTCTCATGTATTGTAGTGTTTACAGTATTCAGAAAAACAATTCCCATTCATTTATACTTAGAAAAAAAACAAAAACATATTTAATAAATAACTTGCCCCAGCATAGTACTGCATAGGGTCAAATTCAGATAAAAATGAGTTTGCAGTGTTCTGTTTGTTCTTGAAAAATCCAGAAGTGTGCTTGTTTATGTTATTAGCATTCAGTTAGTATCTGTTACTGACAAAAGAAAACAGTACAAATATGCAGGAATTCCTTAAAAAGGTTCCAGCTTCTCTCGTGAGAGTCAGTCCACTAATTGTCTCTACAAGTTATTGCTGTTACAATGTTCAACAAATAACATCCACAGAGAAAAAGCAGATTAAGTCAGCAAGAAAGTTAAGTGAGAGGTGACTACAGACCATTAAAGTAAAAAACTGTTCTTTAGCAATTGAACATACATATGTGAAGAAATGCAAAAGATTATTTTAAATGTGGAAAAACACAGGCAAACAATAAAGAGTTGGGGGCTCTTTGACAAACAAAAATTCTAAAACAGTATGATATTTCTTTAAACAGAGGTTATGCAGTTGACATGACGACTTCTAAATGTCAGAGTAGTGGCAAAAATAAGGGAGAGTCAATGGGGAAGACTACATTTCTCCTGTAGATACTCAAATCACTAGATAAGAAAAAGTAGCTACAGACTGATAATACATATAAACAACCACAACTACAGCTGAATACTGAGTTTGTATGTGACAAGTAAAAAGAGAAAATCAGGTAAACTTGGTAGAAAAGCAAAAAACTACAGCAGCATTTCTGTTTCTGATATTTCTCACAACACAGTTCAACCTATTTGTGATTAAATAGATGTTTTAGTATGTGGAGTGATTATTTTTGTGCAACAGTAAAAATGTAAATCTCTCAAACAGGCTTGCTAAAGTCTGCATTGTTCCATACAAAGAAACACATTTTAAAATGTCTGCCAAACGAAAAAAAAACAAAAAACAAAAAAAACTAATTTTGTTCTTGTATTATTTTGACATCATTCAAAATGTTTAGAAGCGTTTTTTAAAATATTAAAAGGTCTGTTCATTCTATGCTAGGCCTTATTCTCAGAAGGCTCAGCAGTGCAAGGCTGATGTCTGTGTTAAAAGACATATTGACCAGTGAGGTGTTTGGGTTCCGGTCATGTCCCCAGAGACAGCATCTGTTCCACATGACTGCTCTGTCTGCCTCTAGGAACTGTTGTTTATCTGAAAGCGACCATGTAATCAACAACGAGGAAGCCATTTTGTGTCTTTTGATATCCGCTGTATACATGAAAGCAAAGAGCGGTGCATGTGCTTTGTGCTGAAATGATTGCAGAGACATTTACGTTGTTCCACAGCGTGCCATGCCATTATTTCAGCCTGAATAAGGGGGGCTTTTGTACATCCCACCTTTCACTGAGCATCTCTCTGAGGCCGGATGAAATAGCTGTCTTTTTCACAATGTATGAATGAGAGGAAGTGAAAATCAAAATGTTTTCAGCACCTGTGAAATGAAATTAAAGGACATTTTTAAGAGTCAAAACGTAAAATAATAGGCCAGTAACTGAAAAGCAGTTTACGCTGCAAGACAAAAAAACGCCAGTAAAACATGAGACTCAGTGAGCCAGTGTTATATGGATTAGATTAATTGACACATTTAGTAAAAACATTATTGAAATATGCAGATGCTTTACATTGGAATGTAATACCTTTTGCTCTTTCTGCATATCGGGTGCGCACACATCTCTCGTGTTTTGCAAAAAAGAAAATAAAAATAAGAATATAATTTTAAAATAACACTAACTTGCAAAACATAACATTACATTGGGCTAAAAGGTTTATGTATAAGCTGCTGTTATGGTTGAGCACAGTGCAGTGAATAACAATAAATACAATGTTCAATAATTGTGTGACTAGCACTAATGCTTCAAGTCACACTTCGGATAAAACTGCTTGTATACTTTTAGATTATTTATAATTATACATTTTCATTAGACAGTAAAAAGAAATACATAATTTCTAATCCCCTGTGGCTCTCACAAACTTTTGTACATCACAGGTTTCAGTGCATGTACTTTTGGGTCTTCATCAGTTAGCATCTGGCTGATTTCACAGTGCTATTGGGTCAAAATAAACAAATAGTGTTCTTTTGAGTTTCACCTTTATAGGAGAGCCTACATACTCAAGGGTATGACACTCATGCATGTGTGGTGGAGAATGTCTCTGAGTTTGCTTACCTGTTTAATGTCAGCTTGGTAATCTGCCGTGTCTCTGAGGCTTTGAATGAGGAATCAAATCCTGATGACAATTTCCTTGCAAGAACAACCAGTGTACATTAACTTTAGGTTTAGAATTTATTTTTTTTAAAACAAAAAGGTGAATCAGAGATTTTATCCCTGAATGGCCATTCAGCTTCATCCAAAAGAGTCACATCCCTCTTAAAATAAATTAAAAATATGTAAATTTAAACAGTATTTATGTCAAGTTTTCTTTAGAATAAACAAGTTTTAATTATTAAAAAAAGAAAAAGTTACTAATTAGGAGTAAAATGTGTACTTTAATTGAATTGTTGCATAGTTTTTTATGTATCTATGTATTTGAGGCTATGCTGTTCTTGAAACCTTTGCAAAAACCTAATTTTTTTCTATCTTATAAGATGTGCATGAAATCCCACATCAGAATATTTCAATGAAAACAGAAAAGTAATCAAGAGTTGTACGAACACATTTGGAGCCGATACATTTTCAGACAGTTCTGTGATCACTACAAATAACTGTGTCACGCTTCACTTTTTCTTCTTTTCAGACTCAAAAAAGCTCAGGAATGTAAAGTAGTGTAACACAACACAACAGCACTGCTGCTTTAACTGCAAAGACTTTATTAAAGCTACAGAGACACTTACATTGATTGATTAAAGGTGCACGTTATACTTTTATTAGAGACAACGTCATTTCAAAACATATCTTGGAAAAAGTGAACAACATAGGTTCAATATGGGCCCAGATATTTATCGACACAGTTACTGGTCAATGGAAGCTTTGAGTTGAACACTGTATATCAGAAAACTACATAAAGGGTCATTAGTGTTTTATTGGGTAAAGTACCAAGGCTTGCTCGGTAAATGTCCTCAAAGTAAGTTAGGTAAAAAGCATAAAAAATAGTCGAACAAAATACAAAAAAAGTTTTTTTTTTGTTTTTTTTGGATCAAAAGTCCTAGCCTAATGCATCAGCCAGTTTCATTGCACTTTGTGGAAAAGTCTGACATCACATCAGGGCCATTTTTAAAATTAACCAATCACTGCTTTAGCATAAACAGCATAAACATGATTGTTGTCGTTTCTATGTGGTAAACTTGCAATTAAAAGGTACAATATCATATTCTAAGTTAATATTTGACACAAGGTACCCATACCGTCCGAGATCTTAACTCATTTTGGTTTCTGGCTAACATACACTCCACCCTGTTCACTGATTGGACGACGTACTTCCTACTTTTTAAGAACTGCCTGCAGTTCTTCGATACCTGACCTAGTAGCTGGAGTGAAATGAAATTGAGTGGAGGCACTAGTGAGCGCCAGCGGGGCTACAAAAGTCCCATTAATTCAGAATCTCTTTTTTGGAGAGTTCTGGGGAAGGGGGAGAAAAGACACTACTGGACATGTTTGTAGTGGTGGAAAATATAGAAAAACATAGAAAAAAATAAAAAATAAAAAAATAAAGCCAAACAATTAAACAATTATGTATGTTCTGTCAAATAAAAGAAGACACTCATTTATAATTGATTAGAACTCTTTAGTGATTTGTATATGAAAAAAGTCTTTGCTGCAGGTTTTGAGTGGCAGAACCCAGTTGGTAAGTAGAAGTAGAGTTATTTTCCACCACTGTCACAAATATACAACATTTCACCTAAATATGGCAAAGGGAGATTACATTGAGCTTTGCCTGCAGCCAAGCAACTTTTCACCCTAAGCAGGAAGTCAGGTGGGATCATTTTTAGTCTGGGAAACAGCTTTGGGAAAATGGCCCAGCTTCGACAGCGCTGTGTTCAATACTAACAATCACTGTGTCGTTTCAAATCCCTTTTCAATAGCGCCTCATAAATGCCGCCATCGTCACCTCCTCATTCTCCGCTTGACATAAAGCAATATCGATCTAATGCTATCGACCCGGTACTCCCAAATCTGCGCCCCCGGCAAGCTGCTCTGATCCTGCCAAAGCAATTATTACCCCCGCGGGACAGGGGCGCTTTGTCTCCATCCCAAACTTGCAAACTATCAATGCAAAGTGAGGATGTAAAGGACATGGAGAAAAAATAAGTTTGTCTCTCTGGAATCAAATGAACTATGCAATAAGTCTGCAACTGACACTAACTTGGAAGATTGCAATGTTTTGAAGGCAAATGCAAGTAATGTATGATGACATTTGGTTATTTTGGTACGCAATGCAAGTGGAATAAAACTTGTGACAGGAGCGAGACTGTATAAGGACAGAGACTTTATAGTTCAAATGTAGGCAAGGTTCAAAAGAAATCAATCACACTTTTGTAGCGAGAGAATGTATTTGTTGCATTAAGAGTTTTCTTGTTTTGAAATGGAAATATGTGTTTCTTCAAAGTTCTTCCAACAAGTTGACAGTTTTATAATCATTCCTTGAAGCTACATGAATGCAACAAGCCTGGGATTTAGCAAAAAGTGTTTCAAACAAAAACATGGAACTTTAGCAACAGTTCAGAGATGACTGTTTCTCAAATTTAATCTATTTTCTGATCTATGTGGAGCCAGATATCACTCATTTCTCATGTCGTATCCACCACATGTGTCCAGGTTAGCATGTGGCTAATTTACCCACAATCCAATTTGATTTGCTCTTGAATCAACTCAAGTTTAAACTGTACCTCCCCCACACAATATTTGCCTGTCCCGCCAGGTATTCCAACATTCTGTTTGAATGTGGAACGGTTGATTGATTCAGATGGGGCCTCAAAAATAATCTCAAATCTAAGATGATCCAATCAAAGTCACATTTTTTTTTTTCTCTCAAATGTGGAAGGTGCACTTTGTAACTGCACAATCTAATAGAGATAGAATGATAAAATTCTTCTATACAACATTCTTATTGGAGATGAATTATGTTTTATGTCATAATGTCAAAAAATGTAGCTGTAAGAACAGCTTTTTAATGGAAAGACTTTGTTCATGTTGTGACTATAAAAGCCTGGTCAGAGCAAAGTCATGAATTTTTATTATTTCTTTAGTGTCACAAAGACCTCTAAACTCGAAAAACATGACTTTATTTAAGTTGAGTTTTCGTTCAAAAGTTACACAGTGTACTATAATCTTGTACCATTCATAGCACAATAACTTGTTTTACGTAGAATGCAGTGCTTGGCGCTTAGCTGGACATGCAGAATGTTATTTCCTGCGTTTTTTTTAATCCAGCATGTTTGTTTAGACACAAACGAACAGTTTGTTTCTCTACCTGATTAATCCATTTCACAGTCACGGCCATTTAAATGGAGAAGGACGAATAAGAACACTGAAATGAACCACATTCAGAGGTTAACCTTCTGATAAGATGATTTAAGTGTCTGATAATGACACTATAGATGCAGCTTTAGGTGATTTCACAAGTCTGCAGTCTCCTTGTTTGCATATGTGTACATTTTTTAAACCAAGGAATATGATTCTAGTCCCACACAACCTTGTGAAAGTGTGTGGTTTGGCTTTGCAACATATTTGCAAAGTGTGTAAAAATAGTCCTTAGCACATTGTCAGTCACACACAACAGTAGTAGTAGCGAATACTGAGCTAACACTGAGCCAACACTAAGCTAACACTGAGCTAACAGTGAGCTAATACTGAGCTAACAGTGAGCTAATACTGAGCTAACACTGAGCCAACATTGAGCTAACACTGAGCTAACATTGAGCTAACTCTGAGTTAACTCTGAGCTAATACTGAGCTAACATGAGCCAATACTGAGCTAACACTGAGCTATCCAGATGCTGCTGTGCTGTGGATTGTCTGTATTTTTAGCCATGTGCTTGTTCTCTTGGGTCTCTTGTTAAAATCCCGCTGGACTTGGCCTGCTCCACCTGCTCCTATAATAGACTGCAGACATAGTGAGAAGGCTGTAGAGAAGGTGCATGGGTGGACTGGGCCTGTGTGGAGAGCGTATTGATCTGCCTTGTCCCTCTGGAGCGACTAGTGCCAGCTCACAGCTCATTAATCACACTGACACACAGACTGACACCAGGCTGAGGCAGCAACAGTCAAACTACAGCGCTGCTTCCTGCGACTGTTCCTGTGTGAGTGTACAGTCAGCCCGCGACAAATGGGACGACTACTGCCATGTCAGCACGGCCCGACTCCAGGGAGCGGTGAGATCTGAGGAGTTCAGACTCAGACTCTGACATCAGGTTTTGACTTGTGTAGCAACACGCAAGGATATTTTGGTGAAGGAGAATTGAGCGATTGGAAGGATGTCAGACTGTTGAGGACATGAACTAGGAGATGCTTTTTTGGTTTTGAGTTTGAATAGTTTCTTTGTGTAATATTACTGATGTGTGTGATTCAGCCCTGACTTTAGGTTCACTAACATCACAGCATTCAATATTTACTACAGATGAAGGGAACAGTGTAACAATAAAATTTTTACTACAAAACGTCAATAGGTCTAGTCCCAATAGCAATCAAAGTGAAATTGTGTTAAGGCATCTGTTAAATATTTCATATCAAAGTACAAACCAGATGGATTCTTGAGAAATGTGTGTTTTTCACAAAATTTAGAGAATCCATCTAGAGTGACCTCTGCCGTACGATTAAAAACAACCACTGTCAGCCAAGCGTATCACATTGCAGCAGCTACAACAGACCAATCACAGAACACCATTGTGGATGGTTAGTGCTAGATAGTCTGGTCTGGAGGAACAGAAGTGAGTTGGTTGCCATGGTAATGAGTTTATTACTGACGCTAAACGGGCTTAAACCATTGTAGTTTTTATCTTAACCTTTACTCAAAACCTTTTTCTTAACCTTACTCAATATCTTAACAGTTCTCCTAAACTTAATCACTGTCCCTCCAAACCCGACTATTGAGCATTTACCATTGTGGATTGGGGGAAGCCAACATTCAAACAACAAACATGGCAGTGGCATGGCAGACTATTTTGACTTTTGAAAAACGTGCACAGAGGGGTGATTTGTTGACGAGAAACATACAGTATATGTGTAGCAGTAAAATTCGAATTTATACAAATACAATTCTGGTATGAGCCGTCGTAGGCAAAAAAAAAAAAAAAAAAGAAATGAGTACATTTGTAAGATGTATAGGAGGGCATAGGTATTTAACCACATCTTTACATTAAATCATAAATATGAGCTTACTAAACATTTTACCAAATTGGCCAAATCATGCTTGGACAAGGGCCAAAAATATGACATTGGTTAGAAATTTTCA
Organism: Mugilogobius chulae; assembly: GCA_038363315.1. Classification (NCBI taxonomy): domain Eukaryota; kingdom Metazoa; phylum Chordata; class Actinopteri; order Gobiiformes; family Gobiidae; genus Mugilogobius; species Mugilogobius chulae. Next base: position 14,861,089 of record CM076406.1, on the reverse strand, counting down.
AGTGTTAGCCAGGAACTGGAAAAAAAAGAGGCAAAATTCCATAAAATTGCACGATTGATCTGTTTTGACAAACTGATAATGACAATACTGATTAAACTCTCTGCATTTTAATGACATTGATTTGCTTTTTTTTTTTTTTCTTCACAAAACAACAACTTGAAATATCAACCACAGCCACAAAATGGACACTGATGTTCACAAAAGTCATGTATTGGAACTTTTATCTTTTTGGTGAAACTTAATATTGATAACTCAAATCCAGACTCACATTGTATTAACAAAACCACTGTGTTTGTTATTTAAGCAAGAACGTCTACAATAAAAACATTAAGAACTTCTTTTTGAAACCGTGTCGATGTAATATTTAACTTTTACAGAAATATGTATGTATATGTAGGCCCATTGATTATTTATAAAGCACTGTTTAGGGTGAGCATTGTTTCACTTTGAGCGGTTATAGTCTGATGGAAGAAAACAAATAACTATTCCAATGCTGACTTTTCTGATGCTGAAACAAAATAATAAAAAGCAAAACATTCCATGTTTGCCTGCTCAGGGCTGTTCTAACACTGTTTACAACATAGAAAGTTTGAAAAGTTCACTACCACAGGCTGAACCAGACCTGATGGAAACTGGAAACACGTTTTTGAACAAATAATCTACTGAAATCCTTGGCTCCAACAGCCTTTTCTGTGTGTTGCTGCTGTGAAAACTGGTCATTATTTCCAGTGAATTGTAAAATATGTGATTCTCCAAAGTGTGTATTTATAAATACATTTATGACATTTAAAACTCCTTTATTGTGTATTGTTTTACACACACAGCTGTTTGAATAGTTATAACACACAAGTATGGCACATACAATATGCATCGCCCAGTGTTGTGTTATAAATACTGTCGACTGCCAGAGGAAATACATGCTTTTATATATTGCTTGGGAATAACATTAATTTTACATTTAGTGCGTGAGACAAAAACTCTAACTCCAACTTACCAATAAATGCATTTCATATTTCACTGTGATGAATGCATCTGTGGAGGTATAACTGTGCTAAAGCAGAAGTGGAAGAGCAGTTGGTGATGACAAAGTCAGTGCATACATTTACATTTACCCCTAGGTTTCCATAGAGACGGGTGACACAACCCCAGTGACCTGACTGGGTGAATTATTTCAATAGGTTCTACATGACAACATTCATCATTCTAGACCAGTAATACTAAATACAGAGGGCAGCAAAATGTTAATAAATACATGTATTTTTGTTTTTGCATCTTCCCCTTTCAGCCTTAACTTTCCAGAATGTGAACGCAACTTACTAGACCAGGTTTCGTTTGGATTTAGAATGAATTTCATCAGCATTCAAAATGAGGACTTTGTTCATTCAAAACAACAGGGGATGTTGCTTATTACAAGTTCAGACCTTGTAGCATCCAAGTCAATAAAACTAAAAGGTAAAGGAATATTCTCAGATTTAAGCACGGACATGTATAAAAACAAGATTGGCACTTCTGTCAGTCTGCTACAGGTCAGTCTGCTACAGGGCATCTGTGGCTACCAAGTGTAAATGAATGAAAAATGTAAACTGTGAAGCATCTTTGGGCGTTACAAAAAGCTCTATATAAATCCAATGTGGTTATATGTTGGAATGACCTGCCTACTTTTTTTTGTATTTGAAATGTTTTAAAATGTCAAGTATCCTTAAAAGTTAGTGTCAACAGTTATACATGTTCCCGAGTATGCATATTCTAAACCTTGAAAAAAATAAAGGATCTTTCTTTTCTTCTTTCTTTTGTATGTGAAGAGTTCATAACCTTATTCTCGGTAGGTTTTACCATGAAGTACAGAGCAGCAGGGTATTTTTTCAGGTCATGTCACTCAAATCTTAAGTGTTTACGTCCAGACAGTCATCATCTTTTCTATAGGAGCATTGTTACTTGCCACAAAAGAATTCTTAGAAAGTCCAGTCCAGATCTAGGGTGAACTATGGAGAAGGTTTGTGTTGGTGAAGGCTAGTTTCCTACTCATTCCAGCTTCACACATCTATTTGTGAAAAAAGACAACGGCTGAAGGTCGTAATAGTTGAATGACAAAATCATTGCTTGAATTCGCCAAGAAGAGATAAAGCATGCACAATCAATCAACAGTGACAAACATTAGATTTTAGATTTTTGTTAAAATTGTCAAAAATGCCTTTAACCTGTTAGTCTTGAGGTTATGGTGTAATTATAAATGTTCCATAAAGGTGCAGCGACCATAGACTAAACTTCATGCTAACGTCCATTCTAGACAAAAAGATGAGTCGACATATTGGCATGGAGCTAATGTTCTGTCATTAACTTGACAGAACATTAGCTTAGCATGGCTAGCTTAGCTTCTGTTTTGTCTTTTTAAAGCAACAATATAAAACATTTTCATGAAATTATTTTTTTAATATCAAGATAAACTTTCACATTACACATTCAATAACTTACAACACTGATTTATCAATCATTAGTGGATTTGTGGCTTGTCTGCCAAATCAGAACAGGAAGTGATGCACCATACTTTGAACTTTATCGACAAACTGAAACAATACAAAACTAAACTGATTAGCTGATGTTGAACTCCAAACAAGTTATGATATTATCTACACCTTAATTTGTCTTAGTAATGAAAACAGCATAAATAAGTCTTAATTACTCATGAACAAATGGTGAATTCATTAATGAAAAGTTTATTATGCTTAATAACTACTTATTTAAGGAGCTAAGGTTAGGATTTAGGTTTGTTGGAAGGTTTCAGATTATTTAGTAGTTACTAAGTATTATCAACTTTTTTGTCTATAAACCAATCATCTGTTAATGATGAATTAAGTATTTTTTAACGTTTTATTAAGCACTTATTAAGCCTAATTAATATGCAATTATAAGTGTTATTGTTATTCTATTTTCAGTCTCTTGACCTGTCTTATTTCCTGTAAGGTTTAGTCCTGGTTTGACTTTTGAAGAATACATTTTTTAAACAAGTTTTTTAACAAGTTGGCCTCACCTGAGTCTCGCTAGCTTCAGTTCCTCTCAGTGACACATACTATTGGCTCTACACCTTCCTTTGTCACCTGAGTCCCAGTGCTGTTAGCAGTCTGCCTCCTGCACGCTCAAGTGTCCCGGCACACTCTTCCTGATCTCCTTATTCATGAGCGCGGCCCTCTTTGCGACGCACCATGTCACAAACGGCCTGTTAAAAGCACTTTATAAATAGCTGTGACTGCAAGAGTTTGGAGAGCCACCATTGCTTTCTGAGACCGCGCAGAAGTTGAATTGACAACACCCAAAGTGAGCAGAGAGAGCGGCTGTTTGAAATCCAGGCCACGTCCAGGGTCAACCAAAGACTCAGGGCTAAAGAGTTTGTTTTTGTGGTGCTAAACTTTGATGCTAACGCTGAAGAATAAATAATGAAGCTACATGGCCTTTTTGCTTGTGTTTTTAATGGCACAGCGTTAGCTTTAGATCTTGCCTTCACCTGCTCGAAAAATGTGAATGAATTTTGGTCCAGAACTAATTTTTGACGCCTTGACTCTGTAGTGATATCTGGTTTAAATATTACAGATTATTATGAGCAGAATTTTGTTCACTATGGGATGTTATTATTGTTCAGAATTAGGCTACATTAAAATGTGAGTGAGCACCCTACTTCACAGACCTGACTTTTAATTTGGCAGGTATAGTAGAGATGTATAGTAGGGCAAGGCAATATCAGTCTATTATTTGCGTGTCATTTTCACATACTGACCCAATACAATTCAGCGGTGGACTGTAAGGCCAGGGCTGTTAACCAAAAAAATTCTTGGTCGGCTCAAGCATGTCCCATTCACTGAGTCGATCAGACTAAAAACGCAACCAGGGAAAAACTCTGAAGCTAATAAGTAAGTTTTCAACTCATCATTTATCTGACCAAAACCATGCTCAAAGGACTCAACGAGTTATGGCAATGAAAAAAACAGTATTTATCAGAAAAGGAGAACTAGTCTTTATTTGAAAAATGTGATTAGAATCACTTCTTTTCGTTCTTGTTCAAGTAAAATATTAGGTTGACCAATGGAAGTTTTGATCGACTAAGGACTACTGCACTAAAACGTGGTATATTTAAGAATATTGACGAAATTCTCTTCTTAACCAACTTCAGACCTCAAGCCTCTTCCATGGTTTTGTAACTTCAGATCTGAACTTAGCAAATAAAACGCCTTGTGTGACCTCAAGCAAAAGGCATGTCTCTATGACGCCTGTAATAGACATGCTAGAAAAAGGAAGAAGCCTCACGATGACACTATGTATATATACGGCAGTTCCCAAAGTAGGGAACGAGACCCTTGGGTCTCGCGAAGCAAAGACTAGGGGTCGCAATATGATTTCAAAATGTATTTTTACTATTATGATTTGCATTTAATTATTGTTTTATGTTGAAAGTTTGAGTGAATTGTCATATTGTCATATAAAGCCATAAACTATCAAAATAAACCAATTAAACCCAATTTAAATGCTTTGGAAACTTAAAATTATTACAAAAGCATATATATTTTTGCTGTGGGGTTCGCAAGTTGGTTATTTTGAAGGTCCCTGGTGGAAATGTTTCTATACCCCTGGCGTAGTATAGACACGCGATTCATGAAAACATGTAGCATCTTACACAAAGCAGCTTTTAGTTTTTTGTTATTTCCAACTTATTTTTGAACCTTTTAATTTAAATAGCCTAAAACTCATTTATTAATATAAATATTTGCTCAACAATAGCTAACAACGCTAAAAGAGGTGCAAAAACTTAAAGCAGCTGACATAATGAATAACAAAAAGAAAAGGAAGACATTTAGTCAGGCGTTTTGAGAAAAATGGGCCCCATGGTATATAACACATTTAATTATAAAGCACTTTTCAAGTCACTCACAAACGCTTCACAAGTGGATCTTCAAACATTTGTGAATTCCAAACATGCTTAGTCATTCTTGAAAGGAATTACTCACCAAACTGTTTGTAATCATTGCTATTAGCATAGCAAATGATGTACTAAACTGATTTATCAAGTAGACTTACAATCAACAATAATCTCAGCAGTGAGTTTAAAAAGGCTCAGTAAACAATAGTGTACACACAGCAGAATCAAACCGTGATCGAGTTTTATACTGTGCTAATTCTGTGTATTCTTAGTGGTGTAATTACTTTTAATACCCAGAGCTTGTAAATAAAACACAGGCGTTGTAAATTCCCCAGTGGAGAAAAGCCCCTTTAAATCTGCACTTCATTTATAATCCCCAGAGAACAGAGCCATTATAAGGCAGAGCTAGTTTATTTTCACCCGCCTCAGTACAATACGTTTGGTTCAATACTGGCCCTTACAAAGACCAAGCTAAAATAGGCACCGCACTGATGCTTCGTCATGTTTCATTCCAGTTTCCAATCTATTTCAGAGGCACAATAAGGAGATTGTGTTGCAGAGTCCTGATCCACATGAGTCACAATCCACAGAAATCAAAACACAGAAAAAAAAATCTACAAATTCAAAAGAAAAGGACGCCAGAAATATAGGCAGGATTTGCACCAAGAAGATATTGTTTATGTGAGAGTGGCAGCCAGAGTTTAAGATACGTGTAACTAAAGCTTCGGTTCAGAATATAATACAGCATAAACTAACATTTTTGAGTAAAACATAAAAGGTACTGTACATTTCTTTTCAAGAATCATTTTATAATCAATGTCATGCAACCGATTTGTTTAAATGTACTAAAATTAAGCAAATATGTTGTCTTTTTTATTGAAATGGGTATTTATTTGATTGCATGTAGAGAGAAATTGTATTAATCTTTATTTAAGAAAAAATGATGTACAATGAGTACAATGAAAGAATTGTGTAAGTTTTCTGGTAAAGGGTCACTGTTTTACCTAGTATGCTAAAATAACTTCCATGAACAGCAATATTCACGACCACCAGATTTAAGATATCCCTCCCAAATGTTTTTCAAGTTTTGAACACAATCTAGAATTAAGAAATGCAAGTTTAAGGTCATACAATGGAATCTTTAGATCAATACAGTTCTCTGGTGACACACTAAATGACCAGGACCAGTCAAAAAGACAGCTCTGCCTGATGTATTTTTCCGTGTCTGGGTGGATTTTTCCGGGCACTGTGTCAACCAATGACCAAAACTGCACGTAATAGTCTTGACCAAGTCTAGTAAGAAGATCTAAAGATGGGTGCTGCACTGAGGCGCTCACTGCTCCTGAACAGGTGAAGGATGGGTCAAATGCAAAAAAAAAAAAAAAATAAAATTTGTAGTAATAAAATTATCACACTATAAGAATTTACTTAGTTAATAACATAGTGTATGTCTAGACCAGTGATCTTAACATAGCCGGCCAATCGCAGCACTCTTGAGGCACAAATCAGTAAAACACAATACATTTAATAGATCCCATTATTTCTACATGAATATTCGGCCAGGTAAGTGGTCTAGACCACACTACAACTGAGACAAAGAACTTTCCAAGACCTCAGAGTCCGTTTCAAGACTAAGACAATACCAAGACTTTTATAGGTCAGATTGAGACAAGAACAAGATCGCGATCCATCAAGACCAAATCAAAACCAACTTTGAAATTTTATAAATTTATCTACATCTACATGGTCATATTGTGCAAACTTTGCAACTGTCCTGGACAGCCATGCTCTGGTGCAGTAACTGACCGGTGTCAAAGACAGGACCGAGTCCAAGACCCTGTCCAAGATTTGCTCGAGTCCAAGAGAAGATCGAGTCCAAATGTGCTCAGTCTGTAACAAAAAAGTCTTAAACCCAGACCGATCTCGAGTTTTCAAAAACGTATTTTGTTATTGAGTGATATTATCAGTTTGTTTTTACTTCCTGTAATTCTCAACATGTATATTCCAATTTATTCACAAACAGCAACCTGATCGGTGTAAAACTATTCTTTATATACCATATAAAGTCAATTGTGTGCAATTAGTTAGTGCATGTGGTGTGAGTGTTCTTTTCAGAGTAAAATAGTATGGAGATTTCAATTAAATAGAAATCAAATAGCAGTGACTTATTTTTCCTGGTGACAGTATAATTAACACTTTATTGAACAGAACACACGCAGCACCTTTTGAGTCAGTCAATAGAAGTGTTAGATTCTTTCCTGAATATCTTAGCGCTATAAAGGTCCTCTGATCTCTACCCTGTCAAATCCTCTCACATTTTGGGGATATTTTTAGACATTTGGAGCGTCCACTCTACATTTTGAAGAACGCAGCACTTTGTTTTTGGTCTCGCCAGCAGAAAAGTTTCCCCAAACTTGAGCAGTTTCTCTGGAGGCCTTCCCAAGTAAACAGGGCTCCCCACAGCACAGACTTGTGCATATTCATTTAGGCTCTGCGTCACTGCGACCTGCTCTGCATACTGAGCATACAAGCAGCAACATCACATCCAAGAGCTCCTCGTGTGAACTTTGACTATAAGACATATTCTGTCAAGACGTCTTTTAAGGTTTGCCAAAGGAAGTGATGAGTTGTTTGATTAGAAAATGACGTTGTGAGTGGGATTTGCAGCTGAAAACGGGTGGAAATTAGAAGTCAGTTTCTATTTTAAGAAGCATGGATATCACTACAATGGTTGCTAGCCATAACACTTTTTAGATTTGATTTGACCAAGCTGGATTAGACGGTAGTGATGGAAGGGATGATCTTGATTTGCTTGTGATTAATCTTGTAATTTTACAACAGACTGTCAGAGCTGAGAATTATATTCACAATCCACAGGCAAGAAATGAGTCAATCTAATGTGCTTTGAAAATAGTGCAAACCAAATCAAAAATTGTAACAACAGTTTAGGCTTAAAAATATATTAATGACTTTATTTTGGATGTGTGAGGATAGAAGTAAGTACTTTTTTTTTTTACAACAGCACAGTAAAATGTTCTCTTGAAGTGTTAAACTTAGACAACACCCTATGAGCTGATGGGATTTGATTTTTTCCTGTTCAACGTAGAGCTTTTTGTTTCTGTGTTGTTCCAAGGTCACCTTCTCCGAAGTGTTTCTATACAAGCAGCTGTATATAGTGCTTCAGCGCTATAGCATCACTAATGCAGAGCACTTTATCTCCAAAGAGCTGCTTTCACGTCATGTACGGTCTATGGTCAGTCAGTTCATTACAAACAGAACGGCCTTCAACTACAAATGATTCAATACAAGTAACTTACAGCAGAGACAACATCTGAATGAACCCACTATAGACCTGTGGCCTTTGCTATGTTAATGTAAAATAACAAGTGATCCAACAATCCAAATGACAGCAGTGGGCTAAATGCTACTATAATGCAACACGCACAATGGCACAGAGGTTAGTGTTCTGAACTCATTGCACGAAGGTTCTTGGATCGGGTTGAGTTGATCTGTTTTTTTTTGTTGCATGTTCTCCTCATGTCTGCTATGGTTTCCTCAGGGTGCTGCGACTTCCTGTGCCATAAAAACATGTCCATTAAGACTTCACTGAATAAGAAATTCTGAATCTCAGTGGGACTTATAGTTAAATAAAGGTCAAGTCAATTAAATAACATTAAATGCCAGCTTTGCATTACCTATGCCAACAAAGACCCTTAGGAATGCTTTCACACTAGCAACCTTTGATCAGGATATTAGGATTTTCCTGTTTGGTTTAGGCCCAAAGTGTAAATGACAATGTGATCCTTAACCTGGCCAGTCAGATGGATTCTCTTGTGATATTTGTGAATTGATTGGTTCGGAGTCCGAACCAGCAGTTTACCAGCCCAATTATATTGCAGCAGGAAGGTGGGGGGTTGATAGCAAAGACTGCAGCAAGTAGCACTTGAATAAAAGAAAGAAGGTAGCTTCTGTGAATGTACATGGTTTTTGATTTTGTTTAAGCAGAAAAATTGAGTATTTCTTTTGAAAGAAGTGCAGAGTTTTTCAGAATGTGAAAAAACAACCAACATTTTTTTTTCAGACTTGAATAAAAACTGAACTGACTTAAACCCTTGACCTTTCACTGCAATGTTCTCCTCATGTCAGGCAGGTTTTCTGTGAACAGTCTGGTTTCCCACATCAACCTAAAACACAAAACAGTCCAAACTACTCCTGAACCATTCCTGTAGCTCCTGACAGGTCGTCCCACAGCAGTGATACTCGAGATGGGTCAAAACAAGAGCGGACAAATTTCCCCAGGGTTTTTTGACGTTTACCCTCACCTATATATGGTGTCTGTTGATTGATGTACCCTAATTTAATTCAATAATGTCAGCGTCTACATTTAGTCCAGTCTATTTTCCCCTCCACCTCCTCCGCTGCTCCATCTGGTCACATAGGCTCAGCGCTATACCAACAGATGTCAGCTCCTATAGGCGTCATAGTTAGGCTGGCACAAAAACTCCTTCAAAACTGAGAGCACTGCACTTGACCCTGTCTTTTTCAATCAGGCAGCAGAACGCCACCATCTCGCCGCATGTCTGTTGTCATCCACTTGATCGGAGCGAGGAAGAGGCAACCAGCAGCGACACGGCAGGACGGGCTCGATAACAGACACATACAGGGCCCATGTGCTCATTTGACAAGCTGAATATGTTTACGATAGAGGTCATAGGAGGAGACACTTTATACAACTTTACACGGGGATGGTTTTCTATGAATAAGGTTTTGCCATATGAAAATTGAATTTCCATTGTGAATACTTAGCATACTTTACATAGAAAATGGCTCTTGTCAAACCTTTGTACATACTGTATATTTTTCAGACTTGGCAACACAACAACCAATGGTGACAGGTCTCCTCCACAGCGTCTGGGGCTCGGAGAGTTGTGTCTCATGATGATGATGTCACCACCTGTTCTGTACAGGTGCACAAACTATGGGTTTCAGCCAGAATTATAACATTGTCTCTTTGAACAGCTTTTGGTTTGTCCCACTTCTGGCAGCTTCAATAGGACCGCAACTTATTTATTTTGGACAGATGGACTGTGAGAAATTACTCTATGCAATGAGTGCATGGGAGGAGGAGGTATACATGTTAGAAGGAGGTGCTTGAAGGTATCACCGTGGTCCTGTGATAAGAACAGATGCAGTGTAAGCTCCGTGAAGACAGAGGAGGTCTTCACGTCAGTGCAGGAGGTGTGGTACACATGCACTCGCTCCTGTCACTGTCCACACTAAACCAACACATTACTGATTTGAAGAAGTAACTACATTACATGTAAAAGTAAAACAAATGGGTTAAGTTACTTGCTACATTCCAAAAATCATTTGAAAAGCCTGGGTCTGTAACTAACTTATCAAATGACAGCTTTTTTTTTCTTGATAAACATTTTTACTGAAATTGATGGAGACACAACTTAGGAACATCTCCATCAAAAAAAAAACTTTTTTCCTTTTGGTTTTATCTGAGACTAAACCTCTTCTGTCAGAACATGGCATTGGTTTAAATTTGCTGTTGATTACTTCTAATTAGACGCAATTAATCGATTCAGTGGCCAAAACACACACACACACACACAAAATCAAAAGCATGCACCCAAATTCAGTAATGCAACCTTAAATCTGGCATAAAAATGAAGACATACTGTACATAAGTGAACAAAATCATACACCGAAGCCTATATTATGGACATTCATATAATCTTTGCATCTCTATCACTGGAGCACAATATTTCATAATTTCTTTTGAATATATTTGAAGCCAGGAATGCAATGCTATACCGCCCAGTCTCCAAAGAAAATATACAACAAAATATGATGAGCAGGTTTTCATGCATTTTAAATCGATTACTTACAAAAAACAAAACGTAAAATAATGTGGCAATATTTTCTTTGGTTTTAACAGGTAAATCTAACCTTCCCAAGCCCCAGTCTTAAACGTACCCATTTTAGTAACTTGAAGTCTAAACTTGTTAAACCTAAAGAAAATGATGCTTTCTGTACGTTTTTGACATCTCATGGTATATTTATGTTTTCTTGGTGTTGAAATGGTAAATAGCCTCTAATTACCACATTTCCACTTTACAAGAAGCTTACAGATACAGAGCTAGTGTGGGTTAACTTTCTTGTCCAATGGACACAACGATAATCAACCATGGTATCTATTGTTTCAGCGACCTCCCATCCTAGTACTGACAAGGATCTGACTTGCTTAGCTTCAGAGATTTGCTTTGACACACAGGCATGGTTTAATGAATAATACTTGTAGCATAAATGCAGGACAGATGAGGTTTTTTTTTTCAGGTCCTTACAAGTGTATTAAAAAGACAAAAACAACATAAATAATGTGTGATATTTATTCTTTAACACTGGGACATCGATTTGAAACAAACCGAGGAGCACATTTTCCTCACTTTCCATTGTAATGTCGGTTTTACAATGCAAAGCTTTCACATTTACTCCGAGCCCTGATAAATCCTGATGCATAGCCTTGGCTTTAATTTAAGCCCGGCAAAGCGTCTGTCAGCTAAACGCAGCTTTTTCCACATTCACGGGAACACTGAGGTCCCAAATGAGACTGAGGAGTCTGGTGGCCTTAGAGGATGAATTTTAATTAAGGTGTATCTCCAAAGAGGTCGTCTGCGGCTCTTATCAGATCACACGCACCTTTCAGACACCTCCTGCCATTCGCACACATCTGCATTTCAATGAAACGCCCGCGGATCACTGGACAAATGCTCAAGTAATTAGGTTTGAGGGAATGGCTCGGCAACATTACCAGTCCGCCGGATAATTAACTGTAGAAGCACAAATGTCCCGCTCTCCTCCCTCGCTTTTGGGACTGGATACAATCAATACTGTGCTGCATCAGAAGATCTATTTAAATCAGCTTAAGCTTAAATCAATGATAAATGCTTTCATAAATAGACAAAGTTTGGAGGTTTGGGTGCACTGCTTAACAAATTAACAAAACGTTCAAAACAGGAGCTTTGCAGGGTTTTTGCTTGTTGGAGTTGTTTATCTTATATGCGACACAAAAGGTTATCTGAGGCTCTTTCTTTCTGATGTTTGATAAGTTAATTAAAAACAAAAGTGATGTTATTGTCAACCTGAAGGCATTTTTAATATTTAATTATTTATGCCAACGCAGACGCAAGAAAGAAAATACATTTTCAAAAGGTCAAGTAAGTCTCTTCAAAAGATATCTTTAAGAGTTTTATTTAAGTTTATATTTATATTATGTTCTTCTTATATTGTGCTTGATGCTACAAAGCCTGATGATGGTAGATTTCAGCAGCTAAGCAGGACAAAGACTGGTCAGTACTTGGATGGGAGACCACTCGACCACCATGTGTCACAATGAGACGACTAGAGTGGACTGTCCATGTGTCTTTGGGCAAGACACTTACCCCACCTTGCCTCTTGCTCTCTGTACACTGGGTGAGTGGATCCTTGATTGTAAAATGAGGAAAGGCATGTAAATAGAGACCATTTACTAGACCATTACACATTCAACAAGTAACTGATAGGGACGGCTGATTTTTGACTAACAACATTTTGTGAACATTAGTTAAAACCGTCACTACAGTTATCATACTTACAATAGGTAATGAATAGATATAGTGCTATTCTCTAAGGAGCTCATTGTGTGCTCTTGTTTAGATGTTTGACAAACTTCATTCTCTGAAGCAGCATCAGGGTTAGAGTTCAGCTGTAACTTGTCTTTGAGAGTATGACAGTTCAAAGTTTAGTCTTTGTCTCATTGTGAGATCTACGAGCCATGGTTTTCAACCTCATGAAGATTTTTTCCTGTGATCTGAAGTCTTTAGTGGCGACCTAAAAAGCAGAGGAGATGGGACTTTTTCTGTGGCTGTGCCCAGGCTCTGAATAGACTGCTCCTGTATGTCAGAACTACTGAGTCACTATAGAGCAGCACTTTAAATCTGGGCTAAAAACGCACCTTTACTCTCTGGCTTTTTTGATCTGAGCTACTGAGATACTATTTAATATTAATATTAGTTCCTTTTTTACTATTGTTTTATTAATTTTTAAAGATACTTTGTGGTGTATTGTGTTTTGTTTGTTTTGTTATGCATGCGAAGAAGCAGCTTGTGTTGTAGTCAGTGTTGGGAGCAAGTCATTACAAAAGTATCTAGTTATTGTAATATATTCCTGTTTTCAGTAACTAAGTAATGTTACTCATTACTTAGACAAATATTGACAGTATGTTACTAGTTACAATCTGAGTAACTCAAGTGACATATAAATTAATTGCTTTTATGATCTATTGAAAACGGCAAACACTGTCTTTTGGCTTAAAGGTGAATAAAATAATATTATGAACAAAATGTGTTGTGACATCATATTTCCATAAATTAATCAGTAATCAAGTGTAAATGTAACAGGATTAGTGTTGTACATGAACTTAACAAATGTGTGATGAGCTCAAAGTAACTCACAGTAGTGTAACTCAGTTACATTTAGACAGTAGTATTGTATTACAAATGTGATACATTTTTCTCCCTGTAACTAGTAATCTGTAAGGCATTACAATTTTACAGTAACAAACTCAACACCGGTTGTAGTAAATGTGCTGTACAAATAAAATTGACAGTGTCTATCTACGATCACACAGTTTTAAATGTTGCTTTGTTCATTTTCTTATTAAAAACACACATTTGCAAGAATGCTCATCACCACAATGGTGTAGCTTGTCTCCATGGTGATACTGTAGATAAGAAGTACTATTGTATGAGATTTCTGTCAACAACCCTACATCAGAGAAGTTGCTTTTTTGGAAGTACAAATATTGTTTGTATTTCTGACTCTCTTTTCTATAAAAGTGAGAGTTCTATAAAAGTGTATCTTTCATAACACTGACGATTTTCAGACTAAACATGAGTGGCCTTTAGACGAGAAACACTTTGCGCTGTGTGTCAGAGACTTTAATCCTGCCACAGATCTGGATCAGTCTGCAGTAGAAGTGACAGGCTCGATTGGCCTCATCAAAGCAACGACGCATCCATTCTCAAGAGCGCCGATAAAGGACAGGAATAATCCCACGACGCATTTGACACAGGCTGACATCCAGGAGAAAAATAGTCAATGAAGCCATCCGTTCTCTCAACACTTTGGACACCGGCTTTAGATTTATGGCGACATATTACATTCAAAGCCATACAGCGCCGATCTTTACATGCAGCTTTTGACAAATAAAAAATTCCCTTTCCGCAGGTGTCAGGCCGACTCACAGCACTATCGGAGGTGATTTATAGAAAGAGGTGTTGAGACGCTTCATCTTGGGCTTGGCTCTGTCATCAGTCAGTGTCACGCAGCCAGAGAGAGCACAAGGAGAGAGAACACATTATGGCAGTGTTCAGGTGGGGCTCAAAGTGGAGTTTTGGAAAGTTTAAAGTCTGAATTTAAGCTCAGACACTGCATCGGAATCAGAAAATTACTTTTTACACATGTTTTGTTATAATGATGATCTGTTTTTCCACATAAAAGAGACGAATGTCAAAAAGGGCTGGGTATTTAATCGAATGTTGAATCGTCAGTTATTTGGTTGGAGGTTTTAAATCAAAAGATAATTTTCTTACAATAAAATAGCCTTGTTAATTGATCTTGTTAATGTATTTGTTCAGGTGAAGACTAGTCCACAATGTCCTGACTATATATCCACTAACGTCGCCTGTTGTTGTTGTTAGCATTGTGGCTAACTGCCGTAAGCATACTGACATGTCTTGTTCCTAAGCTCTGTGAAAAAAGCTTCGTGGTACACCATTAACAATCTTTTGTCAGTAAAAGCTTGAAAATTGGTGCAAAACCCAAGCCTAAAGGCAACATTTTATACACCTCATTTTATTTTTCAGTGAAATGTAACATATCAAATTTGTTTTGTTGATATATTCATAAAATTATCACAAAACAAAATTTGTATTTTGTTTTTTAAAATGCTAAGCTAAATGTATTTGGAATTTGAGATCGATCAATATGAGGGATAAAGTCGTGATTATATTTCAGCATAGAATCACCAAAATTACACATATTTGGGCCATATACAAAGCAAGCTTAAATGTCTTGCGGAGTACGTGGAGACAACCCACTGAGACATGCAAACTCCACCCAAAGAGATTGAGAGATGTTGAACCCACGACCTCCTTATTGGAAAGCCAGAGCTCTAACCACTCTGCTACTGCACCAAGCGTTCCCTAACCTGCTTGTTATTGGTTGGTGGGGAAACCGGAGTGCTCAGAGGAAGCCACCCAGACACGAGGAGGAAGATAAAACTCCACGTAGAAAGGCCATGTGGCAGTCAAACCTTCTTGCTCTGAGGCGAGAGCGCTATCCACTCTGCCACTGTGCTGCCAAAATATCATAATATAACTGCTACTTGTTTCTATGGCAGCTAGTCCACCAAATTTTCTTTAAATCTTCTGTTTGGTCAGACTCTTTTCTTGCTTTGAGTTCTTCACTTTTTTTCCTATTCAAGCAGAAATATGCAGCCAATGGACGAAACACTGTACACTATTTATATCACCACTGATGCATGGCCACAGATAGAAATGAAGTTATAGCGGTATAGAAACTTATATATAAGTAAATTGCTGTTTTATTGGAGCGTCTGTTGCCTGGTCAACCAAGGCTAGAGGTGTCTTATATCACAAAGAGTCTGTGCCCTGCTCTAACTGTACCTCCTGAAGAAGATGGGTGTGACTGTCATGTGAATCAGCCCATCAGAGAAACTGTCTGTATCAAAACAAACATGGCGACTTACAGGGAAAACTCTAAACAAACAACTTCAAAGACAACTGAGACATATTGTCAGTTCTGTATATCACTCTTGGTTTTGTTCTCAATAGTGAATGATCCATGTTCACATCCCACGCTTCACTGAAATAAATATTTGACTGCACGGAATTTGGTCTGAAACTAAACAGAGCAAGTGGTCTGAATCCAGGGCAATAAAACATGCTGTAAATGGAAAGAATATGCACATACAATAGTAGGGCTGTAGTGTAATGCTGGTTGACTGAAAAGACACAAAGCTCGTAACACTTAACCTGGCTCACACCAAATTGACACATGTTTAACTTTGATTGAGCTCTACACATTATCAATCTGGAATGACTATCACTCAAAGAAGTCAAGGGAAAATGGAATGAGATGGCAATATTTGAATCTAATTGGACGAAGCACCTGAACTTGGAAGTTGAGAACAGGTCACGTTTTTGTTGAAGAGAAAAGCACAACATCCTTAAAATAGTCAATTTGTCTGCTAAAAAGGCTGAAAAATGTTCATCACCATGTTTGTTTTGGTTTGAATGTGCGCTTTCACCCAAATCATAATGCACTGTGATTGGTTCACTGCTGTGCTGTGATTGGTTGGACTAACCTTGGCCATCTCTTTAGGACTGTGCAATTAATTGATATTCAATTTCATTACGATTATTGTTTGAAAAAAGGGTGTAATTAAGTAATTGAGATTATTGACTGTAATTATAAGCCTGCTCATAAATTTCCTTAATATGGAAAGTAGTTGTTTTCTTTACAATTTGTAGAATATATTTCTGTGAGATCTGTCACATATTTGATATTATCTCTTCACTCTCTACATTAAGAACACTAATGCTCTGCAGTTTCTCTAAGCAAATAATCGTTTGAATAATTGTGATTTCAATTATGAAATCAATTACATATATACTGTACATACAGTATATATATATTTAAATGCTGTGACCTCAGGGCATTGCAATAGACAAACAATGAAAAAGTGTATGACAGTCATCAGTACAAAGTTCTTATGTAGGATTGTTAAGTCGCTCCACAGTGAGCTTTGAATTCTCAACTGTGCAGAGTTCCACGGTGTGGATATAACTTAAGTTTGATTGCAAAATGATTGGATATGTCAGTTCAGCAATAACTTTTTCCGCAAGTTGAAGCTAGGACAAACTGAAAAAGAGCTCTTGCACTAGGAGTGAAGCATTTATAACCAAGCAAGTGAGAAGTTTTAGTGTTTGAATGCACAAATCTAAATCTGCATCGGAATATTGTGATAATCATAATATCTGAGAATCCATCTGATACAGCCAGATTATTTGAACTGGGACATTCAGAACAGTGTTTTCTGAGGCTCAGAAGGAAAAGAACATTATCTAACAAGCAGACATATTTCTGATCACAAAGCAAAGCTAGAGCACGGCTACATACTCAAAAAGGGTATTTAGCATAACAGTGTGCCCTTTAATTGACCAAACAACAGTGGTATAATGCGTACAATGACAAAGAGCATTTTCCTGTCCCAGAGTCACTGGGGCACAGTTGGTTGGCTCACTGCTCATTCTCAGTCACACAGATGGAGCGACAGGCTTTAGACTGCAGCACAAAGCAGACCAGATTTGGTTCTAACCCATTGTTAAAAGTTGCTCCGCTCTCTTCCTCCTGCCCTAACTTTCTTCAACTCTCACTTGAGCAGTGCACACATTTTTCAATTATGCACACGGAGGGAAGGGAATTAGCGCTCTAATCCTGGTCTAATCCCTAAACAAACAGATCTATGGCCTCCAATTCTATCCAAGCCACCCCACACCCCCGCCTACACCTCCGACTCCGGGTAAACCTCGAACTGGTCAGGGACTCTGTGTTACTTGCTTAAATTGAGCTTAGCCTGCATTAGCCATGTTTGAAGACTTCTCACTATCAGTTCAATTACCTTTTCTATTTCTGCATGTGGCATTTAAATGGAAAGGCATGGAAGCATTAAGGCGGCCCAGTACTGAGAGTTACATGTTTGATTCCTTTGGTCTGCAGAGATTTGCCACTGATCTGGGCAAACTCGCTGCCAAATGACACTTAGAGAACAAGTTGGATGTTTAGCATGAGGCGAAAAGGCCAATAATGTCAAGTAAGAATAAAAAGAGTCTCAAGTTTCAAATCCTTGACAACACTGGAAGATGCATCATGTTAGTTGTTAGTATCAGTCGTTATCAGTCAGTTTGAGTTCAGTGCACCAAATTTGCCATTTAAACTGAGAAGTAATTCAATCAAGCCAACAATCCAGGCAAAAAATTGCTGTAGGTTTAAACAACTAAGCAACAAAGAGTTTATATCCCAGAGTTGTTATTGTGCATGGAATAAAGAAGTTTAATGTTGGCAAATATTATCTCTGGCCAGCAGTAAGCCAATAGTTGTATACAAGAATCAGCAAAACTGTTACTGGTTAGTTTATACATTGTTTTTGTTAAGAACACAAACTCATAAGTAACAAAACAAAAGACAACATTCACAATTTACGACAAGAATGTCAAGTACCCAGCTTAAATTGGCAAGCTTCAAGTGCATATCACTCCGATGAGAGAAGAGAAAGTGCAGAATGGTATGGTCTTGCTGGCCAAAATCTCAGTCTCCAGAAGGTAGCTGTACCAAGCATAAAGTCAGATATAATGCTGTTTTGGGTTTAAGGTTTGGAGCGTTCAGTGCGTCCAATGTACAAGTTAAGTCAAAGTAAACCCACAACTTGAGACTTCCAGCGAATATGTAGTCTGAATTTGCATCTAGCATGTCTAAATTTGCGTGTTAATGCTGCGTCTTGTGAAAGACATTCCAACCTTTGGCAGACGCTTTGGCTGCCTCATCAGAAGTCGACCCTCGAGTTAGGCACTGCTGAAGTCCAACGCCTGAACGCTTGCGTCCACCAATCAGACACTACCTCCTGTATCGTAGTGACGCTGCTCTGCTCTCACATCAGAGAGAAGAAGAACCGTTTACTGAAGTCTTTAATAACTTTTCTATTAAAAGGTGGCTAGTTTTTGGGCTTTTTCTCACCAGGAGCTGTGGTCGGCTGTGGCTGCTGGGCTCTGGCTCATGGGCCTGGAGGTTTGGTCTTGACCTCATCTCTTCTCTGGGCCCTGGGCTGCTGTCCTGTGGCTGCGGGTGGCTCTGCTCCTGGTGCAGACAGCTCCTCTGATGATGCTTTCTTTGGTCCACCTGTACCCGTCCAAATGTATGTGAATGTATTTTAGTGTTTGGGAGTGTGCTTGTTTGTGTATGCGTGTTGGAAAAGGGGTTGGGGGTGGTGTATGGTGGGGAGGAGGGTAGAGGGTGTGTACATGTATGGGGGTTGTCTTGGGGGTGGGGGTGGTGGGTGGAGGCGAGCGGGATTGTTTTAATGCACTGTGAAGCACTTTGTGTTACATTTTATGTATGAAAAGTGCTTTATAAATAAAGTTGATTTGATTTGATTTGATTCTCAAAGCTTTCTGCTCTCTGAAAATCTGCCAACCTTGACAAGGCAAAACAAACAACACGGGACATGATCTAAACTGAAGTAGAGCTAACGTGGATCTATTAATAATGCTCGTTGCTGTGTTTAAACCACTGCAGCAAAAGGACGTTGCCTGGAGGAGGAGAAAGTTGTGCTGTCAGGTAAGTTAGCTACATTTTATGAATGCAGCAATCCTCTATCTCTCTCCCGCCTTCTCTCTCTCAATGTGATCTGCCTACATAGTAAACAAAGACTTTTGCAAAAAGCGAGAACGCAGAAAAGTGTACTTGTCCCCTCAATGTCCCTGGTGTGTTTTAGGACGTTTACAGCGACTGTTAGGGCGTCAGCTTTGAAAAGATTCGGTGTCAAAATTTGCGTAAACACAATTAGAAGCTTTAACGCTGTTCAGTTTGAACGTCGCATACATAAAACCAAGTTGTACCCTTCTCAGAGTTTCTATCCCTATTTGTATAGTCAGAGATCACAAAACATGCCCTATATCATGCTACAAGTAAACAAAAATGAAAATGGACCGTATTGTGTTTAGTATGCACGCTTATCCAGCATTTCTACTCCATCTTTATCATTTCCAGAAACGTCTTAACCTTTCATAGACAAAATGATTATTTCCTTTCAAAATACCATATGATTGCAATAGCTTTTTTTTTTTAAATCCAAACGTAATTTAGCAGTACGCTTGAACTTCTGAATTCAATTCAATCAGTTCTTTTCTAAATGTCACATGCTTAAGTAAGTGTTAGAGACGATATCAAAGTAGTATAGCCCTGTACACCTGCACACACATTGATCCTGCTTGAACTTGTCCATCACGGTCCTGCCTCTGTCCCTCAGTGAGTGATTGAAACCAGTCCCAGGGTGGTCAGGCTGCTCGCATTTCCCATCGACTTCTACAAGCTATCGATTTGGCTCAAAGACAACAACTACTGCTCAATCCCTGCTGCCAAAACTCCACTGCTTCAATCAAACCTGTCTCTGTGTTCAGTTTCAGCAGTATGTCATTCGGGAAGTCTTTACAAGTCCAAAAGCACGACTGAGAATTAAAACTATAGTGTACTGCACACCAGAAGAGTTTATAATCTTTGGGATTTTTTGACTTGATAAAAAATAAGCAAAAGCCAGCAAAAGAACATTTTGAAACCATTAAATGTTTCAGAGTTAGGGTGATGGCAAAAAATATGTATATCATGATTAAATTTTATCACGATTTGTGTAGATGGTCCATTTTTTTGTGATCCATACAAATATGTGCTTTTTCAGGAAGTTTCTTCCTCATTGTCAATGCTAAATCCAGTTGTAAAAGGCAACCTGTAGTGCCAGATATTCAGAGAGAAATAAGAAGCTAAGCCTTTGGAAAGTGACATCACCCTTTAATAAAATGTTATTAAAATAATCAATGTATTAAAACATTGTAAAACATTCAGTATTATTTAGACACAAACAATGTTAAAAATCAATGTTTTAGTCATGAATGGATATACAGTATTTTAGTAAATCAAGTCTCGAAAAATTGCAAAAATTCACCTCTTTTATGATTTGAAAGTGTCGCCCAAAAAACCTTAAAGACTTAAGGAAAAGCCTGATGTTGCTAAAAGAAGTGGACTTGGAAATAGGTTGAAAAAATAGTCTGTATTTGAACAAATGCTTTAAATTGAGAAATTTAAAGCCTCAAAATAGATTGTCACAGTGATGAGCTCAGAAGTTGATTTTTATAATGTATTGCCCAGTCTATTCACATTCACATCAAATCCACAGACATGCCAAGTTCAGTGGTGTCACGTGATCAAGGCCGGAGTAAAAGATCAAGGGTCAGAATGAACATAATATAAACAAGATGGTAAAAGTGATCCAACGATGACGAAACGCGATTATACAGCACAGCGGATGTTTAATTCAATTCCATTTATTTGTATAGCCCAAATCACAACAGCAGTTATCTCAAAGGACATCACATGATCACAGAAGCATTTGAAAATCATTATTCAGAAATACAGAGGCAGATGTGTACAACAACAAACAGGCAGAAGAATAATTGTCCCAGAGCATCCCATGTCCTCAGACCCTCCTTCTCGACAAGGAGAAGGAGAGTTCATTAAAGAAAAAGAGCGATTACACTGATTTATGTGGATGTTTGATGAAATTAAAAAGATCGGATGAAATGGATCGACCATATTCTACATTCTAGATTGCACATGTCTATGGTCACACATCAGAGAGGTCATAAAGCCATCCTCGCTCAACATGTTGGAACGTTATCATCATATAATGGACAAAAAGGCGTAACCGAATCGCACTGACCTCTCAAACATGATAAGTGATTATACAAATGAGCTCATACAAGAATCATTATGCAAGTCACACCTTCCCAAACTTATATACAGTAACTACAGCCAAAACTATTGTAATTTGTAGAAAACTCAAGCAAAAACAAATATCAATCTGGCATGAGCTGATTATCCAAGCTGTTCTTGAAATGTTCTTTATGTTAATGCTTCCATCTTTAATCAATGTTTAAAGTTCTGAAATCTGTGAGTGTTTGAAGGTTTCATCACTGTATGACTTTTTTACTATAAAACTAAATATGATTGTGCGCTTCTCATTTGGAGATGTGAACATTCTGCTAAGCTTTACGGATAGCTCAGAACACTGAAGTGACAACCTGTGAGCTAGTGTCTTTGAGGGAGTTTTGTTACATGAAACAAAATGTGCTCAAATGTGCTCCTGTTTTGATTCCATGTGTTTGCATTAAGTCTTAGCAACAGAAGAAGCCTGTGAGACTGATTGAGAACTATCCTCCTCTCAATCTCCGTCACTGTTTGTGTGTAAGACAGCTGTGAAGAGTTTGATTTTTACATTTCTGCATTGTTCACCAATTATCCAACATGATACCTCTCTGTTAGCACAACATATCAGCCGTCCCCAGCATAAAGGCCAGCTGCTCGGTGATAAAGCACAACTCCAGAGCCCAATGGTGGCTGCAGGCTCCACCTCATTAACTGCACATTATGGCTGTTTTACATTGGGCCTGACCTATAATAGTGAATGGCCGTCTGCTGCTCAGAGCTGTGAAATCCAGGACATGTTTTTGGCCATTCACGCGGGGCATTCAAGGACAAACGGCATCATTCAGAGACAAAACAAGGGCTGCAAAAGGACTAAGGCAGGACTGAGGCAAGGTTTACAACTGAATCAGGATTGAAGCGGAAATTAACTAAAATTGCACACAGACTGAGCCAGAACCTGACCAGGACCATCTGAGGAGTGAAAGGAACTGGGACAGGACCAAGATGAACTAAGATTGATTAGACCAGTGGGGCCAGTGGGCCAAACTCGCCTTCCAGGGAGTTTACTTTGGCCGCGAAGAGGCAGTAACATTTGTGGAGATAACATCTGTGTGTTTACAGTTTTAGCTGAAAAGACCTAAACAATAAAACAAAACAATAAAATACAATCTATATTACTGCAAATAATCTTTTTAGAAGCAAAATAAATGTCCATCCATCCATCCATTTTCTTCCGCTTCATCCGGAGTCGGGTCGCGGAGGCAGCAGCCTGAGCAGGGAGGCCCAGACTTCCCTGTCCCCACACACCTCCGCCAGCTCCTCTGGGGGAATCCCGAGGCGCTCCCAGGCCAGTCGAGAGACATAGTCCCTCCAGCGTGTCCTGGGTCTTCCTCGAGGTCTCCTCCCAGTGGGACATGCCCAAAACACCTCCCCGGGGAGGCGTCCAGGAGGCATCCGAAACAGATGCCCGAGCCACCTCAACTGGCTCCTCTCGACGTGGAGGAGCAGCGGCTCTACTCCGAGTTCCTCCCGTGTGACTGAGCTTCTCACCCTATCTCTAAGGGAGCGCCCAGCCACCCTGCGGAGAAAACTCATTTCGACCGCTTGTATTCGCGATCTTGTCCTTTCGGTCATTACCCCAAAGCTCATGACCATAGGTGAGGGTTGGAACGTAGATTGACCGGTAAATCGAGAGCTTTGCCTTTCGACTCAGCTCTTTCTTCACCACAACGGTTCGATACAGCGACTGCATCACTGCAGACGCTGCACCAATCCGCCTGTCAATCTCACGCTCCATCCTTCCCTCACTCGTGAACAAGACCCCGAGATACTTGAACTCCTCCACTTGAGGCAAGGACTCTCCACCCACCTGGAGAGGGCAAGGCACCTTTTTCCGGTCGAGAACCATGGCCTCGGATTTGGAAGAGCTGATTTTCATCTCAGCCGCTTCACACTCGGCTGCAAACCGTCCCAGTGCATGTTGCAGGTCCTGGTTTGAAGAAGCCATCAGGACAACATCATCTGCAAACAGCAGAGATGAAATCCTGTGGTCTCCAAACTGGACACCCTCCGGTCCCTGACTGCGCCTAGAAATTCTGTCCATAAAAACAATGAACAGAACCGGTGACAAAGGGCAGCCCTGGCGGAGTCCAACATGCACTGGGAACAGGTCTGACTTACTGCCGGCAATGCGAACACAGCTCTGCTCCTGTCGTACAGAGACCGAACCGCCCTGAGCAAAGGGCCCCGGACCCCATACTCTCGGAGCACTCCCCACAGGACACCACGAGGGACACGGTCGAATGCCTTCTCCAAATCCACAAAACACATGTGGACTGGTTGGGCAAACTCCCATGAACCCTCGAGCACCCGATGGAGAGTGTAGAGCTGGTCCAGTGTTCCACGACCGGGACGAAAACCACACTGCTCCTCCTGAATCCGAGGTTCGACCATCGGTCGGATTCTCCTCTCCAGTACCCTGGAGTAGACCTTACCGGGGAGGCTGAGGAGTGTGATTCCTCTGTAATTGGAACACACCCTCCGGTCCCCCTTCTTGAACAGAGGGACCACCACCCCGGTCTGCCAATCCAGAGGTACTGTCCCAGTTTGCCACGCGATGTTGCAGAGACGTGTCAGCCAAGACAGTCCCACAACATCCAGAGACTTGAGATACTCAGGTCGGATCTCATCCACCCCCGGAGCCTTGCCACCGAGGAGTTTGTCAACAACCTCAGTGACTTCAGCTTGAGTGATGGATGAGTCTTCCCCCGAGTCCTCAGTCTCTGCTTCCTCATCGGAAGACGTGGCGGTGGGATTGAGGAGACCCTCAAAGTATTCCTTCCACCGTCCAACAACATCCCCAGTCGAGGTCAACAGCTCTCCACCCGCACTATAAATGGTGTTGGTAGAAAACTGCTTCCCTCTCCTGAGGCGCCGGACGGTTTGCCAGAATTTCTTTGAGGCCGACCGATGGTCTTCCTCCATGGCCTCTCCGAACTCCTCCCAGCTCCGGGTTTTTGCCTCTGCGACTGCACAAGCTGCGGTACGCTTGGCCTGCCGGTACCTCTCAACTGTGTCAGGAGTGCCACAGGCCAACAGGGCCTGATAGCACTCCTTCTTCAGCCTGACAGCATCCCTTACTTCCGGCGCCACCACCGGGTTCGGGGATTGCCGCCACGAGAAGCACCAGAGACTTTGCGACCACAGCTCCGAGCAGCCGCATTGACAATGGAGGCTGAGAACATGGTCCATTCAGACTCAATGTCCCCAGTCTCACCCGGGAGCTGGGAGAAGCTCTCCCGGAGGTGTGAGTTGAAGACCCGTCTGACAGAGGGTTCCGCCAGACGTTCCCAACAGACCCTCACAATACGCTTGGGTCTGCCAGGTTTGTCCAGCTTCCTCCTCTGCCAGCGGATCCAACTCACAACCAGGTGGTGATCAGTTGACAGCTCTGCCCCTCTCTTAACCCGAGTGTCCAAAACACGCGGGCGAAGGTCCGATGACACGACAACAAAGTCGATCATTGACCTCCGGCCTTAGGGTGTCCTGGTGCCACGTGCACTGATGGACACCCTTGTGTTGGAACATGGTGTTTGTTATGGACAAACTGTAACTAGCACAGAAGTCCAGTAACAAAACACCACTCGGTTAAGATCGGGGGGCCATTCCGCCCAATCACCCCTCTCCAGGTGTCACTGGTAAATGTAGGTTTGGATATTGACTCTTTGAGGAAAAATTCTATTAATTTTGGCCCGCTCAAGAAAAAAGGTTGTGCACCCCTGCATTAGACGAAAGTTTTCTCCACACTGCACAGCTTTTCAATTGAAACACATTAGAATGTCGATCTTAGCCTCACTATACAAAACTCTAAAGGTGTTTATGGAATGACTGTGACTCCACACTACTGACTGTCAGGAGAGACTCCACACTAGACAACTGTGATGGACAACTAAAGACAGGATTACACAAATGCACTAAAACAATGTCTTGGTATGGATAATTACTGAGTTCAGCTTTGTGATTTAAGTTGTTTTTACCATAATTAATGCTTTTTAGTAAGGACCACACCAAACAGATATAGTTATACATTGTTTATTGAATAGATATTGATGTTGAAGTTCTGTGGAATCAGGTGAGCGATTACCAGGCAAGGAGACTCAGTGTGGGGGTTCTGTCTCGGCGATCTTCCCGGCCGATTCAAGACCCCCGCCCCTTCCTAACTGGGTGCTAGGAGGAATGTTGTGAAAAAGGGAGCGCAGGGGTTGAACTGAGATGAGGCATATGGTCAAACTGAGACACAAGTGTGAGCTGGGATATGAAGGCTTCAGGTGATGTACAGGTGTGGTTGGAGTGCGATGGGGGCGTGGTCCTATACTCACAAAACTCTATTAACCAAGTCAATACCGATTATGTATTTTTGGGATAAGCAAACATTTGTGACTTTTCATTGGTTAAACTGGTCATGCAACTTCTCATGTAGGATTTTTCAAATTGGTTGAATATATTTCTATATAAATTTTAACAGAAGATTTGGAGTGTTTCTAAGCTTAGATGAAATTGGGACTGGATTCTAGTCTTTTCTTGTTTGACTGACACTAGATTTGGCTTTTGTTGGGTTTTCCCTTTAGTTTCTCTTTAACCTGAAGCTAGTTTGTCTAAAAAAATGCACAAAAATCAGAAGACTGAACTATATAAGTACAGAGTCAAGACAAAACCAGGGCAGAACTGTGACAGCTTTAACATCTTTTACCCCTCTGATGCTTTCATAATGTCTATGTAAGAGCAAAATAATTCCTATGTCAGCTGCAACATCTTTTTTCACACCAACATAAAAACTGAAAAATAAAACACTTATCTGAAGGTCACTTGCATGGAACACTGCCTTGCTCAGATTTAAAAAAAATGTTTGGTGAGAGAAATACTGTAAACTTTTGAAGTAGCAGACGTCCTTCAACAGTGCTGACTCAATAATAATAAAAAAAAGATTCAAATTCGCTGAATGGAGAAAAATCACCGATCTTTTTTCAGTCAGGCACTTTTACAGACCTTGGATAACGCTCTAGGAGTCAATATTTGATTCATATTTGATTGTATTGCTTCGCCAAGCTTCTCAAACTAACTGCTGCTGTAAAAGTTTAAATCTAAAGAATAATATTAACAAAAAAGCGTGCACAGTGTAACTAGCGCCAGAGTAGGAGAAGTACTGCAGTGAGGAGCAGCTAGTTTCACACACTGTTCCTGCGAAGAATGGAAACGTGAAATTGAATCTTCAGTAGAAAAAGCATACACCATTTCTTTTGACATAGTGTATTATTGGGCTATTTGGAGTTCAGACCGAGAGAAGCGGATTGAAATATACTCCTGCCTTCGGACACGGATTCTACAAACAACCTGACAATATATTCGGACTTTCTTTCGGGAAATGTCTAAAGTCCATTCATTTATGTTAGGTTTCAGGTGGTATGCTACTTTAGTTTGGCTAAAGTTGCACTGTGGAGCTTTCTGCAGGTCACATCACAATTGCATGGCTTTGTGTGGCTTGCCTAGAATGTTCTGTGGTATTGACTTAAGCAGTCAATATGTTGTGTATGTTGTACTGTATGTAGAGTGCGTTAAAGGAGACCTATTGGGATTTGTCTGTACATTTATGAAGAAACTATGGCATATATGCAGATGCACAAAAATGATTTAAAATGGCTTAGAAAAAGAAACAGATCTTTTAACTTCCCGTTTAAAGCTGCAGAACTGATAAGCTCCACAATTTTGAACCCACATGTTTTACTCCAAATCTGAATTCATGAGTACTTACAAGTAAATACAGCCAAGTGGGCGGGGATAGGTGATAGGTGCAGATGGGGATTTTCTGAACACTGAAGCATCAGCTGCAGGACAATACAAATTGTACACTGCTGTATTATGATTAAAAACTCATAAAAGTAGATTTTACATAATCCATTTTAAACATGCTTGTTTATACCATTAGTTTGTCATTTTAGGCGTTAGAACTTGTACCATAATTAAGCACATAACAGTCATCTTTCACATTTGTCTGATAAATGTTAAGCAGCAGAAATGCTTGATCAAAAGATCTGAAATTTTGCTTTAGTGTTTTTGAGGCTCAGAAACAAAGAATAGCACCTCACAGACAGAACTAAAGCGGTGTTTTTAAAGAAGCAATGTTAGAATAAAAATAATAATAAATAAATAAATCAGACTATAATATATATTCTGAGAGTCATGAAACTGGATCTGAACATTTACTGCCACATTAGGAATCTAGAGCACAGTTATAAGCTGCGTAAACTTAATTTGCTTCAATGGTCCACTGTAAAAATCTGTGCTCTCATTTCGCTGGTCTCTCGTCTCATAATAGTCAAAGACTGTCTTGACATGGTCAGGTTGAAATCTACTTTCATAGTATTGCAAAACCATGTTTAAGCCTTTAGGTGTCAAAGTAGCAATCCTTCACCGAGTCACTTCAGGCTTTAAGTCTGTTTCAGTACCTTGGAAAGTTCCACACTTAACTCTGTCCCAGCCAGTCCAGTCTCAGAAGACATGGAGATACTGTATACAACGAAATGTCAGAAAAGCATTTTTCACATAGTCAAGTCAAAACGTAAAAAAAACCCAAAACACCAATTTTAGTTGAACCTATGTTGCGTTATTATCGTTGGCTTTAATTGGTAAATCTTAACCTAACCCAAGTCCCAGCCCTAAACTTATCATTGTAGTAACTTTAAGCCCTTTAAAATGTTGCCACGTTTTGGCTTTTCATACTAAATTTACATAAAAAGGCATGAAAGTGTGCTCATCATACATCAGGCCTATTCAACTTAAGGCCCGTGTGCCAAATCGACCTTCAAAGATATGATCCGGCCCTCGTACGTTTTCAAAATGTTACAAAAACATATTTTCTTTTGTTTGTAGATTTAGTTCTGGATAATTACTCATAGTGGCAAACTTTCATTTCTTAATGTGTCAATAAGTGATAAAATGTTGCATTTTTTATATTTTTAGCCAAACTATCTGTTAGCTCTTGTTGTTTTGGTTATTTTAGTTGAAGACAGTTAAATATGCTCAAATAATTGTGAATATTTCAGTATTGATTTAATTCTGTTTAGATCTTGTTTAGTCCTGGTTTAGATCTGGTTTAATGCGGAGATTCTTCCGGTTCAGATTTGGTGGTTTAACGCCAATTTGGACATTTGGTAGAGCAACAAAATGGTTGGTATCACTACAGAAAAATATTTAGGTACATCGTCAAAAACGATGACGTATTGTGCAACTACAACCGGCCCAGAAGCCACGGTCGTTGGTAAAATCTGGCCCTCTGGAAAATAAAGTTGAATAGCTCTGTCATACGTGGTATATTCTTCTGACACTGTGTTGGTACCAGCTGGTGTATAAAGCAATACGTTTGGATTCTCCAGGCTAAAGTTTCAAGTCTCTATATTTACTGGATGGCAGTTCACATGTGTTACCTTGACCTAAAATTGTCTATTCTTTTACCAATTAAATTGCATTCAATAAGCTATATTACAATACTTGATTTTCTTTTAGGCTATAATCTCTTAATAATTTCCCTTGTGAGTTGATGAAGTTGCCTGAGTCCAGTCCTGCTTCAGTCTTCTGCAGTGAAAGTACAGTTTTGATGCATACAATCTGGGAAATAGCAGTGTTCATAACAAGTGTCACATTGACTCAGCGCGGCGAAGGGAAGAGGCCGTCTCTCTCTCTGCCGTAGCACAGCACAGGCAGATATATCACCCGAGCTTAAGAAACATGCATTTTTTCATCACGTTCGGGGACAATACGTTTGTGATTTGACACCGTGCGCTCAGTTTTCCGCAAGCAGATGTGTCAGGAGGAAACAAATGAGCTGCGGCGGCATTCACTTTAACTGTTTCTCACATGAAGCAGAAGTACGACGCCATGGCAACTGTTCAACTGGAGCATGAGGGAAAAGATTGTGGATTATTGGTCGTTAAAGGGAACATGCAAAAGAAAATCAACTTTCATGAGCGTTTTTTCAATATTAGTTTACTTAAGGGTTGATTTGGATTGATTCATGCTTGTTTGAGTAATCTGGTTTTGTCCACAAATTTAGTGTCAAGTCCTCAGAAAAATCAGACTTGAGAATAAAGACTAAAGACGGGTTGTAAACAATCATACCTTTTATTCAAAAATAAAATCAGAAATGACAATCCTTTGCTAGTGAGGATAAAATGGGGGTAAAAAACAAGCTTAGCTTTGCTCCAACATGCTTATGCAGTTTTGATTGTGATTTGTCAGCAGAAAAGTTCAAAATGAGGATGTGTTATGGAGCTTGATGTAGAACAGCAAAACTGGGTCATTTGAAACTTTTTTTTTTTTTTTTAGGTTTATATTGAGAGAACAGGAAAACAGGATTCAGGAATGTTTTTCATGATGGCAAAATGTACAACAAGGTTTTTAGAAAAGTTATTTTGCTTATTTTGTGTTCTTTTAAAGTCCAACCTGAACATGTTTTGAACTATTTGATTTAACGGGATTACAGGCTTTAGAGCATGCTTATGTCAAAGATGCATAGAAAAGTTTTCCAGTCAGTGACCAGTGGGACCTTTTCATGCCTTTGAACAGAGCAGAGGCTGAGCATGTGCAGGTCGGGCTCAGTGCATCTGTGGCCTGCGGCTAATAACCTTGCATGTTATTAAAAGCGTGTGCTGCAGTCTATATGTGGAGGCAACTTATCGCCAATAACAGAAAAGAAAACCACACTTCACGTTTCCTGTGGGACTTTTCAACATCTGCATAATCTCTCACAGAAGTCCAGAAGTTTGTAGTTGTGTGAGTTTACTTGTCCCAGTGTGAGCTGATGAGAAAACAACTGTAAAGATCTCAGTTATTAATAGTGCATTGGGTTTATACAGCACTTTTCAAGACACCATTCATGCACACCACATTCAGTGGTGGTATAGCAGCAGCAGTCTCCCATCCAAGTACTGCCCAGGCCCAAGATCTGACGTATCAGGCTTTGACGAGCTGGTGTGGCCAGTTGGAATAATTTCAGTCAAACTTAGCAGCTGCAACCTCAACCTCAGTGATTTTATACCAGGTTTTCCCAGGTGTGCTTCAAAGATTAATGGATTCAAGAGAATAATTTGTCATTTGGAAGTGTTCTGAGGAAAACAAAATAATCACCATTGCCAAAAGACCAAACAATATTTCCCCCATTATTGAGCCATGATTTAGAGGATGCCATGTTGCAGATTATATTCAATCGAGAAGTGTCAAAAAATACAGCTCTGCAAAAACAATTACACTTTGGATGCACCGATTCAGCTTTTTCAGTTCTCGTCCTGATAATTTGGTTATGGAACTCAACAGTGGAAGATCACCCAAAGTATAGACTCCCATTACAAACTCCACTAAGGATTTCGAAAAATTCAAATAGAGATTAAAGACCAGCTGTGCTAACTTAGAGTCATATCACTTTTGTTTCAGTTTAAAAAGCACAGAGATGGCAAAAGTATTTACTACTTGAGTAAAAGTACAGTAACTTGAGTAAAAAAATACTCTAATAAAAGTTAAAGTCCTTTACTTGAGTAAAAGTACATTTGTGTAAATCTACTTAAGTAAAATGGTAAAAGTACAACCACACTGCCAAAAGCTATTATCTTGTCTCGGTTAAAGCGACTAGAATTCAGACTATCCATTTTAATTTGAGTTGTTTTAGCCAGATTCTAATAAAATTGCTAAATATATTTGTAACTGTTTTCAAGAAACTTGAGCTTGAATCAAATCTGCCTTTGGGGCAAAATCTTATTTTGAAATAAGAAGAAATGGAAAAACAAGACAGAATCACCTCAAATGAATAGGCTAGGTCCATCAAACTACCAGGAACAAATGCCAAAAATAAAGATGTAAGGGGTACAAACCTACAGATATTTCTTGAAAAATCCAATAAGTAAAAGTAAAAAGTCACCAGATTATTTAAAGTACAGATACTCAGAAAAACTATTCCGCAATAGTAACTTCTGGCTGTTGTTTTGCCTGATAAATTGCACAGAATTGCATTAAACATATTTAATATTTTATCTGTCAAGACAAACCCTTCATCAAGAAGTTACACTGTGCACATTTTTAGGAAACTGTGTCTTTCTTTCTAGTCTAAAATTCCACCAAGAGTCTGACACATCATCAAACATCCAGCAAACCCCTCTCCACCTGTATTTTGTAAAACCTTTGTAATTTGTTTCACAGGGACTAATAAATGATGACTCTCCGTTTGAGTCGAGTGTGTGGCATAAGAATTGAGCTCTGGTTCCTTTGGGCAGCTCCTTTGACACTGTTTTATATAAAAAGGCTTGTTTCCTTGCAAGGCTTTGTGTGAACTATAATTACTGCCTGAGGTCCTCCAGAAGCTGACACAGGCCTTTCACATGGGAACCACTCCACATGAAAGACTTCACCGTGTCAATATAATGCAGAGCTCCTTGTATCATATTTAATTCAGCTGCTGTCTGTTAAGATGCAGCGAGGATACACGTGTACATACGCTCTTGGCTTAGGCAAGGTAAGCTGCTTTTAATGAAATGTGATTCTCCAAAATAACACTGGAGGACTTTGATGTTACTTCCACAATGAGTGTTAACTGTTGTTGATATAGCCATGTTGGTGGATAAGTGTGTAATCTGCAAGGTCGTATCATACCAAATTAAGGCTTTAAAGAACACAAAGTACAAATACAATGAACTGTGTGATGAAGAAAGTAGATTAGTGAATATCTACGTTTTTGAATAAGCAATGTAAGAGCATGCACAGATTGTTAACGAGATGTACTGGACATGTCACTGCAATTAGTGGACCACATTTCTTGGCTAACTGCATTTGTCGATACTAGGTATGCACGTTAGTTGTAGCCTTTCACAGTCAATATATTGGTTAACCGATTATGTTAACACAGTCGTTTATTGTTGTATTGTCACAGTGGCTACAGTAGTGTTACCTGAGTGAACTCAGAGCAGCCCTTTGGACTAGACACATCATGACTGAATAAAAGTTTTTTAACACTGCTGTAATGCATTGTTCTAGTGCATAATCAATAAAATTACTCATGAATAAGAAGTCATGTTTTAACCATGCTGCTATCGTTAGCCGCTTGCCTTAGCTTGAAACATCGATAGGTTTGCACAGTCCTTATGAGATAAATGTAAGAGGATTTATATTTTTGTTAATTTTCTGGTACTATTAATAGGCTGTTGTTTGGAACTATTTTTGTGGCGCGGTAATACCGTTGTGATAAGGTCACATACACTGTTATAAATGGGGCATTGCTCGTTGTGCGAGAGATCTATACACACATTCTAAAAAAACTTAATAAACTGCCGTCCTGAAGAGCTGTCCCTCTCCTGGTGATTCTTCTTGCACCCACGACCATCCGACTTTCAAGTAACACCGAACAGACACGTAAAATACAGTGTTACATAAACATTATTTTTGTAGTTTTAGGAATCTTTTTTCCCCACTCAGACAGATGCCAGAGCTGTCCAGGGGCCGTTAGCGCCCTCTGCCGACACAAATGTATTTGTGTCAGTTAACCGGTCAAAGAGCTGACACTCGGTTAAGCCTTTAGTCACGGTTAATACTTTTATACGGTTAACTCTGCAATACTTTAAATAACAATTGGACCAGTTTAGGTTCAGATTGTGTGTTCTAGTCCTGTTCAAGATGTGCTTCACACCTGAAGTAACCCTGGAGTATCAGAACAGCACCAGTGCAGTGTGGATCAATAGAATCTATGCTCTTAATGGGCTGTACAAACAGTAGAACTCAGACTGTTCTGCTCTGTGGTACACTGACACATGCTGGCTATATTTACTATAACATTTACTCTGAATCTTGAAATATGTTTATGTCAGTTAAGTTGAATGTTTTATAGTAAATTCAACATTTTTCACAAAAATGCAGTCAAATTATATTTACAGCAGATTTTTAGCTTTGTATTTTAGATTTGCTTGTTACTGTGTGACCTTTTTTGACCTTCATTCAGGCTACGTCTGCTGGAGGACAAGTACCTCCTTGAGCAAAATTAAGATAACAAGAGCGATAAAGCTGATAAAAAAAACCAAAATGAATGGAATCTAAAACTTTGTATAAGGAGAGAATGCAGCTATCTGACACTAATTGTTTGTCTGTGTCTCAAACTGTCCAAGTGTTTCTAAAGGTTCGTTCTGTTGATGTTCTGTCTCACTGTTTCTGTCTTTCTACGTGCTAATCCTACAATCAAGTCAAAGAAAGCCCTTATATAAAATAATTAAACATAGCTGAGTAATCTATCTGGATTAAAATGCTCCACACATTCCACTCTTTCTGTAACGCACATTCAGAAGAAATACAATATGATCTACATTACTCCATTTCAAACGCGCCTTTATACTAATCTCCCCAAGGTCGCAGCATGGATAGATCATAATATTACCTGTCAAAATCTGTTACAAAGCAGAGCCCAAGTCCAGACTGACAGCTCACATCACGCCTCACTGAAGAGAGAGGGACAGAGAAAAGAGAGAGAAGGACAGAATGAGACAGAGAGAAAGAGAGAGAGAGAGAGGGCAGAAGGCAGCAGTCCACTCACAGCCAATCAATTGCGACAAACAAATTAGAGGCGCGTTTGAATGATTAAGTTACACATTGATCTGGATTTTAATGTTAACAGTCGGAGCGGTGCTGGGTGAGTGAGGAGAGAGAGAGAGAGGATGAAGCTTCCTTTTACATATCAATAAGGTTTAAGCAGAGAAGAGACGGGTCAATGGTCTAATGCAAGAGGAAAGTCTGCTGGAGTTGAGCTTAAGTAAGGAATACAACGTAATTATAATCATGTTAAGCTTGGTAAATTGATTTTGTAGGAGGTATGTGTGTGTTTGATAGGGCACCTTTATTTTTTTCTGACTTAACTTGAACCATTGGTTTGACATACACTTGAGAATGTGAATTAAACATTTTCAACTTACATTTTCAAGTTATAACATATAAATAGAAGTGATCATAACTTAGAGTTGTAAGTGACACATGAAAACTCACATAGTTAAACTTACACTTAGAAAATGTAGCTACAATTTTAAGTTAATCTGCTTTAAAGTAACCTTATGTAAGATGCACATCTAGTGGTTTAAAAGGGTTTTATAATCACAGATGAACGTGTGTTGCCAGAGTGTGAAATGATAACAGGGTTAGGGCTAAAAAGCTGCTAACCAATCAGGAACAAGGTTTGCTATGAATCATGGGTAATAACCAGAAAGTCACTTTCTCAAACACCTGACTCTTTGTCATGGTTTGCTACCAAGATTTACTATCTATCTATATACCAAGGCTGTGTCCCATGTACATGGGGTAGCCTAGACAGGGCACCTTTCTCTTTCCCCCTTCCTCCCTCTGGTCCCATGTTCTGAGTGCGTGTGTGTGTGTGACTTGTGTGTTATGTGTATGTTTGTGTTGTACAGTCTTTTTATTATGTCACTGTTCCAGAATCCTTTCTGTTGTTCCCAAGATTTACATTTTCATATATTGTGGGTGGAGCCCGATGAGAACTGTGTGGAAACATGTGCCTGAGCCAATCACAGACAGTTGTGTCTGTGTCCTGGTGCAAAATCAGTTCAAATTCAAACATGTTCCTAACTCATGGTTCAAAATGGTTCAAACTTCAGGCTCTTAAAAATCAAACTGGCAATTCAACTGAGAGAGTCATGTGAGTCATGTAAACATCAACAAATGAACATTATGCCCATTGCTTTTTTAAAATTAGGAATACCTCAGATTTACAATGACTTTCAGTACAAAATAATAGTGTTTTTACACATGTTTATCTTGTATCTGTGGACACATCCAGGTCAGGTTTATGAAATCTGAAATCAAAATTTTACATTCGGTTCCTTTAAAATATGATCTCTTAGTCATTCAACAATTAATTTTACAATTATCAGCTTAACATCAACATTAAAACCAGAATTAAAAAAAAAAAAATCTATTGCAATTCAACAAAATTCACCAACTAGACTACACTGAATGTTAAGAATAATATAAGCTACACTAAAAAAGTAATAATACAGACTGAAGTACAAGCACAACAGGAACTTTATTTTTTCTCCCTTAAAACTCATCATATCTGTGTTGTAGCTTTGTGCTGGTCTAAGTTTGTAAAAATCCAGGACAGTGAATCCTCAGAGGAGCAACACAAACATGGAGAGTCGTGTTCAGAGGGGATTTATCATGAGCCTATTCTGGACAGAGAGCTACAATCTGCCAACTGTGAGCTGGAGAGGAAGTCTGAGGTGTGGAGTATGTGAGAAGTGATCAGCTGAAGTGACGAGTAAATAGAGTTGATTGAAAACACAGTGACGATGGGGAGAGAGTTTGAACAGGTATTGGGTAGGTTTAATATTTACCATCAAAACAAATGCTTACTTAAGGTAAAGAAGCTAGAATTTATTTTGTTGTTTTCTATATCCCCAAAAAGAAAAAAAAAACATTCATCAGTTTTTAGGTCAATGCAGAAAAACAGACAAACTTTATTTATTCACAAGGGAATGTTTTTCATTTTAACAGTGTTGGTAAGCCTTTAAAACTCATTTGCTGATCACAAATATTCATTTTTGTTGTCTTTTGATTTAGATAAAGTCTATGTGTTACTAGACAAATTCCATCTTACTTTTGCTTTATTGAATGTGTAAAAAGTTATTTTGTTATATGGCCATAGCTGATTATAATGTGTGATTCTGTCAACTTACAGAAGGTATAGAAGTGGCCTGGTTGGATGGAAGATCCTGGAACAGCAATGCAATTGGGATTGTGAGAGGGAACTGTTTTGGTGTCCATGGGCAACACTCTTAACCAACCAGACCTGATGTAAAGCACTTTGCAAGGTGGTATTAGAAAATACTATTTATTTGTTGTTAATCATAGCATAGATAGACTTAGAGAATATTTTTAGATTTATGTGAACTGTTTTTTTTCTGAGACACTAAATATGAAGAAAACTCTCAGAAAGTCCTGAGGTGAACTTTGACCTCTGATGTCACTGAGAGGCTTGCTCCAGCCAAAGACAATTATTTAGACGCACGGTTCGACTTTGATGCTGTGGCACGGTGGCTGAGCGGATAGCGCTCTTACCTCACAGAAAGAAGGTCGCGGGTTCGATTCCCGCACGGGCCCGGGCCTTTCTGTGTGGAGTTTGCATGTTCCTCCCAGTGTCTGGGTGGGTTTTCTCCGGGCACTCCGGTTTCCCCCATCAACCAATAACATGCATGTTAGGGTAATATCCTCCAGCTACGATAGTCCTGACCAAGCCTAGCAAGAACATCTGGACATGGGTCCCCGAGCGCTGCACTGTGGCGATCACTGCTCCTGAGGAGATGCCCCAGAGGCACTGAAGGATGGGTTAAATGCAGAGGACAAATTTCCTACGGGGACAATAAAGTATACCTTAACCTTACCTGCTATCGAACACTTAGCATATGTGCTAGTCCGATATGTTTTGAAGAACTCTGGAGCGTTCTCCTGTTTGTTTCCCTATAGCCGTTAGCATTAGCCCGCAAAATACGAAAATTGTGAAAGATGCACAGAGTGTCAGCTGGTACAAACCTACCGACCACATTTAGAAAAGGTCAGTTATTGTTGAGATTCCAAACCTTTTAGTGTTCTTCAGCAAACTTCAAATTCAGATTTCTGTTCTAGTGCATCATTTACAAATCTAATGGCATTAACACTTTTACTTGTCATCAGTGAAAACAGCAGAAAAATTACACAAACATCACCAAATAAAAGCTGTACATAGCTTCACTTCTCTGTGGAGGAGTGTCCAGGTCGCATCGGCAAGTGATGGAGCTTGTGTCACTTTGGGAAATATATGATAACATTGCCAGTGTTGTTTAACAAAGCTTCATAAGACACAAATCAGTCCGTTTTGCTCATAGTTTTGCTGAAATCACTTGTTTTAGCTCATTTTATCCATAAAAGTGCAACTTCTGCCATTGTGTTCAAATGATTTGGGTCATCACATCTACCATCGCGCTGTTTTTGTTGAAGCAACAGAGCAGAGCTGCTGACTGCGCGTCTACTAATTTAATGTTTACAGTTCCAGCCAGATTATATTGAGACACTTCTCAAAGTGTGACTCTGTGAATATGCGTTAGGGCAGAACTGAGAAGAGCTTTTCTGCCTTTCTCCTTTATCTTTATCATCTTTATGTCTTTGTGTTCTTATTATGAAGTTTTCCTATAACAAATGGAGGTGGAAAAAGAAAAGTTGTCAGATTTTCAGAGATGAACAAATGACCAAGCCTTTGAGAAAAAGCCCAAACAAGAAACAACTTAATCAATTAATCAAACATTGTTTGTCAATGCAGAACAAGTGATTTTGACACACTTTAATAGTATTTTTTACATTAATAATGACCTTAAAACTTTTTAAGTTATGCTATATTTCAGCCTCTACTTGGACTAAACCGGGATTTACACTTGAACTTTAACAGCCACATCAAGTCAATAACATCGGCAGGTTTTTTACAACCCGTAAACATTGCCAAAATCAAAAGTATAGTGTCAAAGCCCGACCTGTAGAGACTTATCCATGCATTTATCTCCAGTAGGTTAGCCTATTGTAACGGCCTGCTCACCGGCCTATCCAAACGAGCTGTAAAACAGCTGCAGTACATCAAGAGCGCTGCTGCTCGAGTCCCGACCAGAACCAGGAAGTACCATCATATTAGTCCTGTGCTTAGGTCTTTGCACTGGCTCCAGTGGCTCAGAGAATAGACTTTAAAACAGCTCTGCTTGTGTTTAAGTCTCTCCATGGACTAGCACCAAAGAACATCTGACATGTTAGTGCCTTATGAACCATCTCGCACTCTGAGGACCTCAGGGACCGGGAAATGTACTGGTTTCTTTTGCATTTACTCAATTAAAGTCATTTAGAATACCTTAAAATATTGTAGTTTTTCATCACCTTGTCCTCATTAAAACAGATTATTTTGGAGGAAAAAAGAATGTAGACATTTACCCGCATAACACTCACACGGTGTTAAATATAGATCAACTACTACAACAGTGCAGAATCAGTTCCAATGTATAATCCAGTTGTTTTCTGAACTTTTACAGAAAAACCAAAGTTTCCTTCATCCTTCATTCACATCTGCTGGAGATGAACGTCACAATGAATTATTCAGCTGGATACACTGGCTCATTTATTTGTACATTCACGATGAGCCCTCAAGTTGTTTGCTGTGCTAACAACTTATAATTATGAGCAGAAGTTCAGGGCATTTTCTCTTTTTCAAAACATTGTGTAAATAAATTATGCACATTGACAGGGTGTAATTTACTCACTTTAAGTAATGAGGCGACTGGCACTTTTCTTTCACCCAGCAAAGTCTCTAAGTGTGATCTAATGACTGTGATGTGCTCTTTTGACAAACATTCCACGCACCCACCAACTAGAGGGTAACCGGTTCAAACTTCACTATAATTTGCTATTGTGTCCCTGAGGAAAAAAGAAAAAGTGACTTCAAATCAAAAGGTTTTGTTGTGTAATACAAAACAAATGCGAGAAAGAGGGAAGAGAGATGTTTTTCTTTACATCGTGTGTGTGTGTGCTGTTGTTGTTTTGTCTGTTTTTTTATAGTGGCGGCAGTGGGCAATATATTGAATTTTTTTTTTTTTTTTTTTTTTGAGTTTTTCACAAACTATCAACAATCAAGTATTGTTATTGTATGGTATGCTACAAAAAAAGCTAATTTTGGTATAAAATATTTCAGAATTTTTAATAATTATTTTATGAACATTTCACATTTTCTGATAATTTAAACCTCAGGTAATTTAATAACATGTAACAATTTTCTTTTTTTTTGAGTGTACTTAATATTGTCTAACATCGTTATCAAGACGAGACACAACAAAAGAACAATTAAGCTAATAGCTTGTTCCAGTGGTACTCGGGGCTTGGATCTTCTGAGTTCTGACTTGTAAATTCCTACTAAAACACTCAGGATTTTCAGAGTCTGAGGTAAATCAAACAAAGAAAGATAAACTTTGAATCACTGCTGATTGTACCTGTGTTATTTTCACTTTAGTTGCCTCTGAGACTCTGCTCCTTCTGCTGTTATAAACCTGCTGTTATGTGCTGTGGCTACATAGAGCTAATGTATTAAAAACATTCACTTTCTTGCAATAAACTGTAAATGTAACTGCAATGTTCAAGATGATAAACTGACATAAAGAGATCTGTATCTTAGCAGCTTTGGCTAATTTCTAAGCTATTTATTACTTGATTGGCTCATCACTGTAAAAGTTATTTGACTTGACACAGGAACAAACAACATTTACTCAGAGGTTTGAGTTCTGACCTCCAAGATCGACTGGAATGGACCTAAGTTAAGTGATTTAACTTAATATAAGTTAATTACTTCTGACTGTCATGGCTGCCCTGTGGCTAAATTGTAATTGTGTGTTTGTAATTGCATTGCCATAGTAATAAGATTGAATAAACAACAGCTGAGCTTCTTTCTTCTAGTCGAACAACATGTCAAACTTTCTAACATCTACTAACAAAGTCTTACTAGAAAAAAGAAATAAGCTGCTGTGGGTATACCTGCTTGTCAAAACCTTGGGCAAAACGCTTAACCCACATTGCTTCAGTGTCTGCGTACACTGGGTGAGTAGATCCTTGATTGTAAAGCTTTTGAGTGTCTTGTAAGATGAAACCCTAAACAGAGTCTGTTCACTATGTATTGCTCATAGAAATGAAAACATCATAAAAGAAAGTTGTTTTGTTTTATATGTAATGACTCTGGTCACCTACAATATTGAAAAGTGTAGTGTCTTACTCAAGATACACTCTACTTTGATAAATGTACTATTCAGTTCCAGTTCAATAAGCTCCTCCTCTTCCCTCCCCAGGACTCCCCTGTAACAGATTCCAATCAGCAAGAAATTCCAGGTTAAATAATGGTAAATTTACAAAACATCTATGAAAATCAAAACTATCACATTCTAAAGAAAGTGCTTAAATTCAGCTATTTTGTTTTGGATCATGGTCTAGTTCCTATATGTTTTTACTGGTTAATGTGCTGTATAAAACAATGAATGTAATGAAAAAAGCTTATAAGTCCCTGATATTAGTGGGAGATTTTTGAAGATGTTTTCTAAGACAACCATTCAAAACACATAGCATCCAGCAGATCCACTGTAAATGCAATATCTGACTCACATTTCCCAACAAACCTTCCCTCCCTGAACACCTCTGGAAGCTGCAGTGAGGTGACAAGTTTAACCTTTGCTTATGCTGTTCATGCATGTCTGAAAATGAGGTCATTTAAGCCCACACACCACACACGCGTCCTGCCCGGGTAAAACGCTCCAGCAGCAGGTTCTCTGTGGGACATGGAAAAGGCAGCTGTATGTGTCCCATCAGCCGCGAGGACATGAAGGAGGTGACAGGAGCGTGAGACCTGAGAGGAGGAGGAGAGCTGCTGACAGAGCTGGAGTCACACCATCACACAAACGCACACACACATATGAGGGATGGACATGACACTTCTGTCCAGCAGCGCCTACAGTCAAACAGGAGGGGGAGGGGTCTGAGCAAACAGGTGTTGGATCATTTCAGTTTGTCACACTGGAAATGCAGCGCCTGGAGAATAGTGTGGCGTACAGTACAAGATTACAGAGATGAGGGGTAGAAAACTATTTTATATGTCAAACTAGTAAATTAATTAGCTGGATTTTCACGTCACAACCAACATGCACAAAAAGTACGGGGATCATGTTGAGTGAAAGTTGAAGATGCAAATGAAGGACAAATCCTACGGGACAATAAATAACCTTAACTTAAAAAAATGGATATTTAAAGTTCGTATATACCTCTTTATTTACAACTACAACTTTACACATTTTGACAACTATAAACCAGATTTCAACAGCTCAGTAACCTAACAGCAGATTTGGATGTGTATCATCAGAAAGATGGAACGTCATAGTGAATATCTGTAGGTGATTGAGACGCCAGGCTTTGGCCATACCAGTTTGCCAAATCTGATGCAATCAGCTCTCAGAAGTTAAGCATGTTGAGCCTGGCAGTACTTGGATGACAGACCTCTTGAGAACCGCAGGTGCCACAGTGGGACCAACAGAGGAGAAATCGTTGTTGTGTCCTTAGGCACAATTCACCCACATTGCCTAGTATGATTCTGAATGGTTGGTGGTGGAGGTGGGAGGGGCCGATGGCGAAAAATGGCAGCCTCACTTCAGTTAATCTACCCCAGGGCAGCTGTGGCTAGAATAGTAGCTTACTACTACTGAGCGTCAAATGAATGAACAATGCATAATGTGAAGCGTATTTAGTGTTTGAAAGCGCTGTATGAATACAATGCATAATTATTATTATTATAGCAGTAGATGATTGGTCAAAGTTTCTGCTAAAATGGGCAGCAGTACTGCATTGCCTTTGATTTCTACTCAAACCACAGTAGATACAGTGTATTGTTAGTTATTTGGGTGAAAGTTGCTGTTCCCCACATACATCTTATTTTGCCGAATTTTCTTTCTAAAAGTGCCTTTATACTATATGTTTTAGCACCTGTTTTTTCCCAGCTTATGCAACACAGCATCACTTTGCATGGGTGGCTATGCTAGCCAATTTTTGGGTTTAGGATTTGGAGTTAGGATTAGTTTACATTAATTTGGTTAAGTTTAGGGTATTGGTAAAGTAAGCTAATCAGGGCACTACATAGTGTAACTGCGTTTGGTAAAACAAAAACAAACTTTTAGCAATTATTAGCATTTGTTAGCATACTGACCTGGCTCGACCCAGAGAATTGTTAAAAATGCTTGATTATTTATTTGGTTTATTTGACAGGGACAGTGTACATTAATCAACATGTCTGTAAATGTACCAGAATTAGCCAGAAAGGCTATTTTACATCTGTTGTCCCTGGACAGATGGTGAAGTAGTCATGCTGAAATGTAATAATAGAAGTTACATGAGATATGCATACAAAAGTATAAACATTGTGGTCAAGAAGTTTTAGCTCCAAATGCTTAGGTAAATAAGCAAACACTTAGACTGCTGAAAATGTTTTAAATTAAATAGTGCTATTGAACATCTTCTTATTAAAGTGCTTTTTAAAAAGTTCTTAAGGAGCAGTCTGCAGTGCTGAACCATATATTAGCAGTGACATTAGCGAGGCCAGACTAATGATGTGGAATAGAAAAGCTCAGTTACATGCATCATCATAAACATCAGGAGCTGGAGGTGCAGGTGAGGCATTAGCAGGTCAGCTACACTCATCAGACGCAGATTTGGGGGAGGACAGCTCCTGG
Source organism: Mugilogobius chulae (assembly GCA_038363315.1). Taxonomy (NCBI): domain Eukaryota; kingdom Metazoa; phylum Chordata; class Actinopteri; order Gobiiformes; family Gobiidae; genus Mugilogobius; species Mugilogobius chulae. The sequence goes on along the minus strand of CM076406.1, from coordinate 14,818,228 downwards.
AAACTCTGATAAATGACAAGATGGCCGACATACATTATCCTCCTTTCCGTCTCAAACAGGCTCATCTTCAGTCTGTGTCTGGTTTACCCAAATCTCCAAATGCATGTTGGGAAGTAAAGTATATGTACTCAGACTATACATTTTGAGAACTCTAAAGAATCAAAATAATACATTTAGCTGGCTCAACGTTAGCTCAACGTTAGCCGCTTCTATTACAGTCTAAACATGAGCTCTCGCTGCAAAGGAGGATGAAATTAGCACCTCAACAGTAGGCGCTAGGTCTGTTTCAATTTGCTCCCGGTAGTCGCTACAAATCAATAACTTCCTTGCAAGCCATCACCTCAAAGTGCTGTACTCGGCCCTGTGCATCGAACAGGGCAGACAGCGCAAAGACAGGATTCAACAAGGACAATATGGCCGCCCAAAGTCAGGCCTGAAGGTGGGGCATTAGACTTGCAAAATGTAATTACAAACACAAATGTTACAGGGCAGAAGTCGTTTGCAGTCTATGTCACTGTCTGTGTGTAAGCTTTTCTGCAATTCTAATGATTTTAACATTTTACATTCTTTAAAGTTGTGGAGATGAAGCTTAATGAGTCGATATGTACCATTTACACAGCAGAATGTATGCTTGAAATGACCTTGTGAGACAGACTGTTAGCCACAGAAATGTACTGGAGATAGTAAACAGAGAAATGTTTCACAACAGTGTTTTAGACGGAGAGTTAGATCTGCCTGACGCCATCACTATTGCTCATCATGAAATACATTTATGTTTGAATAAGAATGTGATTATCGTGTGTCGCCTAAGGCTCATACATGCTGTGATAGATGAATGAATAGATCCGTGAGAAATGAGAGATATATGTAATAGTTCACAAATGCTGCTGTGTGCCTGGAATCATCAAGTGTTTTTGCAAAATGGAAATCTGGACATCATTCTCTTAAAACTTCAGATTATAAATTCAGTGTTCTACTAGTTATGCTAATTTAATCTTATGTGAAGAGCTGGTTGTTTTGAAGTTTTGAACAGAATTTGTAATATTTAGTTGTAAATGATGGCGATTACAGTATGAATCATGTAATTGCTGGGTTTGTTGATTTGAAATATAATCTAGTAAAGAAAAGTACTACTGAAATTTTATTCTGGAGAAAGTTGAGGCTGGAATTTTCCAAGTTACTGAAATTTCAGAAACAGAGAATTGGAGCCAAATTTCAAATTGTCTTAACCTACCACCTATCCACGGACACTTGTCTGTATTAACTTACATTTACACAAAAATTTGGATTACGAGTAAAACGTGTAAGGTTCAAAATTGTCATGTAGACACTTTCCAAACAACAAAAAGAGTCATTTTAAATCTGTGGCTTATTTAAGCTTATCAGTTCTGCAATTTGAATAGGAAGTCAAAGAACCTGTTTCTATTTCTAAGCTGTCCTAACATGTTTGTGTTTTGCAATGAACAAAATGTGAATTATTGATCTACTTATGCCATAGTTTCTTCTTACATATACAGAAAAATCACAATAGGTCTTACTGTTCACTGCACATCCTTAAAGTATTTTTTTCATTTAGACTGAGGTGGGAGCTCAAAGACCAAACCATGTTTATTCTAGAGATAACTCAACATTAAAGCAATAAGTAAAACATATATATTTTCCAATGTTTGGAAGATGGTTAGTGGGTCAGTTTTTTTGGTTGGAGAGCCTGATTGGCACTCGACCTTAAGTTGGATCTGCTTATTTTAAATTTATATTAAGCCGATTAAGAATTAAATTGATGTTCTAAATATGTTGTGGTGTAATTCCAAATGCTAAAAACATGTCTTCTTACTTAAAAGTCCACATTCTGATAAACACTTACAGTGCACCATGTTGCGCAGTTAAACACTCCTGATTGGTAAAGCCTCATTGACCCAGTGACTCAGCCCTGCTCCAGACCACACAGACTCAACCTCCTCAGTACGTCCATCCCAGGCTCCCTCGGGCTCTGAGCTGGTTCAGGATCAGCATCAGGGTCAGGATCCTGGAGCAGAAAGGCCTGATGGGAAACGGCCGTGGCCCTGACGCGAGAGCTCAGGCCTCGTTCAGTCGATAATCAGCGGGCGTGAGTGATACGTCCAAAAAACAGAGCAGACACTGGACTCAAGTGATCATTCACACAGAGAAGAGACTGTCAATGGTGATGGACAGGAGGTAACCACGGCAACACAGTCTCAAACTTTTACTAAGGCATACTGATCGCAAGTCATTTAAATGAAAATGAATGAAAAAGTGTAATGATTTTCAACCACTTGTTCTCTTTACTGGAGTCTATACTTTGGACTTATATACACAATTATATATGAAGGACCAATATATACATAATAATAGCATAATAAGATCCATTGCAAAGCTTTTTCAGGAAGGGAATGCCACACTAGTACATTGCCTGAAATGTTTCATAGTAAACCTTAAACTTATATGTATTTCCTGTTTCAGATCTCACTAACTGTGGAGTAAATAAAAACTCATTATATAATCCATTAAAATGTTGACAAAGAAGATTAATCTCTTCAATAAATTTGCAATAAAGTGCAGCTTCAAAATCATTCTTACTACAAGTAGGGTCGCTTTTCTGGATCTGACCAAGTTAAATTTTGACTTGACTTTAAATATATCCAACATCAGCAACAAATGCAACTGCTATGTGTGGTCTGCAACTAAATAAAAATATTCCATGTTTTGTTGAAGGAGACTTGCTCAGTTCCTACGCTCTGATTGGCTGAGCTCTGGTGGACAGCTCAGTTTGCAGTTTGAAAAAGACTGCCCAAACTGAACCACTGTAAAAATTTACAATGTGTCAAAAGAATTGCGGGAGCTTAGAACTACATGTAACTTTTTCCATCCTCGTACTGCAGCTTTATAACCTGGCTCACGCCAGATGGATATGTCTTGAACTCCATCTGAGTTCTCACTATATCCATCTGGGACTTGACTCGCTGAAAGCGTTCGAGAAAAGGCGGGCGTTTAGTGAAATACTCCGAGCTGATTGGGTGTGGGGCCTACCTTATTTGAGCTAGCCAATCACAGCAACAACTCGTAATGGTGTATCCAATGTCCGCTTGGTATAGAACAAGTACGTGTCACACATACAGCTCTTCTTTCAAAAAGAAATTACTCCGTATTTCTGCTGAAACCGAATCAAAAGCAGCAGACAACACGTACATCCACGGAAGCCGCCGTCTTTGTTTAGCTTGAATCAGACTAGGCTGCGGCATCGGGGAGCTAGCGGCCCGTGTTAGCCCACCCTGCTACAATGTGATTGGGCCTCAAACCACGCTGCTGTGATGTGAGTGGGCCGAACCACGGCCGTTTTGGACTCTCAACCAATCGAGCTGGACAAAGGTCAGATGGTTTCTCTCGTGTTTGTGAATTCACAAATACCGCAAAATAAACCATCTGGCTGGCCAGGTTAGCAGCTTTAATTACGTCAGTGGAACATTTCAGACAAGTTGTTAATGGAATATACACTTTTTTGATTGACAATAGACATCGTTTGCATTCATGTCTCAACAACACCATTGTTTGCTCAAGTCCTCAAAAGAACAATCTTCAGTTTTGCTATAAGTGGATAATTGACATATGTGGATACTGATGAATATTTCTAAATACAATGCGGCAGAATGTACCTGAAACAGCTGCCGTGATGAATAGACTTGAGGTACAAAACAGACGATTTCAAGGTTATCTTATTATGTGATAGAATTAGAGAGATGTTAGATCGCAGGAGAAGTATCACTTATACCAAGAGGATTTAGTGAATGGAGAAAATGAAGTATATTTGAGAGATAAGGATGTAGCAAAAGCCCAAGTCTTTCTTTCACTTAGACATTTGGGCAATAGATCAAACTTGGCACTTTTTGATGGAGCGCTCCAGTGGGAAAGACCTTTGCTGAACCCCAAACACATTGACATAGCATCTGGACATGGGCAATAAAGAGCGGGCAGAGGTCCTGACACAAATTTAGCCTTCTGACAAAACAACAGACCAATCAATGGAGCCGTATGGAGCTGCAGGCGCCTGCACAACACGCGTCTCCACACGTCAATTCTGTTCCGCTCAAGTGCAAAGTGTAATACCAGCAATACAACGTTTCATGTTACACACTGAAGCCTATGTATATCCAACTTTACAAGGCTGCTGTTGCCATGACAGTAGACACTTAAAATATAGACTGGAACAACGTATATCTTATAATATAATTTCAACTAAATACTGTGCGCAAATTAAACAGAATTTGGCCAATGGTAGAACAAGACATGACAATGATGTTTTATTACATATTCAACTTATAGCACACAAAGTTGAATCTATGGAGAGGTTTACTATCATTGTTTATATTAAACCATATTTTTTAAGACACTAATAAAAACATACTCACACTAGGAATATTGCAGCCTTGCAGTCAAGTAAGTCTCAACAAAGCTCCTTATAGCTTTAAGATGGGATGCTGTAGGTGAATGTATTACATGCTTCCATATCGAAAAAAGGCATTTTATATGAAAACTTGTCTAAGTAGAGTTTAGATTCTGGACCCCAGGCCAGGCCCACATTTCTTGCTTAGTTTTCGAGCTGGCCAGGTTCGAGTCAAGACACAGAGCCGCACTGCACGTGTGCGCCCCGTGGATGATTGACAGCCACGCCAGAACACAGCGCAAAACCACTGCTGTAACTAAAAGCAAGTGTTTAAAGTGGCCAATTATACAGTGTGAAAAAGATAGGTACGTTTGTGCACGCCGCGGAGTGAGGAAAGAGAGAGACAGAAGAAAGAGAAAGAGGAAGACAAGACTTTCATACGTGTGGACCAAAGAAAAGAGGAGGAAGAGAGAGAGAAAGCACACACTTTAAGTTACTTGTGCGGTGAGAAAAGAAGGACCAAGAGAGAGAGAGAGAAGAGAGATATACGGTAGGGTGGAAGCACTTCTGGTGGAGACATAGGAACACATGAGACACATGAGTAATGTGCTTTTTCTGTCATTAAAATGCCACAATTCAGTGAGTGGGCGGGCAGGCTCACTTTGGGCTCAAACACAGAATGATCAGGTTCCGGTCGGATTCAGACACTACGTGCACCGGGTCGGACTGGATTTTTGGGCCCAGTCTAAACTCTAACCTAACAAAAAAGGGACACAAAGGCCAAAAAAGGGATAAAGCCATTTAAAAACTCTTTGATGAATTGTGTTTTTGTTGAGTGTACTGATGACCCTGTGCAGGAAAATGCATTTTGAGAAAATGGCCCTTGAAGTTACATTGTTCCCTTGATGAAGTGAATTAAAAGAGAATTTAGAATATATTTCGAATCACATTGGACAATTTAGTTTCCACTTGAAAGTCTGTTACTTAAAGAGCAAAGAAAAATGAAAGCTTGGCCTGTAGTATCTCACCCTAATCCATCATGTTTTTTTTTTTTTTAAAGATGATTTCATTGTGTTTTGAATTAAGAGCTTGGGATCATGAGAATTTGCATCAGTAACATTTTGAGTTTGCTCAACTTAGAATGCTACTAAACTTGATAGACATTGATACAACAGTTTATCACATTGTTCTATGGCTCTTTTCTCTTTTTTTTTTTGTGTATCTATGAAAGTTTTAGGCTGGGTCAAACAACACGGCAGCTTTCCAATAGCAACATTTTCTCAAGTCCTTTCACAAGCTCTGGAACAAGCTGAAAACCTTCTGATACAAGCTCAAAAGCCATGCATAGTCTGTTGTTTTCAGCTGAATACTCTGAACTCTGCTCCCGATGTGAGTCCAAACACAGAGCCAGGCAGGCACAGGACCTCTCTGTGCTTTACATGGGCTGACTGATACAAACACAGCAGGAACAGAGGACAGGGTTAAGTATGTCTACCTCCTCCTGCTGTTTCATTTAGTCCTGAGAATAATGCTGCTCTGCCCTGTTCATCCGGAAGTCCATTCAGGATCCAGGAGATGTGCGCACTATAGAGCAGACGTGTTGATATTCAGAGCGGACCAGCAGCAGCAGCAGGATAATAGAGACTGCAGCCCACTGTCCACTGTGGCATATGTGCACAGATGGAGCTGGTGTGGGGAGGAACATGGACTAGCATTATAATGATAAGGCACAGCAATATCAGCTAAAAGAAGAGATTGGAGCTTATCCTAGTGGCTTTGGGCTTTAGGCGGGAGAACAATCTTGACAGAGGCCAACTCGTGTTAGGATATCTTTCTCTGATTTCTCTCTTCTGTCTTTTTTGCACTCAAGCAGCAGCAGAACCATCACTCACCTCAACCTCTCCATCTTCTGCCCTTTACCACATCAAGTCTATCATTCTCAAACTCTACTACTTTATGTATAGACCATGTGTGTGGATTTCAGCTTGGCAGAACTTTGACAAGTACTAAAAGTACTTAAGTAAGTCTTAGATGAGTAAAGAATTTAGTTAAAATAGGACCTATTTTGAAAAATCTATGGAAAATCTATAGAAAAGCCTTAATTTCTAAGAACAAGAATAAAAGTCATTTTGAGCGTTAAATCAAATGTAATGCTCCAGATACTCAACCTGCTCAAAGGAAAGACTGTTTTATATCTTCTCTAACCAGCTAAACTTTCTGCTTTGCTAACATAACTACTTAAGGGTTATTTAATCATCCGTTAGCCTTTTGACGCATTGAGCAATCACAGTGTACCAATAGAACACTGGAGTGATAGTTGCCTATACACTTATGTAGATGGTGAACCAAAAACAAGATATTTGCAGCTAACTTACTACAATAACAAAGTATAGAGTGTTTTAAGGATTAGTTTTAAGTAATCTTCATTGAAGAGTGTATATATTTAAAAAAAATTTAATTTCTAAGTGACCCCAAACTTTTGAACGGTAGTATATGGATGGATGGATGAATGGATGGATGAATGGACAGACAGACAGACGAACACAGTGTAATTTTAAATGTGCTGCTTGTTACAGCTGATCGCTTCTGCAGTTTCGAATAGGAAGCCAATAGACCTGTTTACATTTCCAAACTGTTTTAGATCAATTTGTCGTTTATCAATGAACACAATGCAAATTATTGATCTAAGTATGTCAGTGTTTATGCATAAAAACACAAAAGTTGTTTTTTTTAATATGTTTTACAATTAAATGAGAACTTCAAAGCAAAAATATAATCCCCGTGAAAAATCATTTCAACCTGAAGTTGCAGCCAAAGAACATGGGTGACGAGACTTTAGGAATCACTTTGTCAGATGGTTACACAACTGAAAAGTCAAATCCAATACTTTTATAAATCGTTCCATTTTACTGAGGCACTATGAGCCCATTTGCTCCTCTGATCTAAATGTACCTCGAGTTAACAGAAAAGGTTCTTTTCTCTGCTCACATTCTCTAAATGACTCCTGTCACTCAACACACAAGTCAAGGCCAAGAGAATACTGCTATACTAGAACTGCATTTATATAACTGCAGCTATACACTGTGCGTCAAAGACATCTGAAGCACTTTGAATTCATCAAGACACATTCACTGCCGTGTCTCAGAAAGCTGGATTCATGTATAAATATGTCTTTGTAAATTGCACGGACATTTAAAAAAGATTGATTAGATCTCTGTGCGATCAATATGTTAAATAATCATAAAGTTATTTTCTAAAACAGACGGTGACTTTGTTCTTCTTTTCATACGAATGCGATAAGAGCTGGAGTCCCTGTGCAGCGGCGTAACATGGGTCAATAGAAGTGATGTGACATTCAAAGTCAGACCTCCAGAGATAAGACGATCGATACAATACAGTGTGACGTTAAGGACAGACAGGACCAAACTTGTGCTGTTTTTGGAAAAGGTTATGAAAGTTGACATTTATAACTTCTTGTCCATTTCAAAAGCCACGCAAACAGAAATCTTTCTTCTTCTTCTTATGATCATTGCTTTTACACTATAAGCTACTTTTGAAGTTTAAAGTAGAGTCAAGTAACATTTAACCTTGTACATACTGCGAGCAAACCATGTATATCACTATTTGGATTGAAAAAATTCTGTTTCTGTTTACATTCACCAACTTTTCTGTGCATGCTCAGTGTCAAGTCTTATTCTAGTTTTGTGACTTTCTGTGTCAGTGTCACAGCGCCACACTCTGGTCAGTTACGGGCATTACACCGGCTTCAGGCTGGTTTTCTGATCCGTGTGGACGCTCATAAATATGTTTTTAAAATTATGATTGTTTTGGCTTCGCGTGGACAAGGCCTGACGCAAAAAAAATTATCTTCTTCAAAACATTTGCTGTGATTGGTTAAATCCAGCTGTCACTCACTCAAGAATTTAACAAAGGCTGACAAATAAGAGAAGTGGGTGTAAAAAAAAAGACTATTAGAATACATACTTGCAATAAATAGTAGAGAATAGTGATTATGTGTCTTTGTGATGGTTAAGTTTGTACTTTGGAAGTGTCTGAAGCATGTGTCTCTCTGCTGCCCTCCAGTGTAAAATCAGTCTTGCAACTTTTTACAGTCTGTGCTTCAACCCGATGACAATTCTCCGGCAACCTTGGCTTGTTTTAAAAGTAACAACAAACACCATCTACTCTAATGGTAATATGTAATTTCATGTAAACTAATGTTTGTTTTTATTTAAAATTACGTAAAAGGAAAAGAAAATTATATATGGACTTTGAAAATAGAATGTACTTTTGATCAGACAAAAAAAAAAAAAGCTCTCACAAAGAAATGGAAGTCACAGAATGAACCAACTGTCACCGACTGTCCAACACCTGCAGTGAAGACACGGACTGTTTCATTTGAGCCTGGTCACAAGGGACAGAAGACGCCCTGGGACAGAACTGACAGAGGGGTAGGTCTGTATTAGATAAAAGAGTTTGTCTTTAACATGAGTGAGTGGATCATCAAAGGAGCAGGAAACAGCGATGGAACAGAGACACATACTGTACAGGCTTTTCAGAGAGCTTGCAGGAAAATGTGCCAAATCATTTCACTGAACCGAATAAAGCATATACTGGCATTTAATTGTAGTTTTAACAAAGTCAGGGTTATCTGATCTAAAGTACTACAATATAATACACTAATGAAATGAGCAGTTGAAGTGCAGGACAATTATGCTGCTTTAAGAATGGACCAACATTCAAATGCGCCGCTCATTATTTATTGAAGAACCTACTTTTAGTTCTATATTGGATTGTTGCTGTGCATTTACTTGACAGTTTAAAGAATGCCCTTTGATACAAAATTAATCATGTACAATGCAATATATATATATATATTTTTAAAGAGGATGAAACACTAATTGGAAGAAACAAAAAAGGCTTAGAAATACAAACAAATTCATTGACTTTCACAATCCATAAGCCCTGCCTCTTCAAATAAGTAGAGTTGGGAAAGTGGAGTTTCTTCAGTAAAGTACACGTCACATTAAGCTGATAGAAAAGGCAAAAAACAACAAAAAATAAAATAAAACTGTAGTTATATTTGATATACGATCCTTACTGTATATGACTGCTACGAACAGTCATATACTGTAAGGATTGGTTGTGAATGAATGCAATACATAAAGATTAGAGTTGAAATGTGTTTCCAAAACGGTTTTAGTCTGATTGAAAAGTACCAGCCCCAAAGCAGGAACTAAAAAGTCCCCAAAGTGTGACCCCAAATCAAATAGTTTCTACTCTGTGCAAACACACTGCCAATGGGAACAAAATAGAACCAGAAATTGGAGGGAGAATGCTTCTACAAAACACCTTATAAAACCTCAAACCTTTGACTTTAGACATGAGAATAACCCTGATGCCCTCCCAAGCACACACACAGACAGCAGAACAGGGACCAGACTTCTCCCCTGACTCACTCGTCCTAATGCGATGTTGACCTTCAACATGTAATCACACCCTTAAAATAAGCCTGGGAGACACTAATCCCCGCCCGCCTGAGCAGTGCTGCGCTCAGATCAAAAACAAACACACATGAATCACACATCTGCCTCTGGAGCGTGCTAATTGTCTTGGATTTGTTAAAATTATCACTAATGTCACATCTGCACAACAGAAAGTAGTAAATAATAATAGACATTTTCACAGATTTCAGAAAAGATTAAGTAAGTGAAGCATGTTACTACTTAAACAAAGAGAAATATTTATTTTTAAACATATATTAGTCTACTGTACATGTTTTATTCACTTACCGAATGCATTTTGAGCCTCTGAATTGTTCTTTAAGTTTTGTTCACAGCCGTGTCGGTATGCTAACAGCAGTTAGCCACAATGCTAACAATACCAACAAACAAACTTAGCTGAGTTTGGTGAACAAACAGGACATTATAGATGTAGTTGGGATTGCTGACTCATTTCCACTTGAGTAGATACATTAACAAGATAACTGTTCTTGGGGGAAATTCATTTTAAGGTATTAGGCCTATATGGTAAACAATCAAGTATTGTCCCTTTAATTAAAAAAAAAAAAAAAAAAAATTATGACAAATCTAAGATTTATATTTAGAGAGATCTAGATTATTTTCCTTGGATTGGTTTGATTTTGAGCCAAATTACTTGCCTTACCCTATTGGAAAATATATTTTCTAATTCTCTTAGAACATTATATAAGCATTTAAATCTGATCCAGTTAGAAAAACTCAACTCCAAATAAACATTTTGAATCCAAGTTGTCTGAAGCAAGTCTAGATGTACCTATATATAACAACAAGAACACTTGCTCTTACAAACAAATGTTGCAATAATGGTGGACTTTAGTCTTTACAATATTTATGTGTAACCAGGTGAGCTGTGACCTTCACACTCATTCATTTTTGCAGTGATTATAAATTATGCAACTTGACTCAAAAACCTCTGTGAGTTGGTTGTACGTTCTAGTTTTATAAAAGGTTTTCAGTTTTAATAGTTGCAAATGTCAAACTTAACTAACAGCTCTTCTACTTTGAAATATACATTCATTTTAGCATTATTTTTCCGCCTCACGGTTTGGACTCTGACATTATGTACCTCAGTTAGCAAACACAACAGCTAATGGTGTGATCAAAGCTCTTTTCAGATCAAAACAAAACATTCTTCCTCTGTCTTTAGTCCATGCTCACGTCTCTCTGCAGTGGATTAGTTTGGGCTCCTGTGGCAGACACCAGATGTGGTTTGGCATATAAGGTCCTGATTGTTGATGGTTGGAGCTAATTCAGAAGCAGATGTAAATCTGCATTTTTAACTCTGAGGCTCAAACTTGGGGCAGTCATAGAGTGTCAGTCAAAACATAAGAGGATTGAGCAGTTGTGTTGAGTTAAACAATCTATAGGTTAACCAACCAATCATCATGAGCTATGAGCAAAATAGTCAACACACCATAGGCGATATTGGAGTTGCGGAGGAAATAAAAAACACACACCACACAGACAAAATAAATTGAAGTAAGCTACACATCAGTCAGAACAATTATCTTAACTGTGTATGTTGTTTCAGTAAGATGAAAGAACAGATGATTAATAAATCATGTCTATAAACAGCATAAAGAAGTCTGAAAATGCCTGAATTGTTGTTGCAGTGATGAATGAATCCAGTCTGCTGAGTGGCAGTTGCCTGAGGCTTCTTCATCTAATCATCAGATATTGTTCTGAAGTTGTAATTTTACTTTTCAGCTGAGCTGCTCATATTGTTACTGACATAAGAGAATATATTTGTGACTATGTTTTGTTGACATGATCAATATTTTAGATGGAGGTAGGTTCAAATACAATCCACAAAAGTTTATCATTTGCCAGGAATCAATACAGCACTAATGACAGCTTGTCTTTGTAATTGAGCAATAATACAGCTTTTTAAATGCTGTGTGGACAATACCTTTTTCGTTCATATGTTGAAGCTGAACAACATACTAACTTTGCTTTGTCCTGTTTGGCAACATTTCCTACCACAATGCTGGTACCTCAGCAAATCTTTCAAGCAATTTCACATCTCATGTAGTTTGCAGGAGACAAACTTTAGCTTGAGTGATACACTTGACTAACAAGTTACAGACATGCAGCAAAATTCAAACTGAAAGACTGACATCCTTCTGCAATGGCTCACCTCAGCAGCTCTCATGCCACACACTAATGTCTACTTCTGTTCCACCTGATACAGTATTAAACTGCACTTGTTTCCTCACAATTCAGATTGTGGCACCTCCTTTTCAACATTATTCAGCTTCCACCACCGTCACCAGGGTCTAGATATGGAAAAAAAAACAAAATATTCTTAAAGTGACAAATTAAAAAGTTTCAGGTCAAAACAGTCACAAACTGATTCTGGAGTTTAGGGGGTGAGCTTCACATTAAAGCTATAGGACTCTTTTGATTTTATCTTGATCATATATACTGTCTATTTCCTATCTGCCGCCCGGCCCTTCTGTTAACCTCGGATTAAAATGCAAAAAGAACAAAATGATCATATCTGCGGATTTAGTCATTAAAATTAGCAAATTAATCAAACAAATGACGTGAAGTCAGTTTCAACCAATGTTTTTGCGTTTTGTGTGGAGAACTTTTTCCAAATCCAGTTTTCACTTGCACGACAAAGACTTACCAAAACAGTTAGCCTTTGATCAAATAGCTGCATCAAAAATGGTTAATTGTTATGAAAGGGATAAGCTCCTGATACAAAATTTCTCAGCCCTACTTTCCTTCCAACTCAATTTCAAACTACCAACGATCCCAAGGAACTCACACATCCTGGTCTTGTCCACATCCTGTACTGTAAGAAAACCCTCACTCCCAGTTTTGATTTGCACAGACATCCCCGTATTACTTACAAGCCCGGGACTGACATCTCTTTGTGACTCCCTGCTACCCGGCTAACTCACTCTAAGCCTCTCAGATTGATGTGCGTCACCGTCCTATAACAGGACAGCCGGAGCGCTCTTAATATTCTGCTGAGGAGCCACTTTCCCGAGGTTTGCCGATAGTGCGTAGCCTGCAGCTCTGGCCTTGTTAGCCCACCAAACTAAGCCGGTGCGTTGTCTCAGTACTCCCTCAGATCGCCTCATCGGACACACAAGAAAAACACACAAATCCTTGGACTTTTTACTCGCCTGATCAAATATTCATGATGAGACGGTTCACACGCACGAGGCATACTGACAATCTTGTATCGTTTGAATGCACATACACATAGATTGTACATGGACACACAGGTTGTACTCATTTAATATTAAAGGACTAATGTTTGTACTTGGTTGTCACTGCAGATGGGATTTAGGTGCTGTGTGACATAAGGGCAATGCAGGATAGGATGTTTCGAGGTAGGATTAGGACAAACTGGGATGAGTACAGACAGTATGAAGGTGAATGTGTATGTAATGTTGAAATATTTATGAATAGAAAGCTATATCTGGTTGATTGTATGGCGTGAGAATAACTGTGTGAGCTGTCTGCATTTTCAAAACTGAAGTAGAGATAGGAAATATATGCAGAATTTGACTATAGAATGTGGTTAAGCTTATGTTTTGTGCTATATGTAACCCTTACCTAAGACATTTATAGTACAGTGTAAGAAATCTCTTGAAGCAATGTTAAAATGTTGTTATTAAGATCAGAAAATACCCATAATTTTTGTAAATAACGTTTTTATACAGCAGAAACAAAGAAGATGGAATCTGAAGACGGAATGCCTGGAATGACTTGGTGCAGAGTTGCTTCTTTGGTGCTTAAAGGGTTACATTTTCTTCTTGCTTTTTTGTCACCCAATAATCTGGATGTTTCAATATTTTCTTGGCTGGTGCTTTTACATCTTTTGTGCATGTGACATTTTGTTATAAAGAGTAACAAATAAAACCAGACCAATGCATTATTCATGTTGTGCAATGATATGTGTGCTGTTGCTGGTTGTGTATAACCTAAATAACATGCCAGTTTATCACCTACCAGGGGTTTGCAACCTGCAGCTCTTGAGTTTTGATTGAGAATGAGGAACTAGACCATAAAAAAAAGTTTTAAAAAGTTTTACTATTCTATTCTCTTTACAGTATGTATTTCTTTTAAGTTAGCAATTGTTTAGTGGTGTATGTATACTGGTTATTTATGGTTACTTAATCATTTCACCGTCACAGGTGGAGTTTATCTTTCTCTCTCTATCTCTCTCAAAAACATACAGATGTTACAAAATGAAAAGAAGTTATAAGTGAAACAAGCTGGTTAGTCTTGCCATCAAAGTCATTTTGTAAATTCACATTTTATTTAGTAAAACTTCATGTTAATTCACTTTAGAGTCTAACAGGTCTATTTTGCCCTTTGTCTTATTGGTCTTAAGTATTCCTCTGTTGGCCACTAGAGGCTCTCTCCAGGCGCTATACACTGTCAGTGTACAAGGTGTGGATTCAGCCAGATGTGAGGGTGCAATTTCCTTCAGTGAACCTGACAAGTGATCTTTTTTATTAAGTCAACAGGCTTTATGTAAACGAAAAGACACATTTTTAGACAAAGTTGTTAAGTCTGTCATATGAATAGACTTTCACCAAATAGATTCTATTATTACACTTTTTTCCCCAAACTGAAGCCGCTGCTACAGTTCACTTTTGCCTGTGATCTTAATGCAGCTGCCCACTTGTCAAGACTTGACACATCTCAGGTTCACCGAAGGAACTGTACCCCACATCTGGCTGAAGCCGCACCTTGTACACCGACAGTGTATAGCGCCTGGAGAGAGCCAAGGCTTAAGACCAAGGCTAAGACAAAGGGCAAATAGACCTGTAACCCATTTAATTTTTTTTTTTAGTTTTTGGACTAAAACAAGTTGTGGCTCTTTCCGACTTGGTTTGGTTTGATATGAGCAAATGTGACTCTTTTGCTGTTTGCAGACTCCATACATTTATAGTGTAACACACAGCCATCAGTCACAATACAGAACAATGCCTTCTGTTCCAACCCCACAGAGACACTGGGCTTTACAGTGATTAGCTCAGGACCTTTGGCACATATTGCTTTGAGACAAGCAGCAGTCTAGTCGTATCTCCTTTGTTATACTAACACACATGACAACATCTCTGAACAGTCAGATTGAAATGTATGTGACTAAATAAGAGAAACGAAACAATAGTGACAAGTCCATTCGACAGTGTTAGCTTTAACACTGAAAATCACAAACTTCAACAATTAACATAATTTTTTGAGATGAAAGATTAAGAAAAGCTAACTAAGGTGATCTCACAGTGGGAAAATTGTAAGACATTTCTGCTCTCTGATGTATTTTTGCAGGTTATAGATTGACTGGATATCACAGCTTTTAGTGATATCATCCAGTGTTTCCCCAACTATAGGGCACTTGATGTGAAATAGTATTATCTCATTTAAAGCTGTTTGTTGAGCCCATTTTTTCAAACATTTGGAAATGGCCTCCTTGGTAACAAATAATAAATGTTAAAAAATAATCAAGCAGCTATGCAGAATTTGCTGGTAAACAGTTTGGGTTGACTGGTAATGTGGGATTCTTTCGGATTCTTTAAAGCGCTGTAAAGTACTTTTTACATTTAGAGCTTCATAAATAAAGTTTGATTGGATTTGGATATTTCCTCCTTATTTCTGCCCTTCTCACAATTTCATTACTGCAACTTTTCTGCATTATGAGGCCTTTTGCCAACAACAACAAAAAAGCTCACACTTGCAGTTCACTTGTTTCAATTGCTGCAGCTTGGCGCACTGCTGTTTTCTCTCCATCTTCAGACAAGACCAGTGCCAAGACCAGCTTGACTTTGACCCCTCTGGACAGCCCTGCTATAACTGCAGCATCCCACAATGCACCATTAGTAAATACACTGACCTTTACATCACAATACAAACAAATCTTATTCAGGTCAAGTCCTTTACAGCCGCGTGCAATGCGCTAAATTAAAAGCCCTGACAGAATGATGGATAATGTGCACACACTGGAGCCGGCCCAGTCGCACATCATAACCAGTGGAGTTTCGCCTGTGGGCACCAACCTGCACCGCCACAAAACAAGCCAGTCCTGAGCGCCATCACCTCCACCAGTTATCAGCAGGAGGAGAAGAATAGAGAGGGATTTAAGTCAGATTTGCCTCCCCACAAGAGTACTGAGCCCGCAGTGAGCTCCTCTAATTGGGCTGATTTGGCTGACCACTGCAGCATCAGCGAGCCCCGGAGGACTGAGCGAGAACAGCAAGAAGTAGGAAACGGAGCTCGGATACAGATGAGCTGCACCAATGTTAACTGCAGAGTTAGCTTATCCATAAATCAGGAAAGAAGATCGCTTGGTTACATCCGATCAGAGCATGAAATCGTTACGTGAGAGGTGTCCCAGGAGAGAGCTGCAGTCTTAGGTTACATAGTTGTGTCATTTCTAACGCCGATTATTACAAGGGATTGTGGGAGACTGCAGCCTATCCCAGTGACTTTGGGCTATAGGTGGGGGAACACCCTGAACAGTGACCAATTCATCTGAGAATAAACAGATAGACAGTGACACAGACAATCATTCAGTCTCTCACTGATTCACTAACGATAATATTATAGTGTTGCTAACTGACCTTTACTGCGCATGCATGTTTTAGAGATGGGAGGAAGTCATAGTACCCAGAGAGAACCCACGGTCACACAAACAGAACATGCAAACTCCACCCAGAGAGAATATGAGCAGATGTCTGTGTAATTGCTATATAAATGTGCTACAGT
The DNA here is from genome assembly GCA_038363315.1 of Mugilogobius chulae. Lineage (NCBI taxonomy): Eukaryota > Metazoa > Chordata > Actinopteri > Gobiiformes > Gobiidae > Mugilogobius > Mugilogobius chulae. Next base: position 14,801,557 of record CM076406.1, on the reverse strand, counting down.
ATATAAATAAATCATTCAATATTAACTTATTTACTAAAGTAGTGTAAGAATGGACATTCAAAGCAAAGTGGAAGTGACACAGCTGCGTATAGATAATAAAGAGTTTCTTTTAGATTGTGCAGACTTTTTATTAGAAAGAACCATTTTGAAATTGAGAGAGAACAATGTGATGTACTTTTTAAACTGTTATATCAATAAAATATGTGCAAAGTGTTCTTATATTTTGGACAATATACATTCCAAATATCCATCTACAATGACAAGACTTCCAGTTGAAAACTGTGGCACTTCTTTATGAAACACAGTTGCTTACTATGCATACCTACAGATGAGGTTAGAGAGAAGAAGGGACTTGGGTTTGTGCAAAAATAGCAACATGATGCTGCTAAATCTTGTTTATAGCACATATAGTAGTTTATGGAAAAAGAAGAAGAAGAAGAAGAAAAAAGTACTGAACTGTGTGTTTGTGCAAGACTGGAGAAAGTGTACATTTTCTAAAGCAGACTCGGAAGAAACTTAATGTCAAAATTGTACGATGAGCATATTTTCACACCTTTTTTTAGTCAAAATGTAATGAAAAGTCAAATCGAATAATAACCAGGAATTTTGGTTAAAGCCACGTGGCGACATTTTGTTTGGGTTTAACGGGTTAGTTTAGGCTTCAAGTTACAAACATGGGTAGGTTCAGGACTGGGACTTGGGGTAGGTTAAGATTTAGCAATAGTCTCCACACTTTAAATCCAAGTTAGTGTGGGAAACTTGGAAGGGAAAATAAGTTCTTAAATTATGCATATACTGTAGTATTAAAGAAGTATTGATAGTGATAACCTAGCACTTACTTTAGAGTTTCTAAGTAAAGTTTGTGCGAGAGACATCCAGAAGCAGAGAGGCGCATCTGAAGTTGTCAGAGTAAAAAAGTACACTCTTGTTAGTTTGCAAAGCTTTTCAAAGAGGCATTGAAGCTTTCACACATGAGAAGAGAAAGATTTGATTTGAAACTCCAGTGGACCGCTCACTGAACATTTGATTCTGATGTTTGGCTGAGGACGTTATCAAAGAGAGCAGGTGTTAAAGTGTCAATAAAAAAGCATGGCTGTGAAATGTTGCATCTTGATCCCTAAGCCCTCATGAAATGAAGAGTGTGATATGAAAGAAATCTGACACAAATGAGACTGCTATTCAAGCACGGAGAGACAAAAGGGTGAGATAAGTGCACATCCCTGCTCGTAGCCCTGAGAGGCCACTGTTGTTGTGATATTGGGCTATAGAAAAATACATTTAATTGAGTTGAAATATTTATGTTAGAAAGTAGAATATTTAAGTGTGATTCTTTCATCTATTCTGCCCTGCTCACTTTTCTTCTTTTCTTTTTTGAAGACTTGACATGTTTTTTTTTTTCAACAGATGTTTGCAAATTTAACTTAACATTTTACAAGACAGTTAATCCATCTCTCGTTTACGTCATGACACATGAAATAACATTTATTTGTTAACTGTAGGTCGAACTCTTAAAAAACAAGCTTTCTCATTCATCACAGACTTAAAGAGACACCGTCTAACTTTCTTGGAGTGAAAGTCAAATATCTTGAAAACTTGAATTGGGAAGTCATCATCAACACATCAGTCTGGTGCCGTACTCTAGACTAATAAAGCTAAAGAACAAGATTTCTGTGGAACGAGGAAGAAAAGGAGCCCTCTAGAACACAGAAATGTTACACGGTGAACTTTAAGAACTTTAAAAAACAGTGTGGCAAAGCCCTTTACAACTCATCACACAAACCGAAGTTTAATATTTAGGGACAAATCAAATCGATTGGAATAAGTTGTGCTTTTTGGTACATCATTAGGTTTCTCCATTATAAGATGTTAACTCCCTAACTGAGCTGGAACAGGAAGTACGCTGACAAAAGTTGGCGGGCAGAGCAAGAGTACAGAGGTTTTGCACTTTTATTTGAAAAATGCAAACATGCAACATTCTGACTGAAGACAAAATTATGGGCAACACAATAGAGAAGTGTTTATGTTCTGGAGTTTGTTTTACACAAATTATGTGGTCAAATGGAAACTGACAAAAGTTTTTTGTTGCACTGGCAGTTCAGAGCTTCACTAACTTGTTTGCTAACAATGGTTGGAGGCCTATAATATAATGTCCTCAACAGACTCAAAACATCTTTTTTAAAGAGTTCAACCATGTCAGATCCAAAGGTCTATGAGAAGCTAGCTTAAAGTTGAGCCATTATCGAAAAATCGAGATCAAATTGAAACTAATCATACATTTTTGGATTGTGGATTTTGAATCGAAGATCAAAAACCAATCTTTGGTCATAAAATGTGTAGTTTGGAACAGAGACAAACTTTGAGGCAGATCTATTTAATGAGACATATTAAAGTTTTAGTTTCGTTTGTGTTCATGAATGGCATTTTTCATTGTTTTTGAAAAGGTTCAGCAAAATCGAATCAAAAATCGAGATCAATCAATATGCCATATTGCCACTCACTGCTACATTTAGATTACTGTGATGTCATCTGCAACACTATTTTCAGCAAATTCGACACAGCTCTAAATCCAGTCCTGATGCAACCTGCCCCACAGTATGTCTCCAAACACAGCACACACACACAGTTCTGACACATGTGAGGCCAGTCCAGGGAGAGAAGTCTATCTGACACTGTCCTGTCATTACCCAACGGCTGAGGGTTTGTCTAGCAGAGCTTTATGACTCCACTTGTCCATGTATTTTGTCACAGCAGCAGCAGGAAAAGGTGAAATCAGTTGTGACAGGACGGCTCCCAGACCGGTGTGAGGCTACTCATATGTTTGGCCCGGGGCTTGTAAACCTCCAGTGTTGTCCGCACTTCATTAGTGGGACTTGAGCTGTCCTGGGACAACAGAAGTGACCTCCAGCAGTAGACTACATGCTGTGGACCTGCAGTTACAAACATTAGCTTCACTAAAATTGAACATAGCATACATATTTTATAGAGCAATACACATGTTCCCCTGCATATTCTAAAAAAGAACTGCTCACTGCTTAACAACAACAGCAAATGTGAGATACATATTATGCCAACTATAGAGATCTATAGAGAGTTGGGGCCGAAATAATCAAAGTCAGATTTGGTCTAGGGCCGCACTTTAAAATACAGATCATGTTATATTCTAAATAAATGAGGCTATTAGACTTTATAAAACCCAAGAGAGCATATATTCTAATATGTCCACCTCTGTTCTTTTTCATTGTACATCATACACACACAAGTGACAAAGTTTATAAAAGTGGGTAGCCAGGGTCCAACTGTTCTCACCAGGAAAAACAAAAATGTATGTAATTTGCTGTTTTCTAGTGCACTTTAGAGGTTTTATTGTCACATCTCAACAATATTTGATTGGTGGGCCACTATCAATAATAATCAGAAATCATTCTGGGGGCCAAATTAAATCATCTGGAGGGCCGGATTTGGTCCCCAGGCCACCAGATTGAGATAGCTGTTCTAGAAGTTTGTAAATATATCCAACAAAGCTGCCTGCCGTCTTTTATGATCTACAGAACAGTCTGTTTACTTTTCAGAGCTACTTCAACAACATCCATTAAATTGTGGTTCATCTTATAAGTACACTGTTTGTATTTATGGAGGTGAAAAGTCAACTACCCAATTAAAAAAAAAAGTACGGTAAATAGAATCTTAAAACCATACTTTAGTACATTCTAAATAGCGATATGCTATATGCAATAATGTGTCAAAATACAGCTAAAGAAACATCCTTTCAATGGAAGAGGCCAAATAACAGACCTTTTTGTGGCAAAGCAAGCTTACTTAAGGTGAAAAGAACAACAAGGACATATAAATCCCAAAAACTTGATTTGTTCAAGTCTATTTTTGGTCAAAAAGTTACACAGTTACACTTTTAAAATAATTGTACTAAAAAAAAAAAACACTTAAATCAGCAGGGTGTGTCTCAAATGAGTGAAAAATGCATTTCCTAATGAGTCAGCAGTCCTTTCTATATGCAAGTCAAACCATGTGTATGATGGAACCTTTTATAAATAAATAAACATTAAAGGAAGCACCATATTGTAGTTTTTTGTCCAGACTTGCCTTGACCGTCTCACCATCTGTATCTTTTGTTCGACGCAGCCAGACGTGATAAATATTCAATCTGGTCTGAAGCAGCTCTGCAGGAGGAGACTTGAAGCGACCCTCCTGTCTGCTCCCTGCCTCTGCTTAACTTGAAACTTTTGTTGTCATTTTTATTTTTCTGTCTGTTTACCACTGAGCGCTGTCACTGTTTGTCAATCCGACTCTTGGGCTGCGTGTCCTTGTGCTGTCCCTCCGTCTGTCTCCATAAAGCTCTTTTACCTTTTGTTTGTTGTGTTATCCTGCCTGTGGCCCGGGGCGTGAGAGCTGTCGGGACGTCTGTCTGAATACGCGATGAGCACCAAACGCAAATATTGGTCCTGTCGTATCAAGGGAGGAAGAGCTGCATCTATGTTTAAGTTTGTCTGGGTTTGTTAGGTTGAGTTGAGGACTTGGACTTCTTTCTCTGAAATGTCCTGCTGCATTAAACATTCAGAAGCATATTATAAATAAGCCTGGAGACATTGTGTGCTTTTCAGGCAAATTAGTTATTCCCTTTTGGCCATAAAGTAGAACTTTTCCCCTTCCATTTTGATTTGTATTCATGCAATGTATTGTATGTGCACATGGGTCATGAGGACCAAATAATGATTCATGATTATTGGAATCATGATTATTCAAGCTATTATTTGTTTAGAGAGAAGACAGAGCATCAACACAACTTAAGAGAAAAAAATGAACAAATACAATGACAATAGGTGACCACTATCCTTTGTCAAACTTTTTCCGCTCAAGGAAACACATACAATGATTGTAGTATTAATGTTAAGAATCATAACAATCCAATTAAAATATTTTGCTCTGTTTTCATTGAGTTAATATGTACACCTCGCTCTTGCAAAATGCCTAGAAGCCACTGATAAGTTTGGAAAGTGTTCTTAGCCTATATTCTAACATAATGGAAAAGTTACCATTTTTTCTAGACTTGTGTGGTTCTCACGCCTTCCGTACACTGACTGTGAGGCAAGTTCGGTCTGAGACATGTGCAAGCTTCCGCATTTGTCCAAAGCCACGCAGATTCATGTGGATTGCCACGAGAATGCTGGTTTTATGACTTGAAAGTCGTATCAGATCGCCGCGCCTCCGGGAAAAAAAGAATCTTTTTCCACACACTCGTACAACTCTCGGACATGCACGTGCACTGCTCTGAGTCAGTGTGCAAGGTGGCATTGGTTTTAAGCACTTTACAGCAGGGGTCAAACTTTTCACACCAAGTGCCGCTATTGGTAATATTTATCTCTTCAAGAAGCATTTGCTTCTACATTAAAATAATAGTCCAATCACAGAGCGCCATGAGGACCATCAGAGGCAACTCATACCACCAGTGGTGCACTGCAGTTTAAAAAAAACTGCTCTAGACCATCCCGAGATTTTTTTTTTAATTACTTAGGTTATCATAGTAGGAGGCTAACCTTGTCAAGAAAGAAATAATAAAAATAATAATCTGAACTTGGCATAACGGTTAGAAAAAGTAGCTTCTTACACAACAAAATGAATCTGGCGCCATTTTTCTTAAAGTGGAAGTTCCATATTGTAGCAGTGAAAGTGAAACATTAGGCCTTTTTCTTTGTATCAACATCTAGACATTTAGTTTGTGGGACCATCTGCAGCCGTCTCTGGTGCTGTTAAAGCTCTGTGAGCACTACCATATGCTTTTCATTCACTTTTCCTATTTAGTTTTAGATAAATTGTGAGCATTTACATTGTCAAAACTCCTTTAGCTTTGAGTAGTTAGCCACTTAGCACTTCATCATCCTCCACATCTGTGACTCGCCCAGTGGCACAGACTCACTCCTAATACAAAACATAAGACTACATGGACTTATAATGCACTGATACTAAAACTGGCATTGTAAATACTCTATACTTTTGAAAATAATACGTATAAACAGGACCATTTTTTGTATTTTGACAACACTATTATGAGCACTTTGAAAACTTTACCTCTGCTTTCAATAAAACTAAACTAAAACTTAACAAGAAAATATAGGTTAGTCCAACTGAGACGAGATTGGACACAACAGAGACCTTCTTTGATTCCTGTTCTATTTGATTTGATCTGTTGCATGAACACGAATGATCAAATGGCCACGCTGCTCATCCATGTGTTCCAAATATTCCCAAAGACGTGTGTTATGTCTACACTTTGCACACTTTGCTTTCTGATCTGTGTAGTTTTGTTCAAAGGCCTCCTCTGAGTACACTTCTGGGGCCAGGAGGATATTTATTACATCTACATTCACCACGACGCAGCTCTCATGTCCCCCGAGGATGTCACTTTTGATGGCTTGTCATGTATTTGATGGAGAATTATAGCATATTCAGCCGTAAAAGCGAGCCAACGCCACATTGAATAAAACGGTAGGCTGTAACGTCTGTGACATGTCCTCTGTGTGACTTCTCTGGGTTTCTTCAAGTTCACCTGTGTGTCTGAGCGATGTGCAGTGCCCCTGTCACTGCTGGGTCAGCGGCCATGTTACTAACCATATAGACTCTCTTATGACAGTTAAATCTACAGCTCCTTTCTGTTTAGACCAGTGCCTGTCACAGTATGTAAGATATGATGGGCTTTGTGTTGTCTTTTGTAGGTCAAAGTTCAGTTTGATTCATATAGCTCACTCTACAGAGCAGTGTTTCACAACCAAGGGTACTGGAACATGAGAATTTAATTAATAATAATCTATAGATGAGGGAAGTATTAGCAAACTAATTTATTTATTAAAAAGTCAAAACTGCAAGGGTACTCAAAGGGTGAGACCAAGTTTAGGGGGAAATTGGGACCAAAAATGTTTGGTAACCAGAGTATTTGAAATGGCATGACATTAAGTGGTCATAATTCCAGAATGGAGGCTAAAATAAACACAACACATTTTCAGCAAACCAAAACAAGACCATTAAATGCTATAATTTAAAGAAGTTATAACAAAAAAGTAGATACTTCTGCAAAAATAGCCAGACTTGCTTAAAATGACTTGGATTCAGAATTTAATCTGGATTTGTGTCGTTTTAGTTCATTTCTAACTGGTTAAAAGAGAACTTGGCTTAAATAAAAACACATCTTTGCCAATGGGTTAAAAAACTCTTAACAAGTGGCAAATATTTGGCTCAAAATAAGAAGTAATGTCTTGAAATCACTTCAAATCAGAACAAAACAAAGAAAATAATCCAGGTCGCTACAATAAATAGAGCTGTATTTTGTCAAAATGCTTGAAATGAGAGTTTAAATTCTAATCAAGACATTGAGATTCATTTTTTGCAGTGTATCTTGGACAAACAGGGTAGAAATTTCAATTAGGGTTTTTTTCTATTTCAGAAGTATAAGGAAATAGTTCCAGAATATCCACTTTTACAACACGTAGTTAATAAGTAATATAGAGTACAGCCTACTGTTTGTGTTCATGAAAAATTCTCCATATGTGAAAAAAGTGAGTGAAATCCTGTGTTGAATGTGTTTAATTCAGGCTCATGACGTGCTTCTACTTTGACAAAACCACTCGGATTTTCACATTCTGTCATTTACTGAGGTTAATCACAATTTCTCAATTGAAATTATTATCAACACGCTCATCACTTTTGCCTGTAGTTGCGTCTAATCTGGAATTTCGTTTTAAATTTGTCTTCACACTGAGAGTCCTGAGTGCTCCGATGGGCACCGCTGCCTTCTCCCTCCAGGACTGTAAGATCAATCATTGAGCAAACTAATCAATATGTTGTTAGAAGCACATCTATTCTGCACTTTTAGTTCAAATTAAAGCTGCTGTGCCTGATGTTGCCAGTGTTAAAACTCCAAAATGTGATGCTTTCTTACTTGATAGATTTTGCAGCTTCTAATTGTTTCCCAAGATAACTTTATTAACTTTTTTTACAACTTTCAGAAGTCATAACGGCGAAACGTACAACAACATAGCATGCTAATAGAAACTTTCCTCATACATTTGTGCTCAATACATCAAAAATATCAGAAAATGTACGATGTGTTTGAGTGAAGACTGTCTTACATGTAAATTAAATAATCAGGCTGTCTGAATTGAAAAGTTTGACAAGGACATATTTCATCAAATCTAAATGACTTTCCATCAACACTTGTATTTTCTTAAGACAAACACTGCATTTGTATAAAGTCTGCATCTAAAAATCATTTCTGCAAATGTAATAGCTTTCTTGAATACACCACTTTTCTATTTAGCGCTGCTTCTGTGAATCTCTAGTGTGCACAAAAGACTTACGCAAATATTCATATCCAAAGTAGATGTATTCCACTAGCATGAGGTCTGGGCAGAAAATGTACCCGACAAGGGCCACTTTGGAAGGAACACTGTGCCTCGGTGACTCCTTCTCACAAACTGGGAGCACTCTCTTCAGTTTGCAGGATGATACCAGGTGGTTAGAGTTTTTACATAGATGCAGTGATATTAAACTGGGCTGGTGGCTCTGCGGGGAGCTGTGTGGGAGGAGCGACAGTTATTCACACTTGTATGCACATATAGAATGCACTTTAGGTTTATATATTAACATTACGCCCAGTCAGATTTTATATATAGGAGTTTTAAAAGGGCACGCTGCTTCAACTAACTCCCTTAAATGTAGTTTCATGTTTGAAAAAGGGGAGTCCGCTGTTAGATCTTGGTGACAAAAGATTTATGAGATGTGGCTCAAAATCAAATCCGATCGGAACTACAGTAGATTACAATTAGCCTTGTACGATCAAAGAGAAGCTGCGATTGATATTACACTTTTAAGAATTTCTGATTTCAAGCTCTTCCTTTGCTGCATCTCTTGATCTTTAGAAGCAAATTTACCAGCGAAAGTGTGGAAGAAAGTGATTTCTTCTACTTTCCTTGTTATTAGTTCATGTGTAGTCTGTTCTTTGTTCACTTAGTCCCTTGTCCCACTTCCCTTATGGGAGATTGTAACTGTCAATGCTCCCTAATATTGTTGCACCTTGATTTCTCCCTTTTCTGAATTAGCTGTCCTTGTCCTGCTGGATGAGTTGCTTACCTCTGCTAATACACTCCGGTTCTACAGACAAACTATCAGCAAATGGATGCATGTCACATCTATACTGTGTCCGAGGTGGCTTTTTTGTCTGCCTTTTATAGTTTTTCCGTGTTGATGAGGACTCTGGAACAATAACTCCATTGCCTATTTACTGCTGGACAATCTGTTTGTGCTTTTTTGATCAGTTGCTGTTTCTGATTTTCCATTGTTCCTGTTTGGTATTGACTATATGTGTGAGTGTTTCAAGGTTTGATTTTCTAACCTGTTTGGTGAATCAACTATTCTGTGAACTCCACAGTGAGGCTCTACAAACACAAACTGAATTGAATCTTGGTCAAATGTGTTGTGCCTGGATATATCATCCAAACAATACTATCATCTGTATAGTACTGTATATGTTATTCAAAGTGAATAAAGGGACTTGTCAATCCTTCGCAGCTGCACAGAGACAACACTTTGACACACTGCAGGTTGTTAGTCATGTTTGTCAGTCTAATTGGTTCAAATTGCTCTCTAAGCACTTTGTGACAGGCTTTTGACCTGCAAGTGAACACTGTGACCTACAAACTCTTGTTTGAATGGTCAGGCTCAAAATTATAACCTGCACTGTGTGAGCTTACCATGAAATGATTATAATATATGTGAACATAGAAAATAGGCTTTGTATTTTTTGGGTCTATATGATTAAATTTAATAGTTTTCTGAACAACAGCGGTCTAATGGGGTGACACTGTACTCAAGAAAAAATGAATAAAATCACTTCTGACTGTTTTTTAATCAACTATTTCATGCATTTGCATTATATGCTTTACCAAAAGTCACACTTTTCTGCCATGCTCAAATGGTAAAAATTGTATTTTATGTGTTTATTAGCTTTGTTCAAAAGCTTAAAATCTTGTCATTTTGATCTGTTCATCTATAGAGATGGACTAGCCTAATTCACATTGTTTGCTTTATTACTCATTCTTGTATCATTCTCATTTAATAGACAAATGGCATTACATTTTGGTGCACTAATAGAGGATTTGCATATCCAATAAATGGACACATTTTTACTCTGATGTCTTCATACACATGTCCTTCCATAATTTATCTTTTTCACATTATGGCATATTACATCATCCTTTTTAAGCTTGTTGAAAACATTTTTCAATAAATGTATAGGCTTTTTTCTGCCTCTAGAAAGTTACACGGTGTCACTTTATATCATACAATCATATGGACACAGAGTGCTTATGCAGTATAGAAGCAGCTATCACAGCATGTGTTTCATCTGCTTCTTTCTGGCCCATGTTCATGTAGCAGTAAAAAAACAATCTTGATTTTTCTGTAGACACTGTAACAGCCCAACACTCTCTCAAACACACTGCTGCTCTTTCCACACACAGCCCAGCCTCAGCTCTGCATAAAGACATCAGCGCGCATGAGTGACTTCTCCCCGAGCCACAGATTGCCTAATGCAGCGCTTCACACAGCCTCAAAGTCAGATACACCAAAACAAAAGCCTCTCCTAACAAGAGCACAGCTTTAATTATTCACAAATGACAAATACGTTTTTCCGAGAGCAGCGCGTCGTCCCACATCCTGAGCTGCTCTGATATTAAAGTTTAAATATTTATTTGTGCTGCGTCGGGAGCACAAACTCCACTGTGAGATCACTGTCTGTGCTCAGGTCCAAGTGTCTTTAAACTTCTCATAAGGAAGCAGCTGGCTCCAGGATTGAAAGGATATGTTACTGTTAATCTAAGCCAGAAGGATTCAATGTTTAAACTCTTCTACTTTCATTTTAGATGATTGTTAATTTATGTTAAAGGTGAACTACTGTATGTAACTTTTCTAGATCAGGGTCTGCCACCTGTTTGCCTTTACAGTATTCATATGTTATTGATTTGGCTCGAATGCTCCAAGATATAATAAGGCAACTCTACTCAAAATAAGAATGAATGTGGTAAATGATTTGTTACTAACTGAATGCAAAAACAAGTAGTTTAGTAGAACATTAGTAGAACTAAGACTACTACTACTACTAAGACTACTACCTACTTCTAAGACTACTACTACTACTACAACTAAGACTACTACTACTAAGACTACTACCTACTACTAAGACTACTACTACTACTACAACTAAGACTACTACTACTACTAAGACTACTACTACTAATATTTCTACTACTACAACTAAGACTACTACTACTAAGCTACTATTACTACTGACTACTGACAACTAAGACTACTACTACTAAGACTACTACTACTATGGACTATGACTACTACGGACTACTACTATGTCTATGACAATGACTACTACTAGTAATACTACTACTGACAGAACTACTATTACTACCATGATGGCTAGAGACTACTACTATTACTCCTATGGAGTTTTCTATGGTAGTAGTAGTACTAGCTACCAAGAATTCTTCTACTACTACTAAGTTCTACTACTACTACTAATATGACTACTACTACTACGAACTACTACTACTACTACTATTACTAACTACTACTACTACGACTACTACTAATTACTACTACTACTACTACTACTATGACTACTATACTACTACTTACTACTAACATGACTACTACTAAGTCTACTACTACTAATATGACTAATAACTTTTTGAACTTTGCCCCAAAAATGTGACCTCCAAATTACTTCGAAATAGCAAATCAAAGTAAACCCACAATGAAAAAAGAGAGCTAACTTTGGGCTTGCTTTATTCTGAGAGGCTATTTTCTGTCTGTCTGTTTGTTAAATTGATTTGTGCTAACCTTTTCCAGAAAGAAGCTGCATTGTCATAGTCAAAGTCAGTTATGTTTCCACAAATACAGAATGAATCAATGCAGGCGCTGGCATCAGGGAGGGCACACGCTCAAATAACCACACGTTTAGCAGAAAAAGGTCGAAAAAGAGAAATGACATGACTTCTGACATTTGCGGCAGCTGAAATCCAATATTCAGCAACATGTTTTGAAATCACTCAAAAAAAGTGTCATTAGATGAGTAAGCTGTGTTTTTTTACCTGTAACTACTGAAATGACTCACAGCATCAATGCATAAGTAAGATAAGCCTTGTGTTTGTTGAATAAGTGCACCCCTAACACAATGTGTAAAAGTCTGTGCAGTACATAGCACGTGCAGCCGTAATAGGATTTCTCTAATAGGATAACAAGGACAACATGGAGGACATACACAGAATTATGTGTGGCCTATCGCATTTACATTTTCACATGTAAAGCTTCACTTTGAATCAAGACCAAGGCCACCATGGTATATCAAGAGTTCTGGAAATCAAACACTAACAGCGATCTCAGACTAATCAGAAGAGCATGAGAACTTTTCTGTGCAGGTTTACAGCCATCTTCATCTAGATCAAAACTTGCAATGAAAGTAAGACTACGTATGTGCTGTTTTAAAATTAAAAATGGCATATGTTGTCCCAAAAGAGCAATAAAAGAAAAAAGGCGTTGAAATTCAAAAGACGATTGGACCAACTCTGGTATTAAAACTGAATACAATACATCAAATAAAGACACTTGAAACAATAGTCTGGAAAAACTAAACTGATATCTTCATGGCTGCGCAATGATTGAAAGATCGAAATTGAATCAAGTCCAATAGACTGCTTCCATAAGTTACACCACATTCATTTCACACTCCTTTCAGAATATTCTCCCATCCAAGGTACTGAGTAGACAAAAAGTAAATCGCTCAGTGGGGCACTAACTTACTCTTTCCATAATGTGGTTAGTTTTTGATTTTGTGTTTGTGCTTTGCCCTTCAGGGTCATCATACTCTAAGGACCTCTTTGGACCCCTTTGATTAGTGCAGGTAAGCACTTGGCTCAAAGTTTGAAACCTGTTCGACCACTCACACCGCTCTTTGTGTATAAAAATATAATATATTATTTACTATTGAGATGGCAGCCTTATGTAAAAATAGCACAAGTTGAATTATGTCTGATGATGTCGCCAAGAGAGAGTGGATGGGTGAATGCCTTAAGACACTAACCTTCACTGTCTAGACATCCAGCACTGTCCAGTTTAACTGCACTAAACACTGATTGGGGGCAGAAATTAGGAGTTACCTTTCTACTTTAAACTGACCTAGCCTATAATTTGGTCTGGTACAGGTATCATATTATCTCTATGGAGATGGAATTTATGTAAAAGGGTTACATGCAGGCAAACCACTGGAAGCCTCACTGTTACAAAACTGTCAGCAACAACTCCAGCTAGTGCAGTTTCCCTTACAGTCGAGGAAAACATGCAAACGAGTGATTCCCAAAATGCAGATGCGGCGCTTTACAATTGAATTCCCCGTAATAGTGTTGGAGGGGCGCTGAGTTTTGAGCGTGTTTTGAGAGCGAAGAATAAGCAGGAAGCGCACGGAGCCAGAGGAAGACTTCAAAGCTGCTTTTCGTGCCACCCGAGAATTCCACGGATAATAGACTTAAGGGGAACATTTATCAAACGCCACACTCCAGCAGCTAATGTGAGATGTGAGTGAGGCAGTCAGCGGTCGGGGTGGCCAAAAATTGTGTCGACAAATTTATTTCTTTCAGTTTGTTTGGGTGGTGGTAATCCAGTTTTGAAGAGCAGTGCGTTGGAGAGGTCACAGCCTTTTTATCATTAAAGACACACTCATTCATCAACACAAATACAGACTTAAAGATGTAAGTCACTTTTCAGAGAGAGAAGGGGGTCGGCCACTTGGTTGTTGCCATGGTGATGTTATTCCTTTGTCTGTAATGTTGGATTCAATTAACTTTATGGAAATCGCCTGACATCACATCAATGGGGTTTGTTTGCTCCACAGTAGGCGGGTACTATTTTAGTTAACCAATCACTGCTTTTTAATGGTTAAGGAAATAAGCATAAACATGTGTGTCAGTGATCATTGCGGTTTCTGTGAGAGAAACGTACAAATTAAACGCTACAAATCATATTCTAAGTTCATATTTGGCATGAGGTCAAAGGAGGAGAATAAATACTTAGGTTGGTTCTGGCCAACTCCTGTTCGCTGATTGGACAACCGTACTTCCTGCTTTTTGGGAACCATTTGCAGTCCTGTGATACCCGACCTATTATGTATCTTGTTTTTGTTTATTTTATTTACAGTTCTTTTATTGCTGCAAAATAGCTGCCCTATGGCTTGGCCTAATGGTGTCATCCCCTTGTTTCCATGGAGATTTCGGTGAGTTTCTGACTTTATCACATCAATCAGTAGATTAAATGGGAAAACGTTCCATAGCTTTCATGTCCAAGTTTAGGGGAGTCAATGCTCTAAATATCTTTCTGAAGAGAGACGTTTCACTAAAACCAACATAAGCTAACTGTTTATGTTGAAGAATAATTGTGAGGCAACAAAACACTTACAGTAGCCTATGTATATTTGGTCTACATACAGCTTCTTGTGTTTTTTCCCCACTAGCTTTAATTACTGACACTAAACAATAATGGTTTGTATAAGGTCTGGTGTCCACTACACAATTCTGTCTGCAAACAAACCATTCACATGTATGACTGTCACACTACAAGATGTGATGAATTATTTATAATAAGACATGCAGTCAGACTCTTCAATATTTCACACTATCTGTCATGGCCATAGATTCCAGTTTATCCGAGGGAACAACAGGCTCTGGGCTTCATACAGTGAAATCATCAAAGTTTTGCTTGTTAAGAGAAGCTAGTGCTACACATTAGCGGCGTTTAGCACAGGTAAATGTTGCTAAATGAAAGAGAAATAGGAAAGTAAGATCGTTACAGCAGAGGTCCTTTTCTTTGAAATGTGCTGTTGTTTACATGTTTAAACAAAGATCAATTGTAGACTCGGCGACAGGAGGTCTCACTCTGCTATCAAGACTATATGATTGTACAACTATCAATACAAGTCATGATTTTGCACCAGATTTTTCCTAAAATAAAATAATCTTTAATGGTCAAAATTGTGAAGTGAACGTCCGGCTTTACAAATTTGACTTCACTTGCTTGTGTGAATGTATAAACTACGCAATTGTACAAGTCATAGGCCAATTTATTTAGAAATAGAATTGTTAATTGTTATTTTGTGCAAAGAGCATTGTTCGCCTATAGTATAAGCCTGTACACTTCCTGGTCCACTTAAGCTGACTCACTCTGGCCATTATTCAATCTGGCTCTGACTGCTCACAAAAACATTTAAGCTGGCTCTTGTTATTTAAATGAACATCATGATTAAAAACGGACTGGAAAACAAGCTAATAAATATCCCTGCCGGATTTTTCCATTTAGAGCCTTGTTGAAAAGACATTAATTGTGAAGAGTTCAAGGGAAATATGCAAATGCGCCATTGACATTCCGATATGTAAATGATGTTATAATGAAGAGTGAGCTTATTCACAAGAGCCGTGCAAAAAGACAAACATGATTGCACAGATTTAGTTAGTGTTAGTTTACTGAGGTTTACACAAAAACATCAGTGCAGTTACTTTTAATATTGTTCAGAAGGAATCAAAAATCTGGTTCAATTATGTGTTTTATCTCAGTAAAGTCATCTGAGCATCACAGTCACAACTGTCAAACTTGTTCAAACGCCACTCAAAAATTATCACATTAATAATAAAGCTTTTTTTTTTCTCATGCATTTTGCACCATCGGCTCCTCCTTTCACCACTAACCACTCACACACACACACGAGTCAATGTGAAGTGTCTTGCCTTAAAGGGGTCCTATTAGGTAAACTGTATTATTCAAAGATTTTAACCTTGTTATAATGGCCTCCCTTCACTATTAGTATACTCAAGGTTACATTTGAATTGATTCATGCATGTTTAAGTAATCTTGTATTGTTCTTCAGATGAAGTTCTCACCTACCACCTATCCCCTCCCATTTGCCTGTAATTTCCTGTTATATTTCAAAAGATTCATACTCAAAATGAAGCATCTATGGTTCAAAACTGTCCCATAGCTACTTCTCAACAATAAAAAGTATTCTTATCAGTTCTAGTTTTGAACAGGAAGTCAGTCGAGCATTTTCTATTTTCAAGCTGTTATAGACCATTATAAGTTTTACAATGAACAAAAGGTAAATTATTGATCTGCATATGTTCTAGTTTCTTACTAAAGAGTTGTCTAAAGAGCTGTGTCCCATTTCAGTGCTGCCACAGTTTCAGAGATTTAAATCAAGAACTTAACAGTTGTCTAAAAAGGCACTGAAGCACAAAAGGTGTCTGTACTTGATTTATCATTGTATTTTTTTATTTTATTAGTGTTAAGTTCTAAAACTTCCTTCCATTCATGTCAACAATCAAGAAAGTTCATATGCGTTATCTAAAAATTAAAACACTTGGATATTAAAGGTCTCATACACAAAAATGATCTGACCAGGTTGTAATGTTGTTTGCTTATGATAAACAATCCCAAAATTGTGCTTTGTTTCATTCACAAATGTCTGTTTTTTACATATCCAATGCTCAAAATACCCTGTTATTCCTTGTGATGTCACTATGTGGAAGGTGAAAAGGTATCTTAAATTTTAACCTCTACTAAATAGTTTTACACTAGAATAATCTTAAGTTGTCATATTTTTTCAAAATACTTTATATTTTTAGCTTTATTCAGCTGATCTTACCACAAAATCTCTATTACGTATTCCATTGTACAAAAAGTGAAGCAGTTAAAACAAGGCTAGAACAATAGCTGTTGCTTCAAAGTGGAGAAAGAATTCAAATTATTGTAGTGAAGGTGTGTGGTGAATCACTTCCTGTATTACCACTTATTGACATCACAAGGGGGAACAAAGTCTTTTTAAGCTGAGGAAAAGACTCCATCTGAATATTCAAGATTAAACAAGTCTGATGAAACAAACAAACTCTAAGTGCTGAAGGATTTGTGAGAAAGAGGAAGTAGTTGGGCTGATACTTCTTGATTTGCAATGTGATATTTTGCAAACACGATGAAAACAAATCCCTAATAGCACGACTGCTGTTCTCTCATCAGAGCCCAGCACATTCCATTTGACTGATAATGCTATTGATGGGTAAACTGCGATTTGATTTCCGATTCAATATTTCAAACAGGACTGGGCATTGCCTTTGTACGAGTGTGACGTGGACACAAATGGTGACAAAGTGCCCTGTGCTGAGTGTGTATCGATCTGCGGAGCTGTGGCGCTGGAGGCTGCAGGAGGATGGCAGCGCAGGTCAGAGGAGCTGCTCACCTCTGATGATTCTGACCACTGAGACACGCCAGATAAAAGAACACCGAGTCAAACTGAACAAGTACAGCACAAGAACAAGATAAGACCATCTCCAGAGGGTTACACAATCAGGTCAAGACTGCTCTGTCTGAAAATGATCAACTGGTTTTGGGTTGTGACAATATGGATATATTATTATGAAGGAATGTTGTATGATGTCACTTGATTGTGCAATTAAGTCAAAAAAATTACCTGGTGAGATTGTTTTTGGTGTAGACATGCACATTTTGAGAAGTTGCAGTTGGATGAATGAATGTACAATTTGAGGCCACAATAATTTCATTCCTATATTCGAATAAATGTGCTAATCGGGTGCACAGTAGCAGAGTGGTTAACGCTCTGGCTTCCTAATAAGAAGATTTGGTTCAACCAAGTCAACATCTCAGGATCTCTCTTGGCAGAGTTTGCATGTTCTCCTCATGTTACTCTGGGTTTTCTCCAGGTACTCTGGTTTTCTCCCACCTCCAAAAACATGCATGTTAAGGTTAATTGGGCATCACTAGGCTGTAAATTTTCCTGCGAGAGTGAAAGGGTGTCTGTCTCTAACCCTGCAACAAAGCTCCCCCGCCTCAGACCCAAAGTAAAAGGAATAGACTTCAATCCTAACAAGAACAAGTGGTAGAATATGGATGAATATTGAGACAGTTAAGACAACAGTTTTATGACTATTACATTAAAAACTCTGAGAATATGACATGTTCCCCAAAAAGTCCTATAGATTTTTTAGGGCTTACATGTTACGTTTAAGAGTCTTTTATAGTCAGAAGGTGAGCCCAAACATATTAGACTTGCTGACCAAGAGTCACCATGCTAGAAGGACCAATAACTTAATGAAAACACATGGTATTGTGCTATAATGATCACAGTTTTGAAAGCTATAACTCAAAAAAATGTGCAGTTTGATTTTTCAACAGCACAGGGTCATTGGTGTTAGCATGCTCCACCTGTGCCTTCTTCTGGAAATACAGTTTATGAGTACGTTTGCCCAAAGGCGATACCTCTAATGGAGAGTTCAAATATAGAAAAGCAATTAGGAGCTTTTATTAAGACTTCACAACCAGCCATTTCAACTCCTCACCTACTTTTATTCCTCTTTGAAGCAATTACTCTGATTTATTTTGAGTTTCAGCCAACTCAGTGCTATCAAGGATTTGGCTAACTATACTGAGCAGATGTTGTGTTATTACAGACTATTATTATTTCACTTTTACTGCGTTCTACATGTAAGAAGCTAACTCAGTCTCTCTCTTTCTCCTTTCTCTGCACTGGGCCTGTCTGTATGCTGCTTCCATCTGTATTCCACTGTCTCATGTAACATTTATACATCCCCTGCCTCCACCAGTCCATTCTATTTTATTATATATGCTGTACTTTCTATAGTAAGGTAAAGGGCTCATCTTTGGCCCTCTGTTCAACAGGAGTAATGAAAAGTGTAAATGCAGCTTTGTGCTTTGCACCTTTTCATTCATATATGGCTTCTACTGTACGTCTGAACTAGTTTATCTGACTGTTATGTCATTTTTATCATCTAAATAGACAGAAGTTTATCTTAAGGCAGTAGTGTCAAACTTTTTTTTTTCATCAAGGGCCACATGTTAATTTACATGTAAAGCAAAGAACCAATCAGGACCATTGAAAAGTAAAACTATTACATGGGTATTCATATTACTGAGCCACAAACTTGTCAACATTAGAAACTATATAAGATGAAAGAAAATGCTTGATTTTAAGTTGTGGATTTTTTTTTTTTTTTTTGCTGCTTTGAACAATTGTTGAGAGAGCCTGAAGGTTGGGGAAAAAAAGGGGATGAATTTGGACCCTTGGCCACAGATTGGGAATGCCTGATTTAGGGCCCAGGGTAAATCCTTGTAGCAAAGAATCCAATTTTGAGCTCATCCCTGTGACAATCTGATTTATTGATGAAATAGTCCTGCGTTTGCTGAATTCTGCATTTTATGAGGCATGGCTCATTGCACTTTCATGTCATAAAAGAGGTCATTTTTGGCCATTTTTAGTGAAAGTATTTTATTTATAACTAGAACATACATTTTTTAAGCAAAATTTAATTTGTCAAAAGTCATTTTAAATGTTAATTTAAGATTTTTTTTTATTTACATATTTATTTTACCTCAAAGTCATTACTAAAATAGAAATAGATAGAAAATGTAACATATTTTTATTATTCATTTTTTGGCCTTATTGGCCAGCCCTATTTCCAATATAGAAGTTTTCCTACTTCCTAACTTGTGGATTTGGTTTACAGGCAACTTTTATATTTGACCAAACACGGTGTTAAAAAATATTTATATAAATGCATTTAAAAAAGCAATATCCTTCTGCTTACTGTACCAGAAAATTTGATTGCAACTTAACCAAATACATGTCTAAATATATCCTAAACATTTTCAAATTATTTTCACAGAACATTTCTGCACACCACTACCCAAGTCTCCATAAAAAGCCGTGGGAAATCTCAGCAGTGCAGCAAAGTCTGAATGATAAGGGCCATTTAAATATATTTAATAATGCAGCCCAAACTCCAGAGGAACAGGAGACGGCCCGACTAAATTACCCATAAATCAGCAGGCTCTCCTCTCATCTCCACTCCTTCTCTGTGGTTAGTCCAAGTAATGATGATGACACCCACAAAATAGGACCCTGACTGCAACCACTGACCAAAGCCTTCATTTCACATGGGCAAATAAGTCGGCACAACATTGATTGAGTAAATAGTGCAAGTCTAGAGATGGGGAGAGGTGATTTCAGAAAAAAAATCAGAATGCTATGTGATTTGTGGAGGTCACAGAAGGATGATGTGCTGTGAGAGGTGCAGAGAAGTGTGAAGTGAGTCAGGATTAATGGGACTGAGGTAAATTACTGTCCCAGCTGTTCCACTGTTGAGCGTGTCTTTTACTTCAGGTGAGATTCTCTCTAAGAAGAATCCACAAGTCATTTTATAAGCCATGTTTGAGAGGTTAACTTACGTTTTCTGGTCAGGCTGACATTTACACTTTACATAATTCTCTGCTCAAACCCAATGTAACTCATGTACGATTACATGCGGTTGTGTTGGATTTCAAGCTTTGTCACCAGAAAAAAAAAACTAAAAATGTTTTTAACAGTTGTACATATCTTGTGGATGAAACAACGACAGAGAGTGTTTGCAGTCTACTGAAGTCATATGTAAAGTGACTTTTTGGCTTATAGAAACACAGTCTCGGAAGAAAATGTAGATATAAAGTGAAATGTCCAAAACGTACGATAAGCTAGCCTTTTTTTGTTTTTGTTTTTTTTACTTAAATATATCTTAAAAAAGCTAAAACATAAAATTACCATGATTTCTTGTTGAATATAAGTGGCAACATTTTTGAGGCATTTAACAAGTAAGCTTAGGCTTCAAGTTACTAAATTAGTACGTTTGAGCTTGGTTCACCCAAAGAAAATGTTAAAGCAAACTTTATGGGTATTTTACGTTCTGTTTTTTTGTTACATGTTGACGTGAAAACTTGCTTGTCGTACGTTTCTGACATTTTGTTATATATGAACGTTTTCCTCTGAGACTGGGCTGTGCCTAGAGTCATCGACACAGCACAGCAGGAGCTACAAGCTTTCTGATTGGCTGCCAGCGCTTTGTTTGAGACTATAAAATAAATCTTAATCAAAGGCAGCTTTGGCATATATTTTGAGCGGTTTAGTTGCAGTTACATCTATAAGGTTCACTGTTTTCTTGATACACACAGCAACAATTCACATTTGTTTGTATCAGAACACTCGTCTAATTGTTTAAAACTGCTTCTTGGCCCAGTAAAAATGAACTTTATGTATCTCCTTTAGTCTTTGTAAGTCTTACGGGACTTATGCAGGTCCATAACTGCTCCTGTTCACTTAACATTTATTTAACAGTTATAGCTTTAGCTGCTCCAGCATTTTCCCTCACTTACAAATAATCACCTCAGGGATAAATAAATTCCATTTCTGATTTTAATCATTCATATTAAAAGTTGCAACAAAACTACCCAAGCTTTAAAATGTTTGAGATTGAGAAACAGCACAGTGTGAAATCAGACTGTGTGCAGAGCCACAGCCCATGGCCCTTCTCAAGGCTCAGACCTGATGGAGGACGGCAGCGCTGAGGCGACACACTGGCCTTGTGTGGGCCTTGGGTTTCTGATGTATTCTGCTCTAGTGACTGAGCATGACTGTACACATTTACAAAGTTGTTCAATAGGCGTTTTACTCCTGCAGGTATCCATCCATAGAGTGTAGACATATATTAAATGTATCACGGCAACTTGCAAAATCTAGAAAGAACTGCTTCTCTATCGCTTCTAAATACATATACATTTTTTCTTTACAAACCGCTTTGGGACTACAGGAACAACCGATGAGCATTATTCAAATGACATATTCTTGTAATAAAATAATCTTTTGAACCATCTAAGCAGTTCTACGACTACCAAGACAAAGCACAATCTATTATTTATGCCTTTTGCTGGTATTTACAATTGAGATCAAAGGGTGATCTACATGATAAGTATAGTAGGCCTACTCTAAAGTTCCACACCACACACATCAGATGAAAGGGCTCTAAAGAGCTTATGGGGCGTAAAGAGAGGCCCCCCCACTGTGCACAGCCTTTAAACTATTGTATAGTACGTATAGATGGGAGGCCTAATCCAGATTGTGAAATACATTGTCAGCTGTATAAGCCCTTAGGAAAACTCACGCCTCCCTCTGTCCTCTGTGTGACTCAGACAAGCCTCATCCCATGAGAGAATCAGAATGTGAACATGACATTTGCTGCTTTTTGTCCACAATAAGTCGTGATTTGGCGAGCTGAGTAAGCATTAGAAGACACAAAGAAATGCCAAGTCAACATACGGTCTGGTGCTCTTTGAGAACCGCTGGAACTGGATTTTGGAATGGGATTAGCTTTCAAATTTTGGACTAGAAAAAAAACTGTTACCTTAACTGTTTCAGGACAAATAAAAAAACAAGAACTTATTATTAGGAGTTGATTTACATGACAGAGCTTCATATTCAAAACTTGAGTTACATGATCTTATTGTGCAGTGTTTATTCTAAACAAGTCGTGTGGTGGGCCATGAATGTACTCAGGGTGTGGCTTCGTCCTCTAGCTGCCCTGGTCTACGTTTACAAGAGCATAGTGCTAATGAACTCCATGACAAGACCAAGCACCCTGAGACTAAGACAAGACCTAGTCCAAATGCACTTGAGTCTGAGACTATCTAAACAAAACAAATGTCTACAAGCAGCAGATTTGAACTTACTTTCTGTTGGAAAGTATCTACATGACCATTTTGAATCCTGGAGGTTTTACTCTGAATCAGAATGTCTGAGTAATTGCTAGTAAACACAGATTAAAGTGCAGAGATAGGAGGTAGGTGAAAACAAGAACTGAGCACTAGAACAGACAAGACATTACAAGATGACTGAAACACAAATGAATCCAGATATAACTCAGAGCATACTAATGATGACAGAACACTGTTAGAACAAGGACATATGTCTCCTTTAATCATACTTTATTTGTTCTGTGTTTGTTTTTCTAAATCAATGAGACAAACAGTTTAATCCTCGTAATCATGTGTTCAGACATGTTTTTCACTAAACGAGGAGCGTTGGCCATGCCCAATCAAAGCAGCCTAATTATCATTAAGACTAAATCACTCTGACACTCCGGCTGTAATTGAAAAACTACATTTATGATGAGCATTTAACATGAATCACAGACGGCGACACATCACACGCTCATGATGTTTTCTGTAATAAAACAGATTCATTCATGACGCACAATAACTTCTGCTTTTCAACAACATGTCTGATCCATCCACAAGAAAAGTCTGGTGTGAAAAGAACAGATTGATGCGTATTCATCTTTTTTATTTTCTTCAGACGCCAAAACACAACAAATCTTTCCTTTTTTAAGTCATTATGATTATAGATTATACTTTCTACAAATGTTCTCTTTCTTCAATTAAAACTATAATTCCCAATCAATTCATCCGGCTCACAAACCATCTTCAGCACATTAGAAAGGCTTCATTCTGGGTTAGTCTGGTTCTAGTTCTATTTCAGCACCCAAAGATATGTTGTATTTTGTAAAGTTAGAAATAGAAGCTTCACAATGTTAAAACTATCTAAAATTAGACACATTTTGTACAACTAAAATAAAATTGGTGGCACATTTCTGAATCTATTAGAGCATGAAAAATGGCAGGTGTCTTTGTGAAGATGATGCAATGTGCTACTGACTTCTGGTGTATGATTTATTCTAATTTCTAAGTCAGATGTTTGGGTAAATATAAAAGGTGTGATTTGACAGACTGACTGAGCATTTATTATAGTTTATTGTTTTTGAAGCTCTCTAACAAAGACAGAAGTCACTGTCAAAACATGTCAGAATAGAAATCAACTCTCGTCTACATTGTCTGCTAAAGGAGAAAAACTATTACAACCTAACCTATTGCAAAGATATAAAGAATAACCCTGTCGGGTTCAGTGATGAGTAGAAGAAAGAGGAGGCGTCTTAACTTGTGAACTGGAGGTTTATTACACAGTTGTTCAGCATCGTGTGTATCTTAGTTAGCAAGCAACAACGTTCTACGTACGTAACGTGATGACCTCACACTACAGTGGCCTGCAGGCTCATTTATCATGACATCTCCCCCCTTAGAAAGATTATCAATACATGCAACATCAGAACTCTTTTGTTCTTAAAGTATTTCTCAAATTTACAAAATAAAATTCTGTGTGCTTTAGTAAAATATGTAACACAATCTGGCTTACAAATTGTCAACTCTGCCACACTCCAAAACTGAAATATTCTCTTTTCTCTCTCTCTTTTTTTTTTTTTTTTTTTTCAGAAATCCTTGACAGTTATAACAACAAGTGATTAACTCAACACAATAAGTAAAGCTACTTTTAAAAACATTTCAACATCTCAGTAACTTTTCAGCAAACTTAGTAATATAACAATTACTCTCTATATCTTAAAGGAACTTTAATAACTCTTCCTCTAGATGTTACTTGCACAGCATTAGGTGGAATTGCCTGCTGTGTCACAGTCACTGTCTCTTCTTTTTGTCCTGTATCCAGCTCCTTGTCAAGCGCGACATTCGGTGAGCTGGCGATTTGCTTTGTTGAAGGACTTGGAGAAAGTTCTTCAGGTTTAGGTGGGCAAGCTGGATTTGGAACAAGTTGAATGTGTCTCCTGTTGCGACGTGAAACTGATCCATTGTCCATTTGAACGAGATATGAACGTGGTTCCTCACTTTTGCTGAGAACTTTGCCTGAAGATTTCCAAGTTTTCTCTCCATCCAACTTTACTCTCACGTTTTGTCCGGAAAACAACTCAGGCAGTGGTCTTGCTGAGTGATGACGGTCATGGAAGAACTTGTATGACGACTTGATTTGAGTGTCCTTTTCCAGAATACCTTGTTTGTCTATTGGTACTCTTTTCAGTTTGTTCTCCAGCATCGGCAGTGTTGTTCTAATCTGTCTGCCTGTCATAATCGTGGCAGGACTCATGCCTGTTGCAATGCATGGAGTAGCCCTATAACACATTAGAGCCAAGTGTGGATCAGGTTGTTTCAGGATACGTTTTGCTGTTTGGACGGCTCGTTCTGCAGCACCGTTTGCTTGAGGATAGTGCGGGCTGGAGGTTACGTGTGTGAAACCATATTCAGCGCAAAACTGTTTGAATTCATCTGAAGTGAATTGCGTACCATTGTCAGTAACGAGCTCCATTGGTATTCCCCATCTGACAAACATACTTTTGAATTTGCCAATAACCTGTCTACTGGAAATGCTGGACAGATTTGCAATTTCAATGTCTCTGGAGTAATAGTCTGTCACAATAAGGTAGTTTTGTTTCTCAAACTCACATAGGTCAGCTGCAATCCGCTGCCAGGGTCCTTGTGGTAGGGGAGTTGTGAGAAGAGGCTCATGTCTTTGTGATGGCTTGTTTTCAATACAAAATCTGCATGTGGTAACTAACTGTGTTATGTCTCTACTAATGCCAGGCCACCAAACTGACATCTTTGCTCGGGCACGACACTTCGTTAGTCCTTGGTGCCCTTCATGAATGCGTTTTAACACATCATATCTGAGAGTAGTAGGGATGACTAGTCTGTCCTGATACAATACTAGTCCATCTGTCTCTGAGAGTTGTGAACGAGCTGAATAGTAACCCTGAAGACTAGGATGTAATGCCTGTCTAGAAGGCCAGCCATTTTGTATGAGACTGGTGACTTTTGTCAGCTCTTCATCATGTAATGTGGCTGCCCTGATGTCATTAAGTTTTTGTGGTGACACCGGTGCATTTGTTACAACAGACTGCAAATACACTTGTACCTCGTTGTCTGTGCTGCTGTCGCTTGTGTTGCTCAGCGGGTTTCTGGAAAGTGTGTCTGCTACAGTCAGCTGTTTTCCTGGAACATGCTCTGCAACCACCTGAAATCTCAAAAGTCGCATTAAAAGTCTTTGACACCTGGGCGGGGCTTTGTCTAAATCATAAGTGTTGATTAATGGGACCAATGGCTTGTGATCTGTTTGCAAGCGGAACCCATCCATGCCTTGAACATAACGTGCAAAACGCTCACATGCCCACACCCCAGCTAAACACTCTTTTTCTATTTGTGAGTATCTTTTCTCAGAGTCAGTTAAAGTGCGTGAACAGAAAGCTACTGGCTTTAGCATGCCCTCATGAACCTGAAGCAGAGTAGCCCCCAAGCCATAGCTACTGGCATCTGCACTAATGACAGTCTCTCTATTTGGATCATAATATGCAAGTGCTGGTGCTGTTATTAGCATAGTTTTTACCTCTCTGAACGCTTGCTCCTGAGCATAGTCCCATGTCCACTTGCTTTCCTTTCTGAGAAGCTCTGTGATCGGGTGTAGTTTTGATGAGAGGTCTGGCAGAAAGCGTCCCACGTAGTTTATGAGACCTAACACTTGGCGAAGCTCTTCCACATTTGTTGGACTTTGCATTTGACTGATCGCCTTTACTTTGTCTGGGTCTGGTTTCATGCCCTCAGCACTAATCACATGTCCAAAGTACTGTATTTCTGATTTCCTGAAATGACATTTCTTTTTATTCAGTTTAAGTCCACTCTCTCTGATTGTCTGTAGAACAGCTCTTAAACGCTTGTCATGCTGCTCCTTAGTCGTCCCAAAGACCAAAATGTCGTCCATCACAACAACGACTCCATCATGATCCTTCAGTAGAGCTGACATTTGTCTCTGGAAGATTTCCGGCGCGGACGTGATTCCAAAAGGTAACCGTTTAAAGCAGAATCTGCCCATTGGCGTGATGAAAGTTGTCAGTTTTCTGCTGCTTTCCTCTAAAGGAATCTGCCAGAATCCACAAGATGCGTCCAATGTTGAGAAGACTTTTGCTCCAGAAAGTTTTGGTGCTATGTCCTCCAGCGTTGGCAACATGTACCTTTCACGCTTGACTGCATTGTTCAGACGTTTTAAGTCCACACAGATCCTTAATCGTTCTCTGTTTCTTCTTTCGACTGGCACCATCGGGGCGCACCAATCGGTGGGCTCTGTGACTTCTTCGATAATCCCCATTTCTAGCATGCGCTTCAGTTCAGCTTCAACTTTTGGCAAAAGGGGAAACGGCACCCTACGTGGTGTGGTTAAGGAGTAGGGCTCAGCATTGTCTTTCAGTTTGATCTTCACTGGATCACATTTGAGAAGACCAATGTCCCCAAAAACATCATCAAACTTTTCAGTGTTTATGCTGTCAACTCTTCTGACTAAACCCATCTTTTTAGCTACACTCCCACCTAGTAAGTTATGAGCATAAGGACCAGTTATGACAGTTATCCAAAACCTGAACTTTTGTCCTTTGTAACAGCTTGTTGCCAAAAACTTGCCTGTGCACTGTACTTTACCTCCTGGGCTTGTAATGTAAGGCGACTTTCTCTGAGCGACCAGACGGGGGCAGTGTTGTAATTTATTGACTTCACTCTGTGCCATGACAGTAATGTCGGCTCCGGTATCTATTTTGAACTCGACTGTGCTGCCGTTTACAGGTAAGTTCACCAACCACTCCTCACCAGAACTGTCTTGCTCAATCACGTTTGCCTTGTCAATAGCTCCAAGGAAAAACTGCTCATCATTGTCTTTTTTCTGTGGGAACAACTATTACCTCTTTTAGTGCTTTGGTGAAACATGCCACTTCAAAATGTCCGATTTTGTTACATTTTCTGCACCTTTTGTTTCTTGCTGGGCATGGTTGTCCTTTACCATGCTGTCTTTTGCATCGGGAACAGTTTCCTGAACTTTGTTGCTCATAGCGGTCCTCTGACCTCCGTTGTTGGCTGTGCGCGTTTGACTGTGTACTCTTTTTGTCGTACTGGCGCTTGCCTTGTTTCATTGCATCCAATGAGCAATCTGCACGCATACTGTTGTTCTGCTGCTTGATCTGTTCATTTTGCCTTGCTATCTGAATAGCCTTTTCGAGTGTGAGTTCAGTTTCTAACTGTAGTTTTTGAGACACATCGCTGTCTGATATGCCTATGACGATTCTGTCTCTGATTTGTTCGTCTTTCATGCCTCCAAACTCACAGTATTGTGCCAGTTCGTACAAACTTCTTACAAATGCCTCCACTGATTCTCCGGGCTTCTGTACGCGCTTGTAAAAGCATGCTCGTTCGTGGATGACGTTACGTTTCGGCACAAAATGCTCCGTGAACTTTCTGATCACTTTCGAGTAAACAAACTTTGAAACTGTCCTCCCTTCTCCTTCATCTTCATCGTCGTTTTCATTTTCACTGTCACTATACACGAATGAATCATAT
Organism: Mugilogobius chulae; assembly: GCA_038363315.1. Lineage (NCBI taxonomy): Eukaryota > Metazoa > Chordata > Actinopteri > Gobiiformes > Gobiidae > Mugilogobius > Mugilogobius chulae. Next base: position 14,773,339 of record CM076406.1, on the reverse strand, counting down.
ATAGCCTCTGCTTCTCTTCCCAAGGCGTAGAGAAGTGTGTTTACTTGAACCTCACCACTGTCCCGGTCGAGTTTCGTGGCCACCATATAACGGTCGAAGCGGCGGCGCCAAATCGGCCATTCTGCTGGCTTGGTAAAATCAAACTGTTCCGGCGGTCCGAACTTTGCCATTGCTCTCATGCAGGCGTCCTGTCGACCACTTCTGACACCATGTCGGGTTCAGTGATGAGTAGAAGAAAGAGGAGGCGTCTTAACTTGTGAACTGGAGGTTTATTACACAGTTGTTCAGCATCGTGTGTATCGTAGTTAGCAAGCAACAACGTTCTACGTACGTAACGTGATGACCTCACACTACAGTGGCCTGCAGGCTCATTTATCATGACAATGACCAACAAGAAACATAACAATTCTGAGTTTTTATTCATATCATGACAGTGTTTCATCATTAGTTCGTTCAAAGCTGTATTGGGATTGATTCATTCATCTATAAGTAATCTTGTATTGTCCTGCGTCTGATGCTCCAGTGACCAGAACACTCTTGTTGCATTTACTTGCAGTTACTTAAATAAATTCAGATTCTGAGTAAAACATGCTAGGTTCACAATGTTATGTAGTTACTTTTCAACAATAAAAAGTTGAATACTGCTGCTTGTTACAGTTGACCTTATCAGTTGTGCAGTTTTGAACAGGAAGTCAATAGACCTGTTTATATTTCCAAGCTGTTTATTATTCATTTTGTGTTTGAAAATAAACAAAATGTAAATTACTGATCTTCATCATGCTCTGTTCCTCTGTTCACTACTGTCCCCTGTGGTCAGCACATATACAGCTACATTGATATGCAACGACAAGTTGATAGGCACAAATGACTGACAGCAAAACACCAAGGACAGATTGACGCTTCCATGTGTATCCATATGTGCTAGAAACAGAAGATAAATGAGCCTTTAGAGGATCATCTCTGTGATGACTCTTAGATGTCACATGCTTATCTACAGTATGTCCTCTTATGAAAACCAATTATAGGAGTTTTATCATTTTATCAGAAAATGTATTGTGTTTTTGTAGATATTTATTTAGTAAAAACTAATACATTTGTAGATTGGTGTGTTACCTTTTTTCACTGAAAAACAAACATTTGATTTCAAATGGCTTAGAAATAGAAACAGGTTCATTGATTTCCTGTTCAGAACTCTTAAGCTTGTCATTACTAAGTTTAACTGCTACAAGCAAGCAGATTTAACTTATTATTGTTTTATTGTTGAAAAGGGAATAATGACAATGTTTGAACTGTACATGTTGGAATCAAAATTTCTTGAGTAATTGTAAATTAATACAAACAGGTGAGTGAGGATAGGTGGTAGGTGAAAACAGGACTTTTCTGAGCAGCAAGACAATACAAGTTTAATCAAACGTGACTCAATTCAAATACAACTTTGAGTAAACTAAGGATGAGAGAACACTGTTATTGCATGGTTTTAAAAGTCGATTTACAAAACACCTTTGAGAAATAGAACAGCTATGTTTTGTAGTAGTCTTTTTCCCTTCCTAATAATTTGCTGTTTATAGTTTAAATGCATGTTGCTTGTAACTGACTGTTAGAAAAGTCTTACTTATTGCACCAAACACAGATGGAGCTATTGTGCATGCATTAGTTGTTGTATTCTCCTTTTCTAACATGACATATGCTTTGTAACACACTGCTGACCTTCAGACTGCGTGGATGTGTGAGCGCGTGGATACATGTTTACAGATTTGATGACAAAGCCTGTCAGATTAGGGCAGGATTGAAAACATGTTTCTCCACACCAAGCATAAATCCCAGGGCCAGTAAACAGCTGCGGGAGCGTGAGGCAGGGACGTGATGCAATCAGAACAGACATAATACTCATGTTTAGCAGGATACAGCCGCAACGGGCACACGGCAGGAGAGAGCCTTGGACACACGCAGCCTTGGACAGGGTTTTCTCTCATTAGCAATTCATTTACTGTGAAATGAATAAACATCAACAATTATGGGGCAATTCTGTTGTAAGATATGGTAAAAAACACAACAGTTCAAACTAAATGAATGCACAATCTAGACCAGTGGATTCACCTTGGAACATGAGTGAGCTTCAGTACTGTATGTAGAACAGCAACCTTTTGTAAATATTATGTGTGACCTCAAATATGAATTAAACAAGGTCAAATCAAACTGTGTTGCATGGACCCACCATTGTGATCTGTTTTGTGGTGTTGGACGGCCTGCTTTAGCCACGAGGAGGCTCACACACTGGTACAAGATTATTTACAAAGGTCTACTTTCTTCATACCTGAGTGTGTATCTTAAATATTGACCTGATGAACTTCATTATTTGCATTGCCAAGATGTCTGACTGTTCCTAATGTTAGGGACAGAAAAGGGAAAAATATATTTTCTGTGTTGTGCTCCAACAGAATAGAGACTTTAAACTCTAAACTCTACTGTAGCTTTCTTGACACGCTTCTGAAAGACCTGGAAATGCAATCATTAACCTGTCACTAGGGCTGGCCGATATTGACAAAAAATCTCGATATTTTTTGGGCATATCTCGATAATGATATTCAGACAATTTCTACGTCAATAGGCTGCATTTAAGTTGTAGAATGCAATAATGTCATGAATCTAGATGATGAACTAGATTTCTTATTCATAACACTGTACTTTGACATGAAATATCTAAAAGATAATTTCATACTTTTTCAATCTGGTGATTTCCATCAGTGACTAGACCCGATCACTTTGTTATTGCAACAAAAGACGGTCTTTGAACAAAATTTATCTGTGCTGCAAACATCTGTGTGAAGTATTATTAGTCCAGAAAATGCTGGGCTGTCACATGAACAATGTGAAATGTTTGTAAATAATCACAGAAGTGCAGACATATTACATTTAAAACCTAAGTTACTAGAAGCATAATTTTTCTCAATTTTTCTATACTTACAAAATACTTTTTGTGGCAATTTTTAACTATAAACGATATATTCCATATTACATTTTTGGATATCTTGAAAACCACATTCATAATAATTTCTAAAATTTTATATATTGCATAGCTCTACCTATCACTGTTACAAAAAATTACAAAAATAAAAATCTAGGCAGAAAGCGCCCTGTTAGATCAAAGACAGAAAACTATTTGTGTGTAAAGATGCACACATAAGCCCTGGAAAATTCTTAATTATTTATACCAATTTTTCTTCCTTTAAATAAGACAATATTGATGTTTTCAACACAAAAATAACATTTGTTTCTTTAAGCACTGAGTTCTTGTTTACTGCATCTGTAGTACTGTATATAATATATTTGTATGTTTGATTGTGCATAAGTGTACATTAATGCTAGCAGCATGTCCGTCTCGTGTAATAAAAAAGCACTGGATTCAGCCATGCTCCCTGCTCGTCTACTATTAAGCACATGTGTGTTAGCACTAGCATGTAGAGATTAGCTCATTTAGTGCTGTGGGTTTTTGCCCTTAATTAAAATGCAGTCAAGTGGCCCTGGCAAGCAAAGGTCAAGTGGGACTTTGTTCTGTTTCCCCTGGCTCTGGAGGTAAAGAGAGAGAGAGAGAGAGAGAGAGAGAGAGAGAGAGAGAGAGAGAGAGAGAGAGAGAGAGAGAGAGAGAGAGAGAGAGAGAGAGAGAAGAAGAAGGAAAGGGTGCAAGAGAAAGACAGACAGAGAGCAGGAGAGAGACAATGAGAAAGAGGTAGAGAGAGAGTGCAGGAGAGAGCGAGAGAGAGCGAGAGAGAGAGAGAGAGAGAGAGAGAGAGAGAGAGACGAGCCCAGCGAGAGGTGCTCTTCCTTGAATTATGGATTTTGCATTTCCAAATAGTGCTAGTGGTTATGCTAATAGCAGTTGACCTTTACTTACTGTTCCATATCTCCCAGAGACACTCATCTGGCTCCTAGCTAGCATGGCCGCTGTAATAGCTAAAGGCAGCCATTCTGTGGACAAACTGCAGTGAGGCTTACAGCACATTAGACAATGGCGTCCCACGACACCTGCCCTGGTCCCACACCGGGCGCTTTTCATTACTCATCTCTTTAAAAAGAAGCACCTCAGCTCTGCTCGGCCTTTCTGTGTGTCCACTCAAATTAGCTGACTCTTTTAATGGCCCTAAGATGTGTGCGTGTGTTCGTTTGGCTAATTTCACCTTTCATTTATCTGTTTATATTATTTTTCAAACATTTGGCTCTTTATGTTCAAAAGAGACAAAGCGTTTAAACATGTTGACACTTTTAATACGTCACCACACTACTTGATTGGCATCAAAAAAATTCACTTCATCAGATGCTCCATAACATACCTGGAGACACTAATGTACATTTATTACTAATATAATATATAATATCGTGATAAAAATCGAATCGTGAGCTCACTGCTGTGACAATTAGATTTTTTGGTGAAATGGTCAAATAGTGATTTCCCATTTCTCTATTTAATGCATCTGTTGTTAAAATACAGACACTTATTTCCAACCTACTTCTCTTAGCCCCAGAGTTTTGTTTCTTTTATAAANTATATCTATCTGTCTGCCTGTCATGAATCGTGGACAGGACTCATGCTTGATTGGCATATAATGCCATGGATAGTCAACTCATATAGAAACAAACATTAGAAGATATGCCAGATGTAGATGCATACAGATGTGTAATTTTTATCAGAATTGGATACGTTTAATTATGCTTGATGTTGGTCATAGCACCACGAGCAATACAGATTCTGCAGCCAGGCATACATGTTAATACCCAATTAATGTCTAAGTATACTATTGGATATGACTTGAAAATGTAATAAAGTGCAGGTGTCTGAGAGATGATCGTAGAATGTGAAACCTAATATTATCAGTATTAGTACAGTACATAGTACGCAACTGTTTGAATATTCATACTGAAAGTGAATTTGTGTACTAAATTTGAGAATCAGTAACGAGCTCCATTGGTATTCCCCATCTGACAAACATACTTTTGAATTTGCCAATAACCTGTCTACTGGAAATGCTGGACAGATTTGCAATTTCAATGTCTCTGGAGTAATAGTCTGTCACAATAAGGTAGTTTTGTTTCTCAAACTCACATAGGTCAGCTGCAATCCGCTGCCAGGGTCCTTGTGGTAGGGGAGTTGTGAGAAGAGGCTCATGTCTTTGTGATGGCTTGTTTTCAATACAAAATCTGCATGTGGTAACTAACTGTGTTATGTCTCTACTAATGCCAGGCCACCAAACTGACATCTTTGCTCGGGCACGACACTTCGTTAGTCCTTGGTGCCCTTCATGAATGCGTTTTAACACATCATATCTGAGAGTAGTAGGGATGACTAGTCTGTCCTGATACAATACTAGTCCATCTGTCTCTGAGAGTTGTGAACGAGCTGAATAGTAACCCTGAAGACTAGGATGTAATGCCTGTCTAGAAGGCCAGCCATTTTGTATGAGACTGGTGACTTTTGTCAGCTCTTCATCATGTAATGTGGCTGCCCTGATGTCATTAAGTTTTTGTGGTGACACCGGTGCATTTGTTACAACAGACTGCAAATACACTTGTACCTCGTTGTCTGTGCTGCTGTCGCTTGTGTTGCTCAGCGGGTTTCTGGAAAGTGTGTCTGCTACAGTCAGCTGTTTTCCTGGAACATGCTCTGCAACCACCTGAAATCTCAAAAGTCGCATTAAAAGTCTTTGACACCTGGGCGGGGCTTTGTCTAATCATAAGTGTTGATTAATGGGATCCATGGCTTGTGATCTTTGCAAAGCGGAACCATCCATGCCTTGAACATAACGTGCAAAACGCTCAACATGCCCACACCCCAGCTAAACACTCTTTTTCTATTTGTGAGTATCTTTTCTCAAGTCGAGTTAAAGTGCGTGAACAGAAAGCTACTGGCTTTAGCATGCCTCATGAACCTGAAGCAGAGTAGCCCCAAGCCATAGCTACTGGCATCTGCACTAATGACAGTCTCTCTATTTGGATCATAATATGCAAGTGCTGGTGCTGTTATTAGCATAGTTTTTACCTCTCTGAACGCTTGCTCCTGAGCATAGTCCCATGTCCACTTGCTTTCCTTTCTGAGAAGCTCTGTGATCGGGTGTAGTTTGATGAGAGGTCTGGCAGAAAGCGTCCCACGTAGTTTATGAGACCTAACACTTGGCGAAGCTCTTCCACATTTGTTGGACTTTGCATTTGACTGATCGCCTTTACTTTGTCTGGGTCTGGTTTCATGCCCTCAGCACTAATCACATGTCCAAAGTACTGTATTTCTGATTTCCTGAAATGACATTTCTTTTTATTCAGTTTAAGTCCCACTCTCTCTGATTGTCTGTAGAAACAGCTCTTAAACGCTTGTCATGCTGCTCCTTAGTCGTCCCAAAGACCAAAATGTCGTCCATCACAACAACGACTCCATCATGATCCTTCAGTAGAGCTGACATTTGTCTCTGGAAGATTCCGGCGCGGACGTGATTCCAAAAGTAACGTTTAAAGCAGAATCTGCCCATTGGCGTGATGAAAGTTGTCAGTTTTCTGCTGCTTTCCTCTAAAGGAATCTGCCAGAATCCACAAGATGCGTCCAATGTTGAGAAGACTTTTGCTCCAGAAAGTTTTGGTGCTATGTCCTCCAGCGTTGGCAACATGTACCTTTCACGCTTGACTGCATTGTTCAGACGTTTTAAGTCCACACAGATCCTTAATCGTTCTCTGTTTCTTCTTTCGACTGGCACTATCGGGGCGCACCAATCGGTGGGCTCTGTGACTTCTCGATAATCCCCATTTCTAGCATGCGCTTCAGTTCAGCTTCAACTTTTGGCAAAAGGGGAAACGGCACCCTACGTGGTGTGGTTAAGGAGTAGGGCTCAGCATTGTCTTTCAGTTTGATCTTCACTGGATCACATTTGAGAAGACCAATGTCCCCAAAAACATCATCAAACTTTTCAGTGTTTATGCTGTCAACTCTTCTGACTAAACCCATCTTTTTAGCTACACTCCCACCTAGTAAGTTATGAGCATAAGGACCAGTTATGACAGTTATCCAAAACCTGAACTTTTGTCCTTTGTAACAGCTTGTTGCCAAAAACTTGCCTGTGCACTGTACTTTACCTCCTGGGCTTGTAATGTAAGGCGACTTTCTCTGAGCGACCAGACGGGGGCAGTGTTGTAATTTATTGACTTCACTCTGTGCCATGACAGTAATGTCGGCTCCGGTATCTATTTTGAACTCGACTGTGCTGCCGTTTACAGGTAAGTTCACCAACCACTCCTCACCAGAACTGTCTTGCTCCAATCACGTTTGCCTTGTCAATAGCTCCAAGGAAAAACTGCTCATCATTGTCTTTTTTCGTGGGAACAACTATTACCTCTTTTAGTGCTTTGGTGAAACATGCCACTTCAAAATGTCCGATTTTGTTACATTTCTGCACCTTTTGTTTCTTGCTGGGCATGGTTGTCCTTTACCATGCTGTCTTTTGCATCGGGAACAGTTTCCTGAACTTTGTTGCTCATAGCGGTCCTCTGACCTCCGTTGTTGGCTGTGCGCGTTTGACTGTGTACTCTTTTTGTCGTACTGGCGCTTGCCTTGTTTCATTGCATCCAATGAGCAATCTGCACGCATACTGTTGTTCTGCTGCTTGATCTGTTCATTTTGCCTTGCTATCTGAATAGCCTTTTCGAGTGTGAGTTCAGTTTCTAACTGTAGTTTTTGAGACACATCGCTGTCTGATATGCCTATGACGATTCTGTCTCTGATTTGTTCGTCTTTCATGCCTCCAAACTCACAGTATTGTGCCAGTTCGTACAAACTTCTTACAAATGCCTCCACTGATTCTCCGGGCTTCTGTACGCGCTTGTAAAAGCATGCTCGTCGTGGATGACGTTACGTTTCGGCACAAATGCTCCGTGAACTTTCTGATCACTTTCGAGTAAACAAACTTTGAAACTGTCCTCCCTTCTCCTTCATCTTCGTCGTCGTTTTCATTTTCACTGTCACTATACACGAATGAATCATATATAGCCTCTGCTTCTCTTCCCAAGGCGTAGAGAAGTGTGTTTACTTGAACCTCACCACTGTCCCGGTCGAGTTTCGTGGCCACCATATAACGGTCGAAGCGGCGGCGCCAAATCGGCCATTCTGCTGGCTTGGTAAAATCAAACTGTTCCGGCGGTCCGAACTTTGCCATTGCTCTCATGCAGGCGTCCTGTCGACCACTTCTGACACCATGTCGGGTTCAGTGATGAGTAGAAGAAAGAGGAGGCGTCTTAACTTGTGAACTGGAGGTTTATTACACAGTTGTTCAGCATCGTGTGTATCTTAGTTAGCAAGCAACAACGTTCTACGTACGTAACGTGATGACCTCACACTACAGTGGCCTGCAGGCTCATTTATCATGACAAACCCTAAACAGATCTTGACAATTCTCATACCTAATTAACTCGTTCCTGCTAATGACGTCTATTTTCGTCATAGACCTTTAATTATATGCGGCGATAGCAGGCTCTCTGATGCACGTGCTGACTTTGCCTGCAGTCAAATACATGATGCAGTTTCACAGATTCACCAGCAGAGGGGGGTGTAGTGTGAGTACAAGGACTCAGAGGAAGTCACATTCATTTACACAGCGTAGTCGGCTCTGTTTTACGTGATCAGCTGCTTCTGAAGAGAACGGCACATGCAGAAAGTCTAGAAAAACTAAACTCCTCTTCTTTGAGTGATCCAAATGTGGTCAGAGCAAGTCAAACTACTGTATTTCTTCATGTTTGAAAGGTTAAATATAATCTATGCCCCGTGAAGGAGGCTGAACCTACATAATCTGCATCAGAAATTAGAAAAGTGCTGTGCTCTGCTCGTCTGTAACACAGTTTTTGTTGGTTTAAAGAGGAAAAAGACACTATTCCTCATTGTTTTAATCATGTAAACCTCGTATTTTTATCCTAAAGACATTATTTCATTGTAGAAGCTCATATTATTTCACCAAAAAGCAGAACTGAGGAAAATGAAGTTTGGTTTAGAATAAGGACATTTTCTCAAAAGTTTTCAATCAAACGCTGAAATCTAATGAAAACAAGGGATTTCAAATGCCTATGAAAAGAGAATTTATGTAGAATGACAATTCTTTGTCTAAAGTAGACACTTGAAGGTCTCATTTGATGCCATGCCATGATAACAGTTGCACAAAGTTTTGATTTCTTTAAAATCTTTGTTTTGTTTATCTGTTTCACATGCTCATGAGCTTCTTAATATCGTTTGACAGATGACTGACAAAAATGATAATAATAATGATAATGGTAGGTTGTTTCACTGATCTGGAAGATTACCTTTATTTCTGTTTTTCTTCGTTCATGTATATATTTGACCATTTCTGCTTCCTCATCAGATTATTTTCTTTTCTAAATGTATTTTTTTTTTCCCTTTCTGAGACTCAGAAATTACGGCTCTTAATTGTCCGGTTTTGTGTTGAGCTCTGTGATCCTCTGCATTGACTCTTTTTAAGCATTTCTGCAGCATTAGCATATCAGACAAGCTCGGTTTAATTATTTATGTCATTCAGCCATAGCCACTAACTCAGCTCTTGATTTGGAAAACACAAGACTTCCCTATGTGCAGCTGTATAACACCTTTTTTTAGTTCTAATACTGTAAATGCCAAAGTAAAGGTCATCAAGAGCATGTGAGAAAAAACAACTGAAAAAATACTTCAGATAAGTTCTTTACTGGTGCAACTATATGTCACTTGCACACAATGTTCTACAGAAACTTGGACAAAGTACTATATGTTCCCATGACTCGGTCCTTCTGAAGCATTGTGCTAATAAAATGTGTTTCCTCTGTTCCTTCCTTTTCTAAGTTTGTGAGTGGAAAGTCTCCAACATGACATTTTCTGCCTCACAGCCTCACCTGTGCAGCCGATAGAAAAACATTATAATCAACGTGAAGGCAGCCGCAGGACCTTTGCACAAGAAAAGAGAAAAACACCAGCTGAAAAGGAACATTGTGGCGGAATCTGAATGCACATTTCATACCATTACTTCAAACAGCAGAAGGAAGCGTAATGACAGTGAATACGTCACAAAGAGCCGGCGATAAGAGGAGGAACAGAGCACAGTGTCCCCGCTCTGGCTTTAGAGCAGAAGCACGTGGAGACCAGAGCTAGCATCTGTGCAAAGAAATCATGAACTGGAATTTTTACTCAAACTTGTAAAATGTGCACAAAGAATCAGGGCTGCCCGATACTGACAAAAAAGAATATCTCGATAGCGATAGACGATATGAAAAGGAACAAAATTGATTTTATGGGTAAAATTGTTTTCTTTTCAAATACACAGCCTAAGTTTTGTCTGTGAGATGACTTTTTCCCCTCTGAGCCTTAGAAAAAACTCTTCTGAATGCCCCAGGTCTCTGATGTCATAGATCAATCTCAAAGATTGTTTTTAAGTACATAATTCAGCCTAGAATCATTTGAAGCATTTAGGCAGCAGCATATTATGCAAGATTGGTTTACCCTGTGTAATTTCTCTTGTGGTCAGCAGGTAGAGCTCTAACTAAATTACTAGAAAAAAATTACCAGACTTTTTTTTTTTTTTCTTGGTGCATGGGATTTCTAAGTGGAGGTTATCAGGATTATATTTTGATTGAAAGAAACACACAGAATAATGCAGCATAATTGTTTTTTAGTCCACCGACAATATATTTTTGTTTAAAGGTCCAGTGTGTAACTTTGTGTCATTTAGATGTTTTTGGTGCACTATGTTTAGAATTCTAGAATTCTAGACTGTTTTAGGTCAGGCTTTAACATGTATTTTTGCTAGAAAATATTTATTGATTTCTGGGGTGTGTAGACTCATTGAATTGAACTTACATGTTCAAAAAAAAAAAAAAAAAAACACTTTTAAACAGAAATATTTAAACAGAATTTATTTTACCTGCTCTCCACCACATTGAAATAACACTGGGTGGTAGAATGTTCTGATGTCATGTAAAACCAACCTATTATAATACAAATCTGTGTTTTTCACTTTAAGTGGGCTTGCATTGCGGCAAAGTTTACTTCAACTTTACCTGAAAGTTGGCCGTTCTTTGTTTCAATGGCAAAACACACATTTATTCCCCAACTATAGTTTTAGCTATTTCTTATGAATTGTGTAGTTGACTTTTCACCCCTGAAAGTTACACAGTGACCTTTAGTTTATAGTTGCATCCATGTTCTAAAATGTGACTTTGTACATGTCATTCACAAAGTCCCATTGTATTTGCAATTAATATTTAAAAGTGATTTCACACATCTCCAAGCTGCCGACTACTGTACACACATTCACTTTTTGTACAATGATTAACAATACTCATATTACCGTTAGCGGCCCTCCATCTGTATTAAATGACACTGGCCTGTAGACACCAACTTATCAGGCAGATTTTAAAAGCTTGCCTATTTTTTTTCCATTTTCAAAAAGTATGCTTGACATACATTTCTGGATTCTCAACCATACAAAGACGGCACATGGTCATAGCATGTTCACCTTGTTGAGAAATGTCACATGAATGTATGCGTTTAGGAGAAACTACCAATCAGGATAAGACTATTATTGACAACTCAGTGCGGATACACTTTTCACATACCATCATTTTCAAAAATACAACCTTTAGATTCCCCTGTTTGCTCTGCCCTACAAGACACAATTTGTCCTTTTCAACAACCGCTAACCAGAGACCAACCATTATACCACATCCACAGTATAGAAACGCAAATGTCAAGAGAAAAAAAAAACATTGTCTGTTTCTATCTTTGTAGGCGCTCCTGTTTCATTACCCAGTGCCCTCGTGTGCTTGTAAACCAGATGTGATCCAACTACAAGGCTGCAGTTCAGCGTCCTTGCCTTTTCGATGATAGATGCTTTAATTGGCGTAAATGGGGCCAGTGACGTGTGGGTGCAGAACAATGGGACAGAATGCAAATGGGACGCCAATTACCTTTAATGAACATGTATCTCTCTCTCTCTTTTTAAGCGAACTCCTCTTCTCTGTAATGAGCACGCTGTGATGGATAGTGAGCAGGACTGTCAGAGGGACTCAGCGCTGGGGAAATAACGTTTAATAGTGGAGCGTGACTAAATAAGTGTGTGTATTCATGTTTGATTGTTGCTAATCTCGGCTTCATGTTGTTCCATCAACAATGTGTAGATTATAGTTGTATTATTCATGACACAACACGAGTTAATATCTTGTGAATACGTAATTCCAGAGTGGTGTCGCAAGTTATGTTTCTTTATAGAAAATTACCTTGAAATGCAACTGAATCAAAACATCACTACATTAAATGAAGTGACATTGTAAAACTTTGGATTAAAAACATTGGAATAGATTCAGTTTGCCCAAGCATCATTGGTGGAGTTAGGATTTTGGGGGATAAGAGCGAAGGTCCATATGGTGCCCCATATTATACTGTATAAAGGAGTGGAATTTTGACTCTGTAATTAGGAAGAAGTCAGAGGAGTGATCTGCATTTCTTTCTAACTACTGCAGTCATAAATCCGGTCTTATATGCTTGTTTTAAAATGCTTCTAAAAGTATCTGGTGTTTTATACAAACACTAATTATTGAAGTATCAGAGACTCCATTCAGAAGACTTGGTGAAAAGATGGCTGTTTCATTGGATAATTTGTCTCTTGATTGGCTCTGTGAATACAATGACATTTTCAATTTCAGCATTTGGATTTCCAAATATGGAACTCCTTGATGCTATATATAGAGCCGATCCCATAGGTGTCGAGGGGCTCAAGCACCCACTCAAATGTATACGCACCCAGGCAAATTTTTCCTACTTTCATTATCAGGCCTCTCTAAATGTCTGAGTGCGCGCATTTATTCGGTCAACAGCGTCTCTTGTTCTTTCTTTCTCTTAATGCTGTCATTAGACCCGAGTCTGACTCTGGAGTCTGGACCATGGTCTGAGCTGCTCTACTGCTACTCTGTCCCTTGCCATGTGAGATCATGGTTTAATCCACAACCGTGCGAAAAGCAGAGAGCAAAATCAAATCAGAAGCAAAGTGAGAGAGATGAGAATGTTGAGGTACAATGAGATTCAGAACGGGAAAAGAGATGAGACGTAAGTAATGAGCTTTACTGCTCTTGCTTGTAGCGACCTGTGTCGTGAGAGCTGCACTGAGAGACAGGACAGTTAATGGATGAATGAATGGTTAAATGATTACTTGATTTTTTAGATCACTATCTATATAAAACAGCAGTTCTATGCTTCAGAATCAAAGAAAAAAGTCATTCTTTTTATATGTGCTCTTATGTCACATGGGGCAATCACAGGACAGTTCTCTGATTGACCTTCAGACCCAGGGGAAAGACATTTTAATTTTCACTGTCTGTCCAGAACTGCCAGAGCAAACCAGTCAGAGAAAAAACTGCTCAGGCAAGTCAAGACACTCTACGTTAATAGGTTATGTTCATTTTTAAGGAGCTCATGTCACATATGTATTGACAATAGAATCACAATTCTCATAAACAAAACCTGCTATAATCTGTTATCATACTGAACCAACTATTATTTATGAATCACTGACAGAAAAATGTTCCTCCAAAATATCACACCCAATAGTTGCCATGATGAAGCATTGATTCCAGTGTCATTCGTGTTCAGTTTTATCAATAGAATGCCAATCTTCATTACAGTTTGGTGAAGGTGTAAGTTCTCGCTTGACTCATTGTGGGAAATCAATTAGCGCTTCTTGCTAACGATGCTGCAGCGGCGAGGTGCAGAGGGGATAGAGCCTTTTAAAGTGTCAGCCAGGCTTTGACGTGCCTGGGATCAAACCTCACGTGAATCCGGCAGAAAGCAGCTGATGTTGGACCGCGAGCAGACACAGAGATGAGGCGGATCAAACGCTCGGGCTGTAAATATAAAAGAAGGTGGAGATGAAATGCCCAGAGGCGTGATTGTGGAGCTTCTGATGAGGCTGACAGTCGTAATAGAGATCTACAAATGTTTAAAAAGCCTCCATGGAGATGTGGCTTTAAAAAAAAAAAAAGAAGGAGGAGAAGACAGAATGACTAGCATTACAGTTCTCAATGATCTAAATATACTGTTAATGAACCCACTGTTAATATTTTCCCTTTAAAACAGTTGTGTGTTAGATGATTTGTGCAGCTGTAGCAGTGGTTGTAGTATTATTTTCAAGTCTGGCTTTGAACCAAAAATAAAAGTGAAAAAAGAAAGAAGGAATAACAACCCATCAGATAAATGTTTGAGAAAGAGCAGCGGGGGAAGCATTAGACCGTTACACGAAAAACTCACCAGGGAAAGACAACAGACTTTGGCTAATCTAAGACTTCCTGCTGCCCTGTTACTCTGAGAAGTGCCTCCTGCTTCTGCGAGCCAGAGCAGCCAAGCAAGGAGAGACGAGAGGGAGGGAGAGAAAGAGAGGAGAGGGAGGGAGGGAGAAAGGGTTGGGAGAGGAGAGATGAGAGGGATGGAGAGAAAGAGAGAAGAGGGAGAAAGGGTTGGGAGAGGAGAGATGAGAGGGAGGGAGGGAGGGAGGAGGTGAGGGAAAGAGAGGGGGAGATAAGGGAGAGGGAGAAAGAGAAGGGAGAGGAAGTGAGAGGGAAGGAGAAAGAGAGGGAAATGGAGCGAGTGAGGGGAGAGAAAGGAGAGAAGGTAGAGGGATGAGAGAGGGAGGGAAAGAGAAAAGGAGGGGGAGGAGAGGGAGAAAGAGAGAGCAGGAAGCATGAGAAAGGGGTGAGAGAGAAAAAGAGGGGAGAAAGGGGGAGAAAGAGAAAGAGGAGATAGGGGAGAGAGAAAGAAGGAAAGAAGAAGAGGCAGTTGAAGAGAATGGCAAGAGAGATTTAATGAAGGAAAAGATTGGACAGAGAGGAAGAGGAGGGAGAGAAGGAGGAAAGAAACCAAGAGGGATGGAGATGATGGTAGACAGCTTAGGAGAAAGAGGAGAGTGAGACAGAGAGTGGAGAGGGAAGGGAAGGGGAGGAGTAAAGGAAGGAAAGAGAGAGGAAAGAGAGGGTAGTAGTTGGTGGAAGGAAAATAGGAGGGCAGGGATAGAGGGCAGAGCAAGGAAGATCAGGAAGAAGTGAGGCAAAGAGAAAAATAATGGGGAACACCATAGCTGAGAAAAACAATGAAGAAGAAATGTGGGGAGGAAACAGAGAAGCAGGAAAAGTGGAAACCAAAAGGAAAGTCAAATCAAGTCATGAGAAGAGTGTTTCCCTCCTCCTTCTCTCACCTTGAACCAGGACCTGTTCTTGATCAATGTTTCATCACTGTCTCCTGGTGCTCTTCCTCTCCAAAGCTTCACCTCCCCCTGCCTCCTCTGTCCTTTAGCACCTCTCCTGTGCTCTCTCACTCCGAAACAAGACCAACTATTATAGACCACTGGTTTTCTACTTGATGCAAAGTTTTCTATTGTGGCAAATGAGATGGGGCTTAATTAATGTTTTTTTTCTTATTCATTTGTGGTGTCTTGCTTTATAAATACATGATGTTATACTGTTTAATAAAATATTAAAATGTAATAAACCTGTGCCCTCTAAAATACTTGCTTACACATAAGTTTGACATGATCCTCTGACCAGGCCAGTTGACAGACATGCTGGGGCCCGGGACAAGAAGACCTCACATGGGCCCCCCTCCCCGCCGCCAAACACACACACGCGCGCGCGCCGAGATTCTGCTTATTATTAATTTTTTAGATGTATACTGTATATATATATATATTTTATTCTAATATTATTATATTTTATAGATATCAATAGTTATTATTAACATAATTGGTGATTTAACATTGTATGCCTATTTTTTGCATGACCTTATAATTCATAATTATAATTAATTTGATTTTATATTTCTAATGTTTTTTTCTAGTTGATATATATATATATATATATTGTTCTTTATTAGTATCATCAGTGTTATGTATATAGTTCTTAGTTTGTGAATTTAGTTTGGTTCACTTGCAATGGCAATGAAACCTCTTCTGATTCTGAAGTCAGTCCTCTTTGCTCAGAGTGACATGTCAAACTGCAGGTTGTGAGACTGCTGCCTCCAGCCCTGCCTCCGCTGTCTTTAGCGCTGCCTCTGGCTGTGAACGGCTGCAAACAGGCGCCTCAAACAACAGGTCTGATTATACAGTCTATGGTCAGACTAAAACCTTAGTCCAGACTCTTCAAGGACCTTTGCGTGTTGTGTTGTTTTTATGGAATTCAGAATCTTTTTGGGTCCGCGGTGCGCGTTTCGCCGCCGTAGTTTTCGCTATGGAATTTACAAACGTATAGTTTGGTCAGCTGTTTTGCTCATAACTTTGCAAATACACAACGGATTTTGATAAAATAAAAATTGGCTAAAAGCTTAGGCTGTGTAGAACATCTTTATGGATCCCAAACTGTTTTATTCCGCGCTATTTGCTGTAACAATGCGACTGGTTAATTCATGCACAGATGGTTAATTCCTAACCTGCACACTCGTTTTTATCAGTGGTGTCTGTCATTACCTATGGCCAATAATTATGCTATTGTTTAATGCACTCCCTGTGTCTTCGGACATGGCTCATGAACAACAGCTTATTAGACAGAGCGAGAGCGTGTGTGAGAGAGAAGACAGGGAGAGAGAGAGAGAGAGAGAGAGAGGAGGAGAGAGAGGAGAGAGAGAGAGAGAGGAGAGAGAGCGGAGTGAAGTAGCGTCTATCTTAAGAGAAGCTTAATAAAGCATTTTACATCACTGCTGTCCACAGAAAAGTGACAATTTAAACGAAAAAATAAGCTGACCAGTTTAGAAATAATTTCACATGGTCAGTAACAGAGGGTGCGTCAGCAGCACCCAGCGCACCTCCACTTCCCACGGCCTTGAGCGTACGATGCGTGCTAGTAGGATCAAACCATTTTGAAAACAGGAGGGGGACAGTTAAGAAAAAATGCTCGATTTTACAGTTGCAACATATTATTTTTCGGGTTTTGAGTAAATTTTAAGTATAAAATAAGTAAAAAATAAATAATAAATAATAATAATTTAAAAAAAATCTTGAAAAATAAAACAATAAAAAAGGAGGAGACGTTGATGGGCCCTCCTAGTCCTGAGGCCCGGGACAAAAAACCCGGTTGTCCCCCCTGTCGACGGGCTTGCCTCTGACTGTACTTGTGTTGCTTTGCCGATGCTGTAATTAATCCTTGTGGAATCAGCGATGTTGGTGATATTTACTCAACAAAGTATTCCAAAGTGTATCTGCTGGAGGAGATGAAGATGTATGCGACCCACTGGGAGATCCTCACAAGCCAGCAGCATTAAAAATGAATGGATCAGTACTGCAGTTCACATGTACAGTAAGTAAGGCCAGTGCATGGAGGGAAATGTAATGAGCCTTTAAATGAGGAAAACACATTTATGACCTAAAACATCTCACTCAGAGCGGCAGCAGTGGGCTCTCATCCATCATGTTCTGCCCACAATATGTTCACCGTTGCATGTACAGTTAAATGAGCAAGCGGCCAAATGCCAACTATATATGGAACTGAACGACTGCTCCTCTGTATAAGGGCTGTATGTTATGTTAATAGAATGCACTTGTTTAACTTGTTATAGTATAGATCTTTATATTATTTTTACTTCAAAACACATGACACTAATGTAAGTAAATAAATGTATTATTCTGCAAACAAATCAATTTTGTATTCAATGAAATATAATTACATTTATTGTTGAAAAAACAAAACAAAACTTTAAATGGGCTCGTCTTTTCACAGATTGAACTAAAAACCAATAGGGATGTTTGCCGAGCCAAGGTGTGACATCAAAATATGGGCGTGGCCGCTCACTGGCTGGCAGAATCAGAGCTAGGTTCCATTGCTTTTTCCGTAGGAGCGTAATTGGCTTTGTGCAGTTGCCTTGTTTTTGTTCAAATAGTACATCCTGTACATACAACCACTTCCTGTTCAATTCTTTTCTATGAGGTTTTCACTCAATCAGTTTAAAACAAATACATCCTCTTTAGATCAGATAGTTGTGGTGAATGTTACAGAAAACATGTTAAAGACTTTACATATTAGGAATTTTCACCAGAGGACACGGCGAACATCCCTATGGAATGAAATACTGGTTTTAATCATATTCTAACATTGCTTCTTCATAAGTTAGGCACTATTCATTCCCTTCTGAGTTTCAGAAAACCCTGTTGATTTGTGATGTCATAGTTTGAGTTTAAACGTTAAATCAATCACTTGTTTTGAGTATTTCTGTATTAACATTTCAGATTTCAAGATCATACTGATTGTTTCCTGTATACATTCCTTTGCAACAGTATCTCGAGTTCTCACTCAGTTATTACTATAATGTATTCACATAAATCTAGTTACTAAATACTTGCCCAATTCCAAGCTATACTGCAAAACATTCTGCAATAACATTGGCAACAACAAAAAGTTTCTTGTCTGCTTTTGTTTGCTTACAAATGCCTTAAAAAACTGTGGAAAAAAGTTGAAAACTTTGAGTGAAATGTGTTGAAAAAGGTGGTCAACAGTGTCCTATAGAATTATAAGGTGAACTCCAGCTAAGTCTGCACTGTGGTAAGAGTGATAGTGAGACACTGCAGACAAGATTAATTAAGTTATTTTCTACAACAAATCCTATTATAGAAGCTGTCAAAGGGTCACACAGCCAGAATGCACACTCTCAAGCAGGATGCTCAAGGAGATCTGGCAGTGCAAAGTGGTTATTCTGACAAACTTGGCATTTTAGTGACATTCTTTACACAAAACTGAGGAAAAGAAAAAAACGAGCACTACGATAAGTTGCATATACTGTATGTATTTAATTATGTAATGGTTTCAGTAAAGTTTACATCAACAGAGGAATATATCACCTAAAAAGGAAAACAAGCACTAGATATTTATATAAATTTTTAATGAAAATATCTTAAAATCAGGGTTGTCCCAGTCTGTTTATCTATTCACAGTGTCCCATCTCAGTCTAATTATAAACATCCAAAAAGTGTGCTGGTTTACATTGTTAGCAGCTTCTGAAAAGTTGTGAAAAGCACTACAAAGAAGAATTATGAGACTACTAACATCTTTTCATTTTTAAATTGCAATTAATCTTGTGTCTTTTAACGTAATTTCAAAGGATCATATCTTTGGGTTTGAACAAAAGTTACAAAAGTTACAAAAGTTTATTTACACTTATAGAAAGCATCTATAATCTTACCAATAAGCATACACAATTAGTGTTATTGTCAACTCCATTTTACACTATTGGGCAGGTCTATTCAACTTAAGACCCGGGGGAAACATTGACCCTCCAAAGACCTGATCCGGCCCCAAAACCCATCTTTCAAATATTGCAAATATACTGCTTTAGACCAGATTTGGTTTTGGACAAATACTGGTTACTTACGGTTTAGACTTGACATGTACCTGTATATTCCTTTGCTTAATTCTTGTTCAGTCCTGGCTTGGAAAATTGTAGAGTAGTTCAAATCAAACAGAGGCTATAGCAGTAGTGACTATCATTTAAACAAATGGATATTTCATACAATCCAAAATTTTAGCAACATTGGTCACGTTCTATGGAAATACGCAGTCCAGTGACTCTGAAAAACCTGGCCCTTGGAAAGAATAAGTTGAATAGTCCGGCTATAAGGGTTCTGAAATGTTGTGATGTCGTGTGAAGACAACCTGTTAAAGATAGTGTAATGTTCAAATGTCTGTAATTGCTGTGTTAAGGCTGAAGACAGATAGAACTGCCATTTCCCTGACAAGTGCCTCAAGATATCACATAATGGAGCCCTCAAGAATATTCACAATAATTACAATTCAGACAATAGTTTCATCATGCTCTTGTACAGACTCAGATAACCTTTACAGCTGCTTGCTAAAGAAGAAACAGCAGTTGAATATGAAAATATGTAACAACTTACATATATCAATTTGGAACATTCTATTTACTTACATGTCTATAAGTTAGTCATTATATTACACTGCATTGTGGAATGTTGGTTCAAAACATTCTGAAAAACTGACAGAATTATGTTTACATGTTGGCATCTCTCACTTTGATGGCATTACAGTATATTTCTATTAGTCAAGTAATCGAAAAGAAATCAAATAAACTGTGATTTAGTTTGTTTTTCACAGAGTTGACATGAACCTCTGCCTGCTGTTGTCTAAATAAGTTAATAGGATGTATAATATTATAGTGCTTTACCATGAATGACTGTGTTTAAAGGGTTTCTTCACACATTTTCAATCTTGTATTTTTTATTAGTGACAAGCGCATGCTTAAATGTTCATATGCTTAACGTTTCTACTTGTGTGAGGTCACAATCATGATCTATAGCAGTTTTTGTCTATATATTTCATTTACAGATACAGTCGTCAGCGCGTCATGCTTGGGGGTGTAGCCTGCTGAGGGGAAAAGCGTCTTATGCCTGACAGTGTTAAAGAATGGGAAACGGTTTACCTCTTTTAAGATGTTTTCTGGTGAATTAAGTATATTTTTAGCACAACTAATTCAAGTCGAGTCACAACCACGTTTAAATGGAGGTTGTTGATGTGGCATTATGTCAGAAGTTAAAAAAACAAACTAAAACTCCAGCCGCTAGCATCACATTAGCATTTAGCTCGCAGCTACAGTTAGCATCGTTAGTTAAATTTACATTGTTGGACCGTTGGATCACTCTATTCATCTTCATGGATTCATGTCTATATTTGACACAAAATTTTTCCTTAAGTCCACATTTGCTGTTGTAGTTGTTGAGCAGTGAGTGATAGTAGTGCTTTCTTCTCATTTCTCCTGTTTTCCCTGCAAAGCTTATTTAACTTTTATCTGTAGCCTGTTCTCTCTTGCATAGTGTTTAAACGTGTTTATTTATTGTTTTTTTGAATGTGTATTGTTTTGTTTTTAGTTTCTACCATTCATGTTTGATGGGTTAACTTTTTATTAACTTTGGGAAGTCCTCAGAGATGATAGGTGTTGTGATTTTGGGCAAAAAAACAAAACAAAAATAAGTTGATTTGATTTGATTAGATACAGCTGTTGTTCTGATTCACTCTCAGTGTTAAGTGTACCCATCGGAGGTCTATTACTGGGTGTGGCCTTTGATGCAGACTGTATCTATTAGCTTTCCAAAACTAGCCATCCAAAGCGATCCAAAACTATACTGTGAAACACAGCAAACAAAACAAATAACTTCTCTGTGAAGTCAAGCAGCACTTTTAACTGAAAAACTTTTAAAATCAATATATAAGGCGCTACAGCTCAATGTAAGTCTACAACAGAGTTCAAATGGAACGTCAAAAAAACAACCATGGAGATCTGCCATGTTTGCAGCAAGTTTAACGTCCATAGAGATACATAAGTCAAAACAATATACCGTGAAACATCTCGATAAACTGCTGAATCACTACTGGTTAATACATCTATCACCTAACATCTAGAGTTGTTTTTGGCTATATTCCATTTATTATCCTTGTTTGGTTCGCTCCTTACAGTAGTTTCTCACTTACATCTGTAAATTGTTGAACTTTCACCGTGGACAACAAAAGAGCAGAGAGCACTTTTGTGAGGCAGGAAGTCAGTTGTTAAGAAGTGGAGTGAAACCCATTTGGACAGTGTGTTAGCCGCTGTAGCAGGCGCAGTAGTGGCAAGAACCATTGTGTCTGCTGTTTGAAGGAGATGTCGGGCCGGTGCCACAGCGCGGACAGCTGTGTAAAACCCTTGCACGGCTAATACTCCTCCACCTTTGCACAGGCTTATGCGCACGGATCAGCGCGCGCGGTAACAAGGCTCCCGACCAGCGAGAGGCCACGAAGATCACATCTCCAAAGAGAGGAGGGAGAGAGGGAAGAGGGAGGGACAGTTATCTATATGCTTCTTTCTTGTGAACTTTGGTTAATCTGTTGGATCAATCACAGTTTGATTGTTAAAGGAGACTTTTTGTGCAAAGTTTAAACCATAGTCTCATCAAAAGTTGGATATAGTTTTATGCATTTTGAGTAAATTAGTCTTTCAGCTGTCAAAAGTGTTTGTTTTCATCTACCACCTATCCCCACCCACTTGTATGTGTGTTTTTTTAATTTTGTGATTGCAAAAACAAACAGAGAGATAGAGAAAAAGAGACAGAGACAAACAGAAAGAGTGACAAAGAGAGTGAGTAAGAGAGAAAGACAGATAGACAGAAAGAGAGTGAAGGAGAGCTAGACTGAAAGAGAGAGACAGAGAGAGCGAGTATGAGAGAAAGAGACTGATAGCGAAAGAGAGAGACATAGATAGACAGTAGGGATATCGGTACTGAGATATATTGTGACAAACTTGTTGGCAATCGGCGTATAGATACAAGGAGAGAAAGAGAGAGAGAAAGAGAGAGAGAGAAAGAGAGAGTGAAAGAGAGTGAAGTGAAGACCAGGGAAAAGAGCAGAGGAAAAGGGGAAAACAAGAAGAGAGTGAGAAGAAAAGACAAATGGAGGTAGAGGAGAAAAGGAGGAGAGGACACATTAGAGATGTGAGAAAATAGTAAAGAAGGACAGAATGGAAGAGAGACATGGAGCAAGGAGGGAGAAAAGTGAGAGAAGACAAAATACAAAATGAATGAGAAGGGAAGGACAGATAAAAAAAGGGAGATAAAACTGAGAAAAAGAGCAGAGTAAAGGTAGTAGAAGATGCAGTGGAGCGTGTGTGAACATGCAGAAGCGCCTGGATGCCTTCTCATGACCGACGATAGGATTAGGACAAAAGATTGGAGCAGCAGAGATGGAGGCAGCCATGAGTGAACACACAATAATGGCTCTGATACACTAGCATTATGTTCAACATTTATTTCAGTCTGATTCTCACAACAACTGTGGACCTGTGGGAGTATCTTTAGAAATGTGACTGTTATTGTGGAGCTAACATGTATAGTCAGACATGTGAATTCAGGCAGAAGTACAGTTACACAATGTTCTCAGGTACAAACTCAAGAAGTAGAGCTGGGCAATCTGAAGAAGAAACAAATAAATTTAAATTCCTCTTTATAATGACTGACCTTGACTCTCAATTCAATATGATTTTGTCTTTTTATAACTAAACAAAATGCCTTTTAGAGATGATTTTACGAAGAGAATCTATTTAGACTTTTAATAAATGCGATTTCTTCAGTCTGCTCCAAACACATTGTTGTTATCAACTATTTGAACTTTCGATTTAGAAATCTTACATGTTTGATAATTCAAGAGTAGAAGTCATTTAATTAATCTGTATTCAGGTAAATATAGGAACATTTTAAAGAGCATAGCCTAAAAATGTATTGAAACTTTTTCCACATGCTTTGCTCACTTATGAATTATTTATCATAATAAGTTTTCAGGCAGCGCAAGATGGGCCACGTTGCTATGCTAATAGCAGTTAGCTTTAGCAAATGCTAAAGCAATAAGAAGTACACTTCTTGGGTTTTAGAGAATTAAGGGCTTTATTCTGTAGACAAGACAAATACTCCTACCGAATAGATACTTCAACAGTAAATACGGGAGAAAAACTGATATACATTTTTTAAATTTAGATAATAATTTAATAATTCTAAACCATATAGTATGAGCTCCAATCAAAAATTGTACTCAATTCCAAATACATGTTGTTGTTTTTTAAAAAATCCAATTTCACAGTCGATATTTATTCCTAATTTATTTATATTTATTAGTATTTATTTTAGTCCCAATGGCAGTTCACACATCTGTCTTTTAGTTACTTTTTTAAATTCTACTTTTAGTTACTTTTTCATCCAACAACAATCTGCTTTTATATATATTATATTACTAAATCTTGAAATAATTTTGTTCATTTTATAGTCTTGTTTATTTGGATAGTTTTTTGTTAACTGCAAGATGAATTGTTATATTTTTTTAAACAAAGACTTAACATTGCTTTAAGCTTCATTGTTTTATCCCATCTCAAATGCATTTGATTTTCAGTTTTTGTCTGTTCTTAAGAATGACAGACAGAAAGACAAATACGCTTCTTCAAAAACAACTTAATTTGATGTTAGGGATTTGACATTTGGCAGAACATTAGACCACATCTGCAATCCTAAAAAACTAACAATATAATATGTACTTTAACAGAGAATCACTAGTTCTTCTTAGTGTCATAAAAGTGATAGTATTTGCCATTCAAACATTACAATGCCAAGCTGCTGTCTGTCAAACTTAGCTCCCATGAAATAACACATCACAGCTCTGAGGAAAAAGCCTCTGGCGACTTAGACAGAAAACAACATTACTGCAAAACTAAACTGATGGGTAACAGTCAACATGCATATCAATAAAGGAAATCTTTTCTAGAGATAGTAGTAGAGGTAAAAATATACCGTCTGACAAGTGTCCCTCTTTCAAATTTCAATGGGCATGATTGACAGATTTAGTAGCCAATCAGGGACAAACATCATATTCCATATAAAAACCAACATGGCTACTTACGTTGAAAAATATACATGATGTAAAACTAAAAAACATTGTGGATTTCAGCAGAATCAATCAATAAAAGGTTTTTAATGTGAGGTGAGCAAGTTATATTTTGAATGACAGAGGAATTAGCTCCTTCGTTACATGTGCTTCACACAAATAAACTGATCTGATTGCCTTTTACATTGTGAAGTTGATCTTAATCGCAGGTGGGTGGTGACCAGACCCAATCTTCGCAGTTTGCTGAAGCCTGTTCTGGATCCCTGTGTTTCTATTTCCAAGTCTTTGGCTAAACTCCTGTCCCTTTAGTCTGTGATTTTAGTCATTCAAATTTGTGACCAATAGCTGAGTGGCTATGCCTTTGTCTGGGTGGGTCTGGGTCCGATTTGCTTAGCCAACCAAATCATGCATCATATACAAATCTTCCAGCAACGAGGGACCTGTCCAAAGAGATCTGGAGATATGTCCCAGACTGTGGTGCTCGCTGCTCCTGACAGGCTGCTCCTGAAGAATGGGTCAAATGCAAAGAAAGAAATGAACTTCACAAGGGAATAATGAAATATATTCATTCATTTTCTACCGCTTAATCCCGTTAGGGGTCGCGGGTGACTGGAGCCTATCGCAGTGACTTTGGGCCTTAGGCGGGAAACATCCTGGACAGTGGCCAACTTGTCAGGGTTAGACAGCCAACCATTCACTCTCTCATTCATTCACTAAGGGTAATTTACAGTGATGCCCAATTAACCTAAACATACATGTTTTTGGAGGTGGGAGGAAACCGGAGTACCTGGAGAAAACCCATGGTGACAGGGGAGAACATGCAAACTCCACCCAGAGAGATTGTGGAACCTTGATATGGTCCGACCCGGGAGTCGAACCCACGAACTCCTTATTGGGAAGCCACTGCTCTGCTACTGTGCACCCCGAATATATCTGATACTTAAACTGTTACCATTGATCAACAGCATTCAAAAAGTAAAATGAACACTAAAATAAAGATAAGAAATTCAAACATGAGCAAGCAGTATGATTTTGTGGATGTTTGTGTGATCTGCAGCTCAAAGATTTGCACTACAAACAGAAGAATTGCTACCAATGTTAATTAATTAGAGAATTCTTGTCACATAGAAGTCACTATTTCCAGGAAGACAAATCTATAAATTTCTACCATTGCATTCCATCTGAACGCAACACAGACATCATGGGGTAAATTCAAACAAATGCCATGTGAATACAAGTTTGGAGGTATTATAAAAAGAATATACAACGCATGTGTGAATAAGAACTTAATAAAATTGGAAAGAAAAGATTTGCAGCATTTCTCCTGAGATTTTGTGACCATTCTGATTGTCCCTTTCACTTTGTTGAAGTATTTAGCTCAAACTGTTTTCCAATTCACTTATCTCTCCACATTGCTCCATATGTTCCTGTCTTGGTAAAGCACTTGAAGCTGGCAGAGGATGAGTTACGAGCCGCTCCTGCCTCTGTCCTCGATCCAACGATTGCATAATTCACCGTGTAACAGCCAACATGGCAAATTGATGTTGGATGAAATGTAAGCACCATTATTGCTGTGGAGAGAATAAGTAATAATAAAAATGGCGCTGGGGGAGTTCCTGGTGCCGCAGATGCCAGGCTCTGCATTCACTCACGCTGTCCCGACAAGGCACGTGTCAGCCCCCAATAAAACCTCCTCCGCCCCCTGAATCCATCACTGCGCCCAGCCTGGCACTTTCTTGGCTCGGGCACAACCTGGATGTGGTCTGGTTTTTCATTGTATTTCTGCATAAACACTGGTTTGAATCCAGAGACAAAGAACTGCATTCTTTTCATTACTATGTTTCCTGTTAAGATTTAGATAATGGTTAGAGGGAAGTGGTAGTTTAAAAAGGGGCCATTTTGACACTACATAAACTTTATCATCTAAAAATACTAATTGATAATGACAATGATATGAATTCCCTCTTTACCGCTGCGGAAGAGAATTGCTTTGATATCTCTCCTAGACTTAGAGACAATAGAAATAGAAATAATATTAGACATCATAGCGTGATTACTAGTACAGAAGTTGTAAAACAATGCAGAAAATGAACTTGGATATGTAAGCACGTCTAGATTAGTGTTCAGTGTTTCTTATTGAGATTTTTTTTTTGCTGAACAAAGGCAGATAACTTCAACAAATAGTACAACGCAAAACTACGACAGTCAGTATGGAAATAAAACAACGTCCAATAGAACAAATGCATCAGTAGTTCAATAGCATCCTTAAATCATCCCTAAAGCACAAATTATTCAAAGTTGATGTACCTTATTTCAAAAAGTCACCCTTCGCGCTCACAAACCCTGTGGCGGATTTGACTTTTATTACAAGATTCCATCAAAAACTAGACTTATGTAAGGTGCACTTTTGACACTTGCTTTTATTAAGATAGAGATCTTATTATTAGATTGCATTGAATGTCAAGGTAAGCAGAAAGGATGGTAAAGGGTAAATGTTCAAGCAACTCAAAGCACTTTATAATCTAGGATCTACTCTCAGTGTACGCAGACACTAAGTCAAGGTGGGTCTTGCCCAAGAACACAAAAACATTTTCTCTGGCTGTCCCACTGTGGCACCCAGTGTTCCAGGGGGGTCACACTGACCATAACCTGACTTGCTTGGCTTCCGAAATCTGAAGAGGTCCGCCTTTGACAAGCAGGTATAGCGTCTTCATTTTCCCCAATGTAGTTATGCAGCTACCCGGTCAGCAACCTTTCCCAAATCCTTGAACTTAACCAAATTAACTTAACCTAAGACTAACCCTAACCCTAACCTTACCCAAATCCCTGAAGTAAATATGTGAAATTATAAACTTTTACTAGCAAAGCCACCAATGCAAAGTGATGATGTGTTGCAAAGGTTGGAGAAAAAAAATCAGATGTAACAATATGGCACATGAAATTGAATAAACGCATAACACTCTGGAACATTTCAAACAAAGCAATTACATGATAGGGGTTAGGTCTTCTGAAAACCTTAACACGCCCACAGCTTGACTCAATAGCACAATCCACTTCACGGCTTATCGAGATTGTAAGTCGTCTGCAGATCTTAGCCTAGTTTGTTGAGTTTGGAGCGTGGAGGTGGACAGGGTCAGAGCACAGGAAAGATGGCTTCTCTGTCTCTTTATTTTGTCTTTGAGGATGGCTGCGTCCATTACCTCACTCTGATAGGATCTGCTCTTATTGGTGGCTTTGACCTCCGAGGTTATCGAGCCATAATCCATTCCCACAGCAGCACAGCTATTAAAGGGAAGTCTGAGTCCAAGTGATGCTTTTGATAAGAAGACGAGACAATTTGCCTTGCTTAAAGTTAAGTGATGAATGCATGTTAACTTTTTCTGCTTGTCTCCATGACAAAGTGATTACCACTTGTTAGCATAGAAATATTGTTTTTCCAGTGTACAGTTTTAACTTTTCCATAGAATGTACAATTGTTTTCCTGTTGCTGATTCTATGATGCTTCTTAGTCTTGCATAATGGAGATAAAAGGAGTTTATTTTACAACAAACTTAAAAAAAAAAACACTTTGGTGATTTAATACGATCCAAGCTAATCAGGAGGGTGGGTCTGGCTAGCTTGTAGCTGTTGCAAATCAGTCCGTTTGGTCACTCCATTGGTACTAAAGCAGGAAAATCCTTCTACATATAAGAAAGTATGTTCCTATAGAGCACAATGCAAACATAAACTGCTTATATTTAGCAGAAGGTGTATCTGCAACTTTAAGAATGGTCATATCTTGTGGCAATTCTTACATTTTTCACATCAAAAACGTATTTTTTTAAATGTTCTAAAGTCTTTAGGTTTATATAAAAAAGTTTTTTAAGCTCTACAAACTATAGCTCTGATTGGTTAGAACAGTCAGGTCGACGCTTTTGGCTCCATTCAACTTTACTCGACTCAAACACATCCCACAAAGTATCATGGAGAGACACCATTGTACATGTCCAATAACCTGTAGAAAACCTAGCAAACGGCTAAAGCTATAAGCTAATCTGGCAGCAAACCCAACAAGCAAACCCATTTGATCTCTGGGGTGTGGCTGCTACATATTTGAGTCATTTTTGTTTTACTTTATTATGAAATATCGCAAACTTACAATACAAAGTTACTGTTGGACCTATGCTTTCTTCCTCTCTATTAAGAAAACCTTATGTACTATCAAGTAATTGAAATATGGGAAAGGTCAGCTTCCTGTTGGCGTGTGACCACAGATCAGAGGCCTAAAGGCGAGCGGGTAATTACAGCAGAGGAGAAGGCACGTCTGATGGTCTGGGAGACACTTCCAACATGGCCGCCTCGTGTAGTCTCACCACATGTCTCCTCTCTCACCCCTGCACTCCTGTTTGATCCAGTCAGACGCAGACTGGTTTAGATCTTCTGTGCCACATCAGGGAGTCCACAAATAAATGAGGACTTGAGGAGGTAAACAGCAGACAGTGGATATGTGCAGACATCAGTAATGGTTTTCCCCGATGTGAAGCCAGACGAAGCAGTGTGAGCTAGGGTTTCTCTGCTACAGTCTGGAGGCTGGGCTTAATCAAGAACATGCTTATAATGCTTTGTGTTGCTTTATTTCTGAATATAGTATAGTAGAATAGCATACAGAATTAGGTTAAATGTATAGAACCAAGTCACAATATTCCTGAATAGTTTGGCTAGAAATGGCTTTTAAGGACTAATAAAGCCAATAAAACGTACAGCCTATAGTATAAAAAGAGAGTATTTTATTTATTGTGGTATTAAAACTGTTATCTTTTAAGGAAAGGTGTTTCATTATTGTTCAAGCATGAAGTTAAGTGTGAGGTTCACAACTTTGGTTCTTTTTAAAGACAGTGTGTTTGAGATATATTTACTCTGTCGACATGTTTGGGCTGCTATCTGCGAGTCATCTTGAGTCTTGGTGGGGATGTATCGATGTGGTAGAAGTACTGTAGCTGATAAACAAAATGTCACCACCTCCAAGAATGTTCTAAAGATGGCTCGCAGACAGCAGCCCAAACATGTCGACATGACGAGGCAAAAGTTTGGTTAACTGGCACAAATTAACAGGTACAAGTGCCTCAAACAGCTCTGGGGTCTTATTTATAAAGCATGCATATGTACAAAAAATGTTATATAATTTTTCACGTTGTTTA
This sequence comes from Mugilogobius chulae, assembly GCA_038363315.1. Classification (NCBI taxonomy): domain Eukaryota; kingdom Metazoa; phylum Chordata; class Actinopteri; order Gobiiformes; family Gobiidae; genus Mugilogobius; species Mugilogobius chulae. The sequence goes on along the minus strand of CM076406.1, from coordinate 14,743,727 downwards.
ATAATTGGCAATTATTGTTACAATAATTGGCAAGATATTAGAGAAGTGGCATGAGATCTGTGTTGAGGCAGATGAGAATAAATCAAGTTTGTGTAAGTTTATGTTTTGTTCCAAAGTTTTTTAAATAAGACCCATGTCTCTTTCAAAGTGAAAAAATAAGAGAGATTACAAACTTTCAAAGGTGTACCTATCATAATTAAACTTTTTCTTTTCCACAAAGAAAGCATAATACAAAATGTGACATGTCTGAATTCACTTTGCTGTCTGCAATAATCTGTTCTAATCTCATGGTTAACTGGAATTACTTTGTCGTCAAAATTAGCAGAAGTAGCAGAAGTCAAAAGTAGCAAAATTAGGATGATCCAATCTCAAACATTTGCTCCCCTCCCCACGCCTCGCCAATTCTAACCCTTTTTTTTTCTAACTATTTCAAAACATTCAAGATGGTGAACATAACTGACAGCTCTTGCTTTGATTTTAAACAATTAGGAATGTATCAGATCTTTAAATTCTGAGCAGCAAACGTTGTTGAGAGCCTTCATACTGAAAAAAAATTTTTGCACTACATATCTGCGATAACATGCGGTTTATCATGTCGCTGTTTCGGTGGAATTTCCAGTAAGAGCTCAGAAAACTCCCTCTCGAAATTGAAACCCAGTGCTCAGATTCCAAACCCTTGCGTCTTTGAAAAGTTATCTGTCGAAGTGTGTAAGGACTGACTGGTCAGGCAAATGGTTATTGTCAAAACTTAGAGTGGACATTAATATTCATGTACCAAAGGGTTTATGAAAGCTAGAAACTCTTTGGACAGAACTTTATTATCATACCAACTGTGTTCATTTTTATTTAGCTTAGCCAAACAAACAAATGCACACTATATTGTAATGCCTCTTTTCTACGATGACATTTCTTTACTATTTTATTCCACTATCAAACATTCTCCAGCCGAAGCATAACAACGCCTGCGAGACACTGACATTCCTCTAAAGTCAGTAATTGTAATAATTAGTCTGGTAGAGCTGAGCCGGTACAAAGATCTGTGTGAGTGTGTTGAACATGGCCCACAAAACAGCTGCAGGAGCGATGTGTGATCACGCACTGCTTTCTGAATGAGACGAACGCCCTTCTCAATGAGCGCATAAAGTCAAATCAATATCTCTGCTAAACCTTCCATTGTTCCAAATAAGAGGCATGAAATGGGCCCAACCTGCTGGTCTTTCATATAGTGCTTCTGTCATCACGTTTAAAAGCGAAGCAGGAGATTGACTGGCGCGTCAGCATACAGCGGCGCGCCTAATTGGAATTTGCTGAGACGGAGACAAAGGCGCGGCAGCCCTCTCCGTCACTGACAGGACGCACAGAGAGATGTGGGAAATTGAATTCACGTCGAGGGGGATTTAATTAGAGCACTTTGTTCCTTTCTCTGGATCCTATTTACATGCATTCTGCTGTTACCTTAGCCGTCTTAACCTTAAATGAATCCGGTAATATCATCGCTCCTGGGTCTGAGAGAGCAGCTGTTCATGTCTAGTCTGCTAAACTTCTGAAAGTTTAAAAGTCCGCTGTTTAACGTCTATATGACAAGTTGTGATATCTAAATACAACTAAGCTTGGTGTGGTTTCCCCCTGGTAAAGCTTTATAGTGATGAAAAGTTTTAAATCACTGAAAGTTAAATCCAAACCAGAAACCTTTCATTGTTTAATCAAAAAGTGACAGTTTACTGGTTTTATATATTACAATATTTTAACAAAACAAAAATACAGTTAAAAATTTATCATTGAAATATTATTTGTTTTCCCCAAAACAACATTCTCAATGCCCCTAGTCTGCGATGTCACAGATAGATCTCTGAGATCATTTGCACAGTTTTTAAGTCCAAAGATCATCCACACTCTGAGCATTGCTGCAGCATTAGTATATCAGGCAAGCACGGTTTGATTTTGATTTACCCTGTACACTTCCTTTTGCAGTCAGTAAATAGAGCTCTAACTCTATTCTTGATGTGGGAAACACATGACTGTTGTGTAATTTCCTACACTTTTGCATTGGTTCTTGTGCCTGGGATTCAAAGTGGAGGTGCTCAGGAGCACGTTTGAAGGACGAGAACAACACAAAAAATGCATCATATTTGTCTTTTAAGCTATAGGAAAAGTAAATCATTGAACTACAAGTTCTGCTAACATGAGAACATGTTTGCAATGATGACTTAAGGTCATCCTACTATATAATCATATAGGAAAAATTCTCTATGTTTAGGATTAACTGCCCTGGGCTCAGCGATGAAACTGTCAATACAACTGAGTTACAAAGGCAAGCGCAGGAGTGTATTGCCCAAGGACAAAACAATAACATCCACTGGTCAGAGCTGACTCTGTTGCTCAAAGCAGTGGTATTCAAACTTTTCTCTCCAAGAGAACTACTACTGCAAAACAAAACTGGCAGTGAGCTACTACTTTAAGCAACCACAAGAAATTGAAATTAAATGAGCCACTATGTGAAACATGTCATTATCCATTTAGAAGTGGAACCAAATTAGGCTTCTAAGGATGCATTTACTATAGAAATAGGCGTGTAACCTAAATAAAACTTGAGTAATAAAGCATAATACTGTATGTATGATTTCTAAATCCTGCGGTTTGCAGTGCTTTTTGGAAGGTGTCAGAGAGCTTCTGGTTGCTACCAGAAGCAGGAGACCTCTGTCCTAAAGAATGCTATAGCTCATTACACATTATTGTAGTCTATAAGCCATAAAGCAAAACACTTCACCTGTGTTTTCTGAAATATAAGAAATGTCTGCTCCATAGTCTTTTTCTTGGCCTGTAAAACAAAAAGGAGGGGCTAAACCTACTTGTGCATCTCTGTCCACGAGGGAGATGGAGCGACCCAGATACGTGTTCCCCGTGGTTAAATGTGTGCATGTACAAGCTGGGAAAGGGGCAAAGCAGCTAATTCCTTATTACACTGTGAGCTACATGTCAATCACAACAGCCTGCAATCCCTTTTGAAATACATCAGAAAAAAGATGCTGTATTTAGATGGATGGGACAAAAGGACCTAAAGGCAGGATTAGCTGAGGGGAGATGATCCACTGAGCGCAGATAGTGGGAGGCCCGGTCTTAGAAGGAGTAAGCTAAAACACAATGACAGTCTCATGGGTCTATCTATGGCCTCAGGTTGTGGATGTATTGATACAGTTTACACAGTGTGGCAGCACAAGCATGAGTTCCAGCTGAGTTTACAGTAACAATGCTTAAAATAAAGTGCTGCTGATGCAAAGATTTTACTACATTCACCAACACTTACTACAATGTTTTACAGTATGAAAATGTAGGAATCAGAATTACTTGTTCCAAAGCACTGATTATTGTGATCCAGCAGTGGCACAGCAGAGACTCTAATGCACATTGTGTTAATAAATAAGGTACTGCACTTTGCTTAATATGTGAGTGCAGAGAGACTAGTGGTGGTCAAAGAGGCTAGTGATGCAGGGGAAGCCTCGTGTGTATGAGTCTGCTCCAGGGCAGCTGGAGGTTTTGCTCTAGTCAGATAGTTTTTCCTTATTAGCATTGTGCTTTGTCAAGAAATATCTTAGAACTTTTCAGTGTGATGATATCTGTTAATGACAAGAAAACTGCATTAAATGTTGCGTTGTCATGTGAACACAGCTTATGTACTGTACCTGTTTGTCACAATGGAAGCGTTGGATTGAATCATGGGATTTTTTGATCGACGTCACTTTACGCCCTACTGCGCATGAGTGATGCAGAAAGAGCCCCTCTCCATCCAATTAGCTGGGGAAACTTCTTTGAATAAAACAACAAAGCAGGACGAGCGTTAGCTGTTTCAATCAGGTATGAACCGGTCTGACAGACTGTCTCCTGAAGCTTAAGACAGCGTTAGGGTCGTAGGATCGAATTTCATGATAAACTCAGTGATAAACTCTTGTAGTTAGCTGACAACGGTGCTTTTTCGACTTGTTTCTACTGTTTGTGTCTCTGAGTGACGGCTCTTTCACCAAGAATATAAAAATGATCACACCTATTAAAAATGACAGCTTTTGGGTTGTGTAATAGATTTGATCTTAAAGGTGGGGTAGCTAACTTTTTTAGTTGTAAATTAGTAAACTTTGTGCTTTCCACAAAAAAGTATATAGTAAATGAAGCACTTTGTGAAAAAATGAGACCTCTGAGTACTGTCTGAACTGAATAATAAAGAATTTTAGTTCTAATCAGGAGCTGAATGCTGTGCTCTGATTGGCTGAGCTTGGGGCGGTCACTCCAGTTTCACTTTGTTGTTTGTAGAGAGATGTTTATAAGCCATAAATGCAACCAAAATGAATAAATTTCAATATTAACCTTGTGTCAAAGGATTTATTAGAGGAAGTTGTCAGATTTAAAACCTAAATTGTGTTTGCAGTGTAAAAATCAGCTAGCCCGCCTTTAATCACAAACAAACAACAAACAAACAACAACAAAATCACAAATCTTTCATCATAGGCTTCCACAGACACACGCCTTTAGCGATGGGCTTTTCTTTTATTCAAATATCAATACGGAAATATATATGAAATCATATAATAATAAATTCCTGCACAATTCCATTCCCTTCTCCATCCCCACAGACCATGTCTCCATCTGTCTGAGCGATGTCGTGATGAAACATGTCATAAACCTCTGACTGTCTGCAGCAGCACACATCACAAAGCAACACTGCCCAAACTGGCTGATCAGCTTTCATCAGCGTGATCCGGCCCCTCGGGTGTTCTGTGTGTGAGAGACCGGCAGAGGCGGGGGGTTGGGGGGGTGCTACTATTTGGCCAATTCTTCACTCCTCCAAACCCCCCCCACCCTCCACTCCCTTCCATCTCTCATTGGACCGGCTTGTGAAGAACAGGGCCAGAACTGTGCCTCACCAGCCCCGAGTCCAAGGCAGAAACAGCATCTCTGATTAGAAACCAATTAGCTCCCCAGATCCTTGGGCCAGCATTCACATCGTCCACAGCAGCAGCAGAAGAAATATGGCCGTCAGACATCAGTGCAGTTTGGCTCGCGGTGCAGGCTGGGATTCGGGGCGATCCCGGAGCACTGGTCTCATTTGACGAGAGTTCTTGGGAAGCGGTGAGAAGGCAAACGTACGGGTGCTTAATATGACCTGACCTACATGCTGCTGGCAGAGATGGATAACCATGACCCCAATTTGTCTTCACAATTATCATACGTTCTCTGAGAGTTTGGGAGACCTGTTACAAAAGATGCAAAAAAGTAAAATGCTATTACAGCTGCTGTCAAAGAGCTGTGGCGTGGCAGTAAGGAGCTGCCCAATCCAAAACAAAAAAGTAAATTTAGGCTTAAGCAGTATTTTATCAACCACTGTCAGCATCAGCTTGATATAAAAGGATGACTTGGCATGGGAATATGCAATGTCTTTTTCAGTATTGGACAATCAACTCTTATAATCCCCAAATTATAACTTTTTCCAAAGACGCAACTATTGAACTAGTATAATTAAATGCATATGTTTACATTTAAGGTGTTCATTATTGGGCAGCACATAATCAGATAGATGGCAGATGAAATCTAGAGTAAGTAATTTTTCAGGTGAATGCAGATGTATATTCAGTTATTGTCATTTCAATAATCAAACATTTTGTGTATGTCAAAGATTAATAAGATTACTTCTAGTTAGAGTCACACACACTCACACATTTAGGTGACCAAAGCAAACATGGAAATTGGTGCATCTGTGATTGGTAAAGATGTCTTTTCTCTCTCAACTGAATATAGCAAGTTCCATCTTTTCCCAATAGGTTTCAGTGAGTAGGCTTCCAGATGGATATCCAATTAGAATTCAATTCAGAGAGCTACACTAATCCATCTGGTGTGAGTTGCCTATTTGGTCAAAATTTGAATGCAGCCTTTTCCTTAGTATTACATTTAAGCTTGAAGTGTGAATACTGATAACAGTTTTCTGTAAATTGTTGCATTAGCCAAGCACTTGTATTGTCCTTGAAGTTGCTTGTATAATTTGCTTGAAATAATTAAAGTCTAAACATCACATACTAAGGCAACAAACACATTGTACGCTGCTCGATAATGGTTCAAACTAAGATGCTAAAATGTTCTTATGAAAGAAACGCTGGCCTTAAATGCTGTCAACACTTTTCCTATATTATTTTTTCATCCTCTCATATTTTTAGCATTTCTTTCTTTTGTACCTTTTCCTTCCATCCTAGAACTTTTTCTTCTGATTATTACTGCCCTTTTAAAGTTTTTTTTTCCCTAACAATCACATCACGCAGACCATTTTGCCAGCTCTTTTCACTACAAAGTTAAACGGAATACATTGGCACTAAATGTCGGTCCCTTTCAGCGCGGCAAGGCTCGGATAATTGTCTTGGTGTCATAATCGCGGTCTCCACAAAAGCCAGTGCCAATGACAGGCTTTATTAACATAATAGGCCGCGCCATCAGTGAGGTTTCAACCCCAAAAAGTCAGAATATATAGCAGCTCTAAACTCTGCAGCAGAAGAGATAGTTTATTTCCAGCTTAAAGCTCCACTTTGTGCTTTTCTTCACCAGGGAGAGCTGTAATTGCTTCCATCTGCCCTGTTTCCATACACTATCAGTCAGCCAAGCAAAGATAACACCACAACAGCCACTAAGAAGCCAGAGCAACCACTTCAACTGTTACTGTAGCCAGTCTTAGATGAAGTGTTTGCCAATGAATAATAGCTTGTGCACACAAGACTTTACAGTTTGGCCAGATGTCTAATATGCTTAAAGAATAAAGACACTTGATAGGAAGTGGGAATGAGCTGAACCAAGACACATGCTGGATTTACAAACACACTCCAATGAAATTATTTCACCACAAAGATTATGCAAGTCATGTCAGATTTAAAATACAGCATATACAGTATCTTAACCTAAAAACAACAAAAACAGACCATCACTTATTTTTGTCATTGTCATTTACAACTAAGCTGCTTCATTCATTCACAACCCCTCTCTGTACAGACAACCCCTAAAAGCATTCAAGAGCATGGACTTTGAGTTTGGGGCCAACATATTCCTCATCAAAATGTAATTAGCAAGTCATCACAATTATTTTCCTTGTCTGGTGTGTCTATGACATCGCATTGAGTTGACACTGTTAGAGTTTAGATTCTGGACCGAGCCCGGCCCGGCAACTACGTTCACTTCTTGCTTGTTGGGCCGGGTTTGGTTTAAGGCCGGGTTCGGGTCAAGACACAGAGCCGCACTAAACACGTGTGCTCTGCAGATGATTGACAGCCGCGCCAGAACACAGCACAAAACCGCCGGGTGACAAAAAGCAGAGTTTGAAGTAGCCAACTACTGTATATGGCGTGAGAAGGTAGGTGCGTTTAAAGGGACTATATCAACTTTTTGCAACAATATAATTAAAAACAGTTTCCATTGATGTCTTGATAAGTATCTATTCAGTGGAAATTAGGCCAAAAGTCCTGTCTATGTAATAAATCTGTTGTGGCACTTTTCTGTTGTTGTTTTTAGCATTGTGACTAACTGTGTTACCATGGAGACTCACTTGCCGTAACAGCTGTGAAAAAAATAAAATACATTATGATGAACAATTGTGAAGCCAGAATGCATTAGCTAAGTGAAACTCATGTAAACTGAAGTAAGAAGTAAAATGAAATATTTCGTTGTTTACTTTTTAAGATGCAAAATCAGGTATAGTCTTTAATACAGCTTGTGTTTATGTGACTCGTGCAGAGAAGAAGAAAGAGAGGGAAGCGTGTCTTTCATACATGCGACCAAAAAAAGATGAGGAGAGAGAGAGAAAGCGTGCACCATGCACGCAAGAAAGAAGGAACCAGAGAAAGAGAGAAGATGTGCAGTAGGAAGGAAGTGTTTCTGTTGGAGAGACACTATAGGTCTACATGAAAACATCAGTAATGTACTTTTTCTGTCATTAAAATGCCACAGTTCAGTAAGTGGGTGGGGCGGGCTCGCTTCGAGCTCAGACAGACAGAGAATAATTCAGATTACAGTCGGGTTCGGACACTATGAACACAGGCCAGGTCGGGCTGGATTTTTTTGAGCCTAATCTAAACTACACACCATTGGTGTTTTATAGACGTGTGCTTGGTTGAGTCTATGTCTGAAACATAGACAAAATAATACTTGTTAGAAGCCACACATTTTTGAGTGCCAAAGTAGCCCGTCTCTACACCAAAAGTCTTTACAACTAGCCCATACTGAGGAGTTTTAGATGCTCTCTTAAGCTTTTCCATTGACCCACAGAGGAAGCTTGAGAATAGCGTTGAAAATTCCAGGCTTAATTGCATAAAATAAAAGAGAGAGAGATTTGTATTCTCCAGGCAAAGATTTCAAGTGTCTTTTTTAGCGTATTTAAAATGAACATCCCAGTGTTATAAGGGTTGACTTATTAGAACCAAAGAAGCTACCTGAAACAGAATCTTAACAACACAGTGGAGTAATAACAAAACTCCGTTCATCAACAGGATCTTTGACATTATCAAAGAGATACTATTGTTTTACAGTCTGTGGTAAACTGAAGCGACGGCTTTCATCTAAACTTTTACTTAGTTGAAGTGTCCTTGAAAAATAAACTTAAAATGCCTTTATTTCAGGTAGTGGTTCATGCCTTTGATACCTGTCCAAACACATAAGGTTTACACTTACATCATGCACTTACATCACACAAGATTAAAGGTGAGTGTGGACGGCAGCAGAATTACAACAGTCAAGGCACGCCAAAACGTATACAGCACTTTTTGATAAAACAACAGTTTTCTTCTTTTTTTCCTTTGTGTGGCATCCATACAAGAGACTGTAACCACACAGAACATGTTCAAGGTAAGAGTGACTTTGTATTGCTGTTATTGCATAACTTTGAAAAGAACATTATGCAGGAGTAAACAAGTTTGAAAAGAATATATAACACCTTTAACTTTTACTTATCATTGGTGTAAGAAAGAGCAGACTCAATAATGCACTATGCATATAATGTGTTACAATAGTTTTGAAAGGTGTGCATTTTTACAATTCCTTGTAGAGCAACAGACTTTTTAGTAAATGTGCATATAGGTGCAAAAAGTGAAGTCATCGATAATGTGTTCATGTGACATTACATTCTATGGTCAGTATATTTAAAACAAATTATTAATTTTATTTGAGAAGAAATTATGGTTACATTGTTTTTTGGAGATTGCACCTGATTTTGTCTTTTCAAGACAAAATTTTTTCAAAAAATGGGTCCCAACAAAACTTGGTTGCAAATTAGACCCGGCCTCACTTTGAGCATTACAGTTTAGATACTCTGTTGCATAATGTGTTATTTTTAAGAAAAACTGGATTTTGCTCATCATCTGGACTCATGAAAACATTCCAGTATAGAAAGTGAATTCAATCTACGTTGATATTGTATTGTCAGTCACTTATTCAATGATGGTTCCTTATTAAGTCAATTTGACTGTTGACTGTTCAGTAATTAGCCCTTTAAAGGTGAAGTACTTGACTAAACAGTAGATTGTGACAAAATCATATACTGTTAAAGACATTTTATTTGTCCTTAACAGCCAAATGCAGAGCTTTGATTGGCTGTGCTTGAGTGGGATTAAAGAAGAATTTTCAGGTTTAATTGCAGACAAAAAAAAAATGTAATGAATCTTTTTTTTTTTAATTACCATCATGTGCTTTGACCTTGCTTCAAGTTTCTTGACTGTTTCCTCATCAAAAACATACCTAAGTTGTCTCAGTTTCATTCACAGGATATTTCTGCATTAGCTTTGGTTATACATGCTTCATTTTACCCTGTGATGTCATGCAAGAGTGTTTTAGAAAGAACAATACAATCATTTTTGTTTTATCTTTGGTTCTGCTGTAGAAAATCTTCATTGTATGTGTATATAACTTAAAGACATCACAAAGTAGCAGAATACAGCCTAAACATAGACAATTACATGACCTAAAACACATTTCATAAGGAATCAATAATTTAACACCACAAAATTTGCAACATACGCCCTTTAAAGTCCGATAAGTTAGAATTACTTCTTTTGCAAAGTTTAAACATGATCGTCTGTGTTGTTGTTCAGTTATATCATAAAACAGCACTTTCTCCCACAAAATAACTTTGCTCACAGCCTGAATATTATCTAGGCTGAGTGGCAGTTGACGAATGAAATCAATAAATCAATCACATAAGATGGAGTGAGTGTCAGAGGAGGAGATGTCTTGTGTAGATATACTGCGCTGCTATAGGATTTGAGAGAGAAGCGTCAGAGCAGGAGAGCATAAACAACTGTCTGAATCTTAACGGGATAGAAAGAGGGCACGAGGAGGGTCAGACTTACTCTTAAGGGAGATTGGTTTTAGATGAGAACAAATTGTTTTATCTTGAAAATGTGTTTTGTATAGAATATGTATGGTACTCATTTTGAACGGGAGAAAAATATATTTCAGCTTTGCCAATAAGAACTAAAGATATCTATGAAAGTCTACGGTAAAGTAGAAAGCATAAACAAGAATATGTGGGTGAATTTGGTTTGACAAATTGATGAGGGTTGATCAAAGCATCTAATTTTAGTGGAGAGCTCGTTTCCCAAAGTGGTCCAAGAAATGCTGATTACCAGAGATAACAAAAGCAGTAAGCAAAAGCAGGCCCAAAAGATGAACCTCAACTCTATATAAACCTCTGAAACTAAAGATGGCAAAGACGGCTTAATGTTAACAATTAAGGTTGAAAACTACATTTTTTGTTTAGGTTGTAGTTTGATTTTAGTACAACTTTGGCTGCAGACCATGTAACCGAGTTAGGTTTTGGCCTTATGCAATACTTTTACTTAAGAACAAACTTTCACTCTTTTTTCCACCACTTGACCTTCAACTCAACAACAACAAAAGAAAAAAGCTGTTTCAACCCTATGCTTCTACAGTTACTGTGATAGAGTGTTGAGTCACTGTCTTACACCTGTCTGAAAGGAAAAGCTAAATTAAACTCTTCTAATATAATTCAGTTGTATAGAATCAGAAGTATCTGTTGCTCGCAGTACCAACCCAAGTCTTCAGGGAGAAAAACTTGTCCCTTTTTAGTTCAATTGATGAATTGTTTTTACATTTCACAACATAGAACACAATTGTTATCACACTTAATGACTGTATTGCATCAACATAAAAACATATGAAATCATAAGGAGTAATGGTTGGGTTTTGGTTGGTTTGGCTAAGAGGCCATAAGCAGAACCACCGACAATTACACACGAAAAACATGATAACAAAAACAGAAAAAAAACATGTTATCGTAAATGTGTATAGCGTGAGGATGTTCAAAAATGTCCTTTTTCCTGTATGAAGGATCTCAACATGGTTTAAGGATGGTACATGCTGGTCGTAAGTAGCTATTGTAGCCTCAGCTGCCAGAAGAATGCTGCTACTAACCATTCACACAGTTCTGTTTTTTGGGGACATTACATTGACTTACATTCATTTCATGGACCCTAACATTACCCTTCACGTCTGCTTGTCTAACCCTAACCTTCACCCTTATCCTAATCTTAACCTTTTTAAACTTAAAACCATGTTGCTGATCTCATAATGAAGAATTTACATTATGAGGACCTGCTTTTTGTCCCCATAAGGCAGACAGGTCCCCATAAAGTGAGTGTGTATATAACTTTTGGTCCTCACAACACTCACCCACCATTGCATTCCGGGCAATGTGGGTGAAGTGTTTTGTCTAAGGACACAATGCCAGGAGAACTTCAGGATTCAGTGCTGTTTCATTCAAATACTGCCAAGGCCCAACCTGCTTACAGTAACTTCTGCGATGTGACAGGATCCGTCATAAAAACTGCAGCTTGAAAAGGACTGCATTGAATTTGTTTGTCATTTTGTGCTTTACAAAGGACATCTTCATATAGCAGGGCATGTCATGGCAGTTCATTACTAAATACATGGAAAAAGCAAACCGGTCGCCTACTCTGCATTTTGCTCAAGCCATTAATGGGTCAGATATCCATGATTAGCATAATATGATTAGCCATATTGTGTTTTTGTTTTGTGCTTTTTCTTTCTTTTGTATGTTATAAGCGTATTATGCATGAATGGTCACAAAACTACTAATAAATTCAGATGTAAAAATCAGAATACTTTTGCATAAATGTGATGGTCAAAATCACTGAACGCCTGATTCGTCGCTATACCTTGAGACAGCTCACGCTCAACAGAAATCCCCCTCGCTCGCTGTCACAGACTGCTTATTCACACTATACTTCTTCCACCCAAATGTTTGCCCCTGAAATGTTCCCAATACATTTGCCGCTGCTGCTCCGTCAATAGCCTGTTGGTTTTTAAGAGAAATCAAGAGTGCGATGACTGTACCGGCTTTGGGGGCACTGCGCGGTGAATATAAATTATACATGCGTCAATGGAGGACGATGGAAAGAGAGAAAAGACGGAGGCGGGTTCTGTGGGGTGGGTTTAAATTTGTCAGAATAAAGGCATAAAATGTGCCAAAGCAGAAAGCCATAATATCAGCTGTCAGTGCTCAAGGTTAGCAAATGCAAAAGAGCAGATTATGAAAGTGTTTCTATGCAAAGTGAATGGGCTTAAAAAGAGGGAGGGGCTACAGGAGCAGGTGAAGCTGGGACCACCAGGGAGAGCTGTTTGGGGGCTTTTAATTGGGCTAGTTTTCACAAGTTGGTGCAGAATAGTAAAAAGTCCCTGGGCTATACAGTACAGCCTGTGCCCAGTACAACGGCTTAACACAACTGCAACAAGACTCATGAGGATAATATGAGAGCGGTATATGTGTTTTTAAAAGGGTTTGTAAGTGCTTTAAAGGTGCGCTGTGTCTCCATGGCGATACGTAAGTTTAATGCCATGTTGTGGGTCATTTTAGGCTCAAAGATTATTTTGGTATGTGATGAAACAGGAACTTGTGCTTTTGATTAATCACTCGTGAACATGATATGTATGTACTTTTGATTTTTGGTTTAACGGCAGTTTTGTAACAGTCATAAAGCTTCCTCTATTAGCACATGGCATGTTCTGAAGAAGGCATGTCCAAATGCAGCCCGGGGCCAAATGCGGACTAAAAGTAGAGTTTTTTATGTCAAATTTGAGCAATTCTTCTTTCATAATAAAAAAAAATATATATATAATAAAATATAAAAAAAAAAAAAAAAAAAAAAAAAAATAATAAATAAATATATATATATATTTGATGCCTTTAAAAACCTCTAAATAAGTTTCAAAAGTGTCAGACTGTGAAAAAAGTTTGGACACCCCTGTTCTGGAGTCTCTGTTCAGAAAATGATCATTTATTGGAAATATTCAGTGAGTTGTTTTCCATTGAGGTAGTGACAGTAAATACTTACGTAGCACACCTTTAATATCCCTATAAAAAGTGAACAGAAATCACAAACAAGAAAGTGGCTTTGACAACATGCACCCGACCTGCAGCTCTTTCTACAGATCGGGTGTGCCCGCAAAAAATTCCTCTATATGGTGTGCAATTCTCAGAAATCTTCTGCACTGTTTTTAAGTAAGTGGAAATTAGCATCTTTGCTATAATCTGGCATATTTACACTAACTGCTACAGATGTTCATTAATATGCACTGTCCCTATCAAATAAAATAAAATAAAGAAATAAATAACTTATTCAAACTCATTTTGAGCATTTCTGCAACATTGGCTTATCAGGCAGGATTGCTTTGATCCTGTGTCATTTCCATTGTAGCCAACAGTCATGTGTGTCTTTATGCATTTTCTAGTTACTTAAGCTACCAAATTAAACAACATGAAGCATGTTCGAACAATGCTACAAATATATATTTGCCTTAATGAAAATTTCACATTTATTTTGGTTCATCTGAAAGTGTCAAACATGTTTCATGGGCTCATGTCACACACCTTAACTTTAAATAATTGTTTGTCTCTATCGAGGCTTCTAAATGATAGTCACAAGCAATTAACACAATGCAGCAGTCTGTTTGTAAAACGTTATTTAATCTTTCTAATAACTTCTAACTTCTTCCATTATTTAATCATTGTTGCTTCTATCATTTATTTTTTTTTGTCAATAATATTACAATCAACTGAGACTGAATAAATGTTAATATTCCTATTAAAATATTCCAACAAACAAAAGTCAGTTTTGTTCTAAAAGTGTGAAATATTAAGTTTGAACGTTTGATCGTTAGCGGTTAAATGGCGGCCCGTGTGACGAGGCTGGAAAGTTAATGAGTAAATGATTAGTTGGTGCTGAATTGTAATGAGCCTTCACTTTATCTGGCTGTGTTATTAAATCTGGATAATGACTTGTGAATAACTTTGCTCCAAACTCTTCAAAACAAAGACCCACCGTTCTGGTTTGAAAAGGACTTTTAGCTGGAGGTGATGGAAGTTGGACAATTTGTGCTTTAAATATTCCACATTTGAGTTTATTCAGTGAGAGAAGGTGGACAAGATTATGGCTAATGAGCGTACAACATTAAAAAGCACACATTGTCTTCTAATTTTGATATTCAATAACACGCAGGATTGTGTCGATGTTTTTGTAACATTAATAAACTCCACTTAACTGTTTGAGAATTGTAAGACAAGCATAAACTATGAACAAAAGGAATCACTGCATTTCAATATACTGTATATAAGAGAATGAGAAAGTGTTCAGTAAATCAAATTTTTTTATTATTATTTTTTTAGCTCTTTGTTAAGTTAACGTCTTGATTTGGAATGTTTGATTAACTGTCTGGATTTTTCTAGCGGTCCAGATATAATATGATCAAAAGAGTGGGGGTAAACTGGTTAATTAGATTTTTAGAAATTTCAACTGTCACTAAAGATTATTTTAGCAGTTGACTAGACAACGATACATTTTTCTGGTAAAAACAAATGGTAAAACTATTATTTTTATGGCAACTAAATGCAGTTTTTTACTAAATAATCACTACTAAAAATCAGTAGTGTTTTATTTATGTAGGCATAGTTCAGTTAACAATCAAAAAACATTTGATGAGATTTATGGAATGTGGAATATACAATAATATACCTATACACTATATTTGTTGTTTGTTTGTTTGTTGTTGACTGATAAACAAAGCTATTTTGCCCTTTGTCTTAGTCTTGGTCTTAATTATTCCTCTGTTGGCCACTAGTGGCTCTCTCCAGGCGCAGGTGCAGCTTCAGCCAGATGTGGGGGTGCAATTTCCTTCAGTGAACCTGAGATGTGTCACGTCTGTGACAAGTGAGCAGCTGCATTAAGATCACAGGCAAAAGTGAACTGTAGCAGCAGCTTCGGTTTGGGAAAAAAGTGTATCTATTTGGTGAAAGTCTATTCATATGACAGACTTAAACAACTTTGTCTGAAAATGCGTCTTTTCTTTTACTTGTACATAAAGCCTGTTGACTTAATAAAAAAGATCACTTGTCACAGACGTGACACAGCTCAGGTTCACTGAAGGAAATTGCACCCTCACATCTGGCTGAAGCCACACCTTCTACACTGACAGTGTATAGCGCCTGGAGAGAGCCTCTAGTGGCCAACAGAGGAATACTTAAGACCAAGGCTAAGACAAAGGGCAAAATAGACCTGAAAGATTTTTCCCTGTTTCTAAAACCTTTATCAGTAACCTGTTAAAGGCATATACTTGGGCATCGTATCTATTTGAGTGAAAATTAGTTTGCGGTGTGTTATCTATCTCAAGTGAGCAAACATGTGCCTGCTGTGAAAAAAAAAAATCTAATAAACTTGTTTGTTTACACTTTTAAGATGGCAAAAATCATCTCTCTACTACGGCTTAAAAATAACAGAAATGGTAGAGGGAATAATGCTTGATAAAAACTAATATTTGAGTAGAAAACGTGACTGTTCTCTCCTTCTCAGAGTCGCAGCCTACAGTTGTGTCTCTGCTTATCTTCTTTACGCGCTGTTGTACGGAGCTCACCACATGGAGCCATATTAAACCGCTTTACTCGTTTGCATTTCTGTCGTCTCCTGTAGTTTTTCACATTTACAAACGGGAAAACCTTTACCTTCTGCGCCCGCTACACCTGCACATGATATTTACCAGCTTCACAATCACAAAACTACGACTACGCTCTGCAAATAGCAAAGTATTTAAGATCATAGACCATAGATCTATCCAAACAATAGAGGTTGTGCAGCTGACATGTTAGCAGTGAGTGGAAAAATGCAATAGAGTCAATGAGAGAGGAAAAGTGAGGTTGAGGTGTCTGGCAGATAAAAAGAGAAAATAAGGTAAACAAAAATAAAAAACAAAGAAACAGCAACAGTGAAAGCTTCTCTCAAGTGAACTTATTACTTTTCGCTCTTAAAACAAGATGTATTTGTGTCCTTTTGATGAGAATATAGTTTGTCTTTCAATCCCTAATTGAGTCAGTCATGCTAGGTGTTAGCTTGACTGTATTTTCATTATTCAAACGGACAGAAATTGTAAAGACAAAAAAAAAAAAAGCGAAATAGTCTGCTTTTGAACACTGAGCTCATACTGTATAACTTCAAACTACAATGTTAGCAGAGCATATTCCATGTTGTTTATAGCAGAGACCAACAATCTGCCACTTACACAAAAGTCTTGCACATAATAGATTTGAATGGGTTTTGACTCAAATTTGGAACAAATTGGGCAATCACACTGCCACTAGCCAACAAGCCAGCTAAGCCCTGCTCTGTCGTCATGACAGTGCAGATCAGAAAAAGATTATTTACTTCACAATTCAGTAAAAAATAGAAAGTTAAAGCCAGACAGTGGGACATTTTTTATGAGGATAGATAGAAAATACAAGCGAAGGACCCCCTCAGGCCAAATAAAGTTTTATGGTCTTGTAAAAATGTAGATTGTCATTACATATTTTGTGCTTTTATGCACCTAGTTTTGGGCAAAAAGTTAGACAGTGCACCTTTAAACAAAAGCTCCAACTAGTGCCCTTTTCTCTGAGAACACAGTTATGCCATGACTCAGGTAACATACCTTTCCCAAAGCTCTAAACTTATACCCTAGTCCAGTAGTCTCCAACCTGTAGCTCGACAAATACCAGTAGCTCGCCACCACTTTCCAAGTAGCTTGCCAAAGGATTTTGGGTTAGACATATCACACTTAATTACTCTAACTGCATCTGTTTCTGCTGTAAATGTGTCTTTAGATTCCTAATTGTGTCAATCGAAATGGATATTATGTTAATGATTTATACAGAGACATTTTTTAAGATTGGAGATCCCTGCCCTAGTTCTAATCTTAGACAGATTTTGGAAGTACATTGTGAAATATAAACATTTGCTGGCCACCACTGCAAACTGGTCGAAGAAAAAAGGCCTAAAGCACAAAAAAGAAAAAGAGAAACAACATTCACTGTGTGTTCCCAAATTCTGAGGACTCGTCACATAAAATATGCTGGCGCGCATAAGCTCAATACAAAAGAGTGCTAATGGTGTGCCTGCCTGTGCTGATTCACTGTCTGTTGCTTGCAGATAAAATGCAGATAAACCTGGTCAACTAATTACACTAATGATTGCAAAATGTTCACAGCAGTAAGGGCATATGATCAGTGAAGCATCGCAAGAGAGCGAGCCGTAAATATGCTAATCGAAATCAGGAGCTAAAGCTGCTTTATTCCTGTTAAAGTGAAGAGTGGCCTCGCACTAACAAGACAAGGGAAGTAACGTCCTTCACACAACAAGCTTTCATAATCAGGGTCAGTCACAGTGGGTCATTGGGTGATTTGGAAAGTGGATACAAATGACTACAAACATTTTAGTCCTGAAAGTAATATAATGGGTCATTGATAAAAAGAAATGTGAGCGTATCAGAGGGTAGATAATCAGATTTAAGGATCCATTGAAAACATTCAGAGAAGAGACAGCCTGTCTACATTTCCAAAGCCTAGAATACTGAGATCCACCTTGTGATGTCATTTTGTGGTACTTTTAATGTTATTAACAACTATTGTAACATCAAAAGAAGTGCTTTACAGTTATTGTCTATTTTGGCAATATATTTGTCTGACTTTTTCAGGTGAGATTGCTACAAAAAGTTTACCAAAAGATAATTTCTGTTACATCTAGACATATTTGAAAGAGACTAAAAGATTGCAAGTTCAACTCCTGCACAGCTTGGCCCTTTTCCTTGTTGAGTCTGCATGTTCCTCCCTGTGTTTGGGTGGTTTACTCCAGCACTCCAGATTCTCCACCAACCAGAATAAGAAAAGCTCGGAGGTGGTTGAAGTTTGAAGTGTTAGGTTTTGAAAGAGCTGAAAATATCTAAATGATTCTAGTGGTAATGATTCAACTGAGACTCAGTATCTCTTTTGCAGGTAAGTCCTGAGAGAGGACAGAAGGGAGACATTAATAGACATGTTTTTAGACTTAGGGGAAAACTACGCAGACACGAGGAGAACATGCAAACTCCACATAGAACGGTCGAGGGTCAACTGGAAATTGAATCCGGATCTTCTAGCTATCAGGCCATAGCGCTAACTGCTGTGCAACCATGTTACCATTTATCAAGTAATGACATCACAAGGTGGAACAGGAAGAAGAAAGTAACCTAGCTATTAAATAAAACACTACATCAGATGTGTTTTGCATGAGCACTGAAAAAAAAATATCCTTCAATATTTCGTCTTCAAAGATAAAAAAAATGTGTGAAACTTAACATTAAATTATGATTAGAACAAGCATTAGCTTTGGATTTGCATCACTGGACAATGAACATCAGTGCCTTTTCTGGAGAAATCAAATGTAAAACTAGCAGGTGAAAATATAATCCTGTCAAAAGGACACAAGTTAGAAGAAAAGTAATTGTGTCACTCACTGTGTAGATTCTCATCAAGAGATTTAAGTAAGAGACTTCTTCACAAATTTTGCACTGTACATTACAGCAAAAACACAAACGGTTTACCTGTAGCTACATTTTTAAACTTGCCCACTCTCATTCAGACATGGAAGTCTTTTGTTGTGTTGGGCTGTGCTGTCAAGTCAGAGGAGATGGGCACTGCAGGTGAACTCAAGGACAATAGAGAAGAAGGGACCTTTTCTAGATGTAAATACAATTTGTCACACATTCAAGTGGCTCTAATTGGACCCAACCAAAGTAAGTCCCATTAGCACAAGTGTTTTTAAGAGTTGATGTTTTAGTAAAGACCCGAGTGCCGCTTGTGCCGCACTTGGCGAATGACAAATGAGAAAAACAACATTTCCACACATTCACTTGGGGTTTACCTGCAAGTCGTCTGCCAGATTCTCTAACATAGGTCTGTACGTGTTAAGGAAGGTTAACATCTTAATGACAGGTAGTCTTAAATATGGTTAGGGTTTATTGACCATCGTCTTGCATCAGAAAAGGAAGAGAACGTGTGAAGGAAAATGCACAAACAAGTTTTAAGTTGAAAATTGCAGGAAGTAAATCTAACAAAATCATTTAATCTGTCTTTAAAAAAAGAGCATTTCATTTAAAAAAAATATATATACAGTCATTTAAGCACAATTGAGTTTTTCAAAGATTAAACAATAAATTAATAAAATATAGAGCTGTGTTTTCAGGTTGCTAGGAAAAAGTTGTAAAATTGCCTCGACCTTTGTCAAATTAGTACTAAAACTATGCAAAATGCACCAAAAAAAAAAAGAATAAATCTGTCTGGTCTCTTCTTTTCTTTTCAGGTGGACGACCCCCAGACCCCCCTATTACAATCAGCTGGAAACATGTATTATTCACTGGGGCACTGTTTATGGGATTGTTTTACCTTTTTGTTCTTTGACATGTAACTACTCTAATAATAATCTAAACGTCTAAGTTCATTGTAATTAAAATATAGGTGTGCTTATTCTTAATAAAACACACACACACAAAACAATATTGAATTAGTGGGTAAAAACGTGAGAAAACATTTTTATTTTTGACGGTTTTGTATGTGAATGTTTCAATAGCCTCACAGTGGGTTTTAGATTGAACAGATTATATAGAGTTTGATTTTGTACAGGTTTTTGTATAAACAGTGAATAAAGAGATCAGAACAACCTCAAGGATATTTATGTATTATCTCTCTATTTGCACCGAAACTGTAATTAAACTTTTGAAAAATGTTTTGACTTATTTGTTGATACACTGCGCACAAACATTGAAGTGCTTTACAGTGTACTTCAGTTATTTGGGATCAGAGTTATTGGAAGGTTTTCTGAAATATGATGTAGCATTAATAATACTTGGCACTGATATTTTTCTGCCTTGCCTCAGTTGCTTTGTGTCCATTGCATTCTTCCAAGTTTTACTTCAAAGCATCTGAATAAACTAACTAATGGAAAATTTTTAATTTGTGAAATTTACTATAATTTAATTTAGTTACTTGCCACAGTGGTAAGTTTGAAGTCATATTTGCTGGCCATGTCCAACCGGAAACTACATTTACAAACTTCACAACAAACAAAATGCTGTGTAGTCCAACTTGTCAAAATGCACTTTACTGCCATAGTGTGGAAAATTTCATCTTAAAGATCCCTTTTTACTCAAAATTCACATTTGTAGCTCTTAACTATTTTAGAATGTTCTTACGTCACCAAAAACATCGTTGCGATTAGTTTAATTATGTTTAGTAATTTAGGATGTCTGTGTAAAAATGCTTTCTTCCACCTTGTGATGTCATAAAGTGGTAGTTCATTGTTAGCTTCTATTTTAGCCTCAATTTAACTCTTAGTTGATCATAGAATACAAGAAGAACTTGAAGCCTTTTTTGGACAATTATATTTGGTTTCCATTAATGCATTTGATATCTTGTGTTAAACTGTGAAGTGAAGCAGTTCAAACAAGGTTAATACAATATCTGCTGCTTTTCAAATTCATAAATTTAGCAAATCCAGGGCTGAAGAAAGTAATCAGGTGGTTCTATTGAAGGTATTTAATTTAAAACACTGTGGAGCACTTCCTGTATTTTCACACAAGACATCATGAAGAACTGCCTATTTTCAATCTAAGGAAAAACTACCGCTTTAACATGCAAGAATTTTGGGCTAAAATAGATGATGATGATGACGCAAAACACGACATCAGGCATGTTTTTGATGATGAAACAACATTGTAAAAGGTTGAAAACTTAGTATAATATAGGACTTTAAGTACAGTATAAACATGATGATCTTTAAAATGACTCTATATTAGTTTTAAATTGGGCAATCTTAAGCTAGAATAAAGCTTTGGCGAAGGTTTTAAAACATCTTACATAAATCTATGCTAATGTTCTGCTACTTCCCTTATTCCCTCTGATTATGAACCAATCTGTGAACATTTCTGACAGCAGCTTAGCACTCATTTTCTGTCATTTCATTTCGAACCTCCTCCCCGCTCTGCTGTGGATTCAAATCAATGACTCCTTTTCGTCTTGGCGTGTCTAACCTGCTCCTTTGATCTCCCCAGCCCTCCATAAGCCCACCACATGCACTGTATAAGCGATGATGATGGTGATGGGCTGTTCGTCTGCTGTGGATTTGACACGTCGACTTGACAAGGTGAAAATATCTAATCCGACCCTGAGACTCTATACATCCTACGTATCGATCACATGACAAGACGCTGGGTCCAAGTGAGAGCTCTCATTCTCACAAACTCAAACGTGTGGA
Source organism: Mugilogobius chulae (assembly GCA_038363315.1). Classification (NCBI taxonomy): domain Eukaryota; kingdom Metazoa; phylum Chordata; class Actinopteri; order Gobiiformes; family Gobiidae; genus Mugilogobius; species Mugilogobius chulae. The sequence goes on along the minus strand of CM076406.1, from coordinate 14,722,089 downwards.
AGCTTTAAGAACAATGTGGCCACTTTGAAATACACTGAAGTAAAAGCAAGGCTGTTTGAGATGATCTTTTTAGTTTGGAAATGTAGCAATTTGAAAAATCTGTACAGTTTCTCACAGTTGGCTTGTGATACACCTGGCTTAGCGACAGTACTGCCAACCTGAACTACAACATTGGAATGAGAAAGTGTGCAAAATGGGTCTTAAATGGGCACTGACTTGGTGGGAAGTTTGCCATCCCTATGGAGATGTTACTGCATCGTCTACTCTAGAAAGACAACAAGTCATTTTTTAATTTTCTAACATTTTCTAATGCACCTCGCTCTCACAAACCCTGTGGTAGAGTATTTTGACACAGAAGTGAAGCAGGATTAACACCTTCTACACAACAGAGGTCTCATCCCCAAAAAGTGATATAATAATATCCACATGCATTCATTTGTGGCAGCAGTTACAGTACAACTTAAGAACGTATTTTTACAACAACAACCACCCAAGCACAGTCAATCAGAGCACTGCCTTCAGCTATCAATGATAAATAAAATACATTATTATGTTTGTGTTTATATTAATATGTGTCACTATATTCTACTGCTTTTACAATATGCATTTTGATTCACTGCAAAAAAAGACTATTTAACGAGTACCTCAGATTTATCTGTATCTGTTTCTTGTTGATTCAACTATAGATGTTTTCATTTATGTAATAAAAAACGTATTATTAAGAATGGGCTCACCTCTGAACAGATCTGATGTCCTAGACATAGCAAAAAATTGACTAGTGCAAAATGCAAACTTCTGGCCGGATAGTCCTTGTTATTCCTTCCTTGAGTATAAAATGGAATCTCAACATCTGTCATCAAAATAGATTGTGACCGAAAAAAAAAAAAAACAAAATAAAAACATTTACACACAATAGACTGTTCCTACCACCCCAAACAAGCATTTAACAAAATAAAAATATTACCAGGTACTATATATATATATATTTTTTTTTATTATATATATATATTTTTTTTTTTACTTTGTTTCAATATGACTGCAAGTAACTTTTGTGGAAACCTCTGCATACAATATTGTCAAATTAGCCAAACTATAGGTGAAAACAAGTGAATGTTTAGTAAAATCTTAAATGTTTCACTATGGTTTGCTAAAACTCATAGCTAGGTATCTTTTGCTGCCATCGTATCAGCAGAACCACCAACCTCTTCATCTCCTCCTCTTCACTGCCACAAGAGTTTTTAGGCCTCTGATGGAACATTTAATTGGATAATATATACACTACACAGAGCCATGTTTTCTATTCCAATGCTCCTTCATTGCTTCCAAGAAATCTGAACATAACCTCTCTGTGCATCCTGCAGTCAAATTCACATCACAAGGAAATTGCTATGATTTTGAAGTCCTCACAATGCCTGAACCCAAAGCATCTTCAAAAGCAAAAGCGCACAAAGCCAGTCTGTTTTTGTTCCCATACTGTTATTTTTTCAACAATCAATAACCCATCTGTTCCTCTCTTGATCATATTCTGGTTCAGATCAAACACAGCGCCCAAAAAGTCAGAAAGTCTAAAAAAAAAAAAAAGGCTTTCACATTTATCACAGCACTGTACTGTCATTTTTTTTTCTAAACTGCAAATGTCGGAAATCCCAGAAGCGACGGCAGCAGGAGAGAAGGGAAATGGTGGTCTCAAATGTGGAGAGTCATTGTGGATTCTGCCATAAATCTAATGCGGAACACAAGTCCTCCCTGTGCTCCCACAACACTTCCTGCGCATAAATCTAAGTCACACCACATCCATTAATTTATGTTTTGGTTAACTATGGAAGCTATGAATTAGTCCAAAGAGAAACAAAACGAAAGGACTGAGATTAAACATGTGCAAATTGATATCAGAAAACATGAAAGCCACCAAAAAGTGTTTGAGAAGCGACTTGCTGAAAAGAGCTTGGCACAGGCGTTCCACTATTTTTGTGACAAATATTACAGTCGGCGTTTCATGCAAGGACGCCGCATGAAAAAGCTGTCAAATAGAAACTGGCACCATAATGGCAAAAGGGGAAAAGAAAGAAAGAAAAAAAAAGAGGCTGCATAGCTCAACAAAATGAGCATCTAATACAAGAAGTGACACTGAAAGAATATGACGTGTTTGGATCCAGGCGTTTCACAGCACATACCAGCTTAGTGCATTTTAAACATTAAAGGGACAGATAATGGATTTCAATAAGGCTCAAACAAAGAAGATTGACTGAACTGAAAAATAAAGACACAATTTAAATCAGCATTTTGACTAATTTAAAACAACAAGAAGAAGGTTGTTATTTTTAGCAAACATTTAAAGCTTGGGAACTGTTTTTTGTGAATTCAATTTTAGCAATAAAATTAGACAGATGTGGTCTGTCTTGGACTAAAAATAAAATATTTCAGTTCTCATCAAGAATCAAAGCAGCACTCTGATTGGCCAAACTGCAGTGGTCCACTAGTTTACATTAGCTATCTTTAAAAAGATGTTCTATCTATATTTGCAGCCAAAAATAAAGAATATTAACTATGTGCAGAAGGATTTAAGAATGTTTGGAACTAGCTGAACACATTGGAGACACATTAGCTTTTTTGATTTGAGCAAATCAAGTACCCAAGCTTTAAGTTCAAATGTGTTTGTTCTCTGCATTGTCAGAATAAATGCTAATTACTATGGAATCTATGGTACAAAAATCAACTTAAGTCTGCCTTAAGTGAGTAAAGAAATAGTATATTTGTGAGCCTTGTAGACACGAGTAAAGAAAGAAAGAGAATAAGAAAACACGCTAAATCTTTGACATTGTCCCTTAAAATGCGCATTCTCTTTCCAAATTGCTCTTTTGAAATCTCCACAGAACACATTCTGCTGCAGCTAAACTACACACCTGCACTGCTCTGTTTACCGCATCTGACACGCGCACGTTTACGCACACGCATTCTCTCGGCACCTATGTCCCGTTCTCAACACACCTGGATGAGGCAGGTGTATATCTTGACGCACGACTCACTCACGCACACCCACACAAGTGAAATATAGACGTGCATATGACAGGCTGTCTGGCACGCGCGCACCGACTGACGCACAGGTTCTGGGAGTTGTAATGAGGCGCGTATGGAGATTTTGGCTGCGGGATGATGGAGCAAGTCGGTCCCAACACGGTGCCATAGTCTTTACAGCGCTCGCAGCTCAAACTGGTACTGCTTAGCTTCAACACAGCACACCAAGAATCCAGCAATCTCATCTGCATCATCTACTGTCCTCCAGCAACTTCAAGACTGATCAAAGTGCACAAACGCTGCTCAAAAACATCGCTCACAATCAAAGCGCGCGGATTTTCACACGTAAAACATTTAAAAAGTGTGCGTAAACTCACCAATCAGTGCCAGCTGCAGAAAGTACAGTCCGAGGAAGTCCATTATGATCAGCGTGTAGGTTAAACAGATGAATCCGGAGAGATGTGTCCGTGATAGCGCGGATGAGAGAATAAAAAAGCTCCCCTCGCTCGTATAACAGAGAAGGATTCGCAGCTAGTTCTCTGGTGCTGACTGGTCACTCCAACCCACGGCGCAGCGCAGCATCATTTTTGTAAAAAAGTTTCTGGAGGAATGAGGTCAAACTGGACCTCGTGTCGAAGCCTGGAGCGGACCCAAAAGCAGCAGTATAGCAGTGGAGTCCTTACGCGTATTGAGCATCCACTCTCCGGTCCCGTGCGCGCGCCGTCCTCTCCTCTTCTCCTCCACCTGCGTCTGCAAACTGTGGATGAATCACGCACAGACGACGATCCTGGCAACTGTGCGCGCGAGCCAGCCCCAACAGCAGCCCTAGCAGCAGCAGCAGCAGAAGCAGCCCAGGCTCGTTACAGAAATCCAATCTCGCTCCAAAGTTGAAATAGGACAAGTCAAATCGATAGCCTATTTCATACCGCTATAAAATGGAAACAATAAAAAGCTGAGCACTGCGTAAAGGAGAACAGTGCCGCTGCTTTGAACGCTTGGCTGCGTCGTATCCACTGCAAAGTAGGTTATTCCGAGATAAAAATGTGAGAGAAAAGTTGTTGGCGAGTGTGATTGATGCAGAAGTGAGGTTTTAGGAAGCGAAAGTAACGAGGGGCAGAGGAGAGCAGAGGGAAACATCCAGGTTGGGTCCGGGTCTGTCTCCAAATGTGGGAATGAAAAGCGCATCGCGGTGGGAGCACAGGCTGGTACAGACAGTTCAAGGCACAGCGTTTTCACTTGTAACACTTATCAACAAGGGCTGAGGTGTCGGGTCAGGATTCTACAGTACAAAATAGACTCCATGAAACATCTCTTCTTATAGCCTATAGATCATGACGTATAAAGTAACTAAATATTGTTACTCATATGCTGTCCTGTGTAAAGTTAATGGAGGGTCTGTCGCCTCTTGTCTTCATAGATGCTGTAATTTACAAACATTATTGGAAAACTCTCTCTAATCCTTTTTCTACACCTCTCCACAGATTTTGCCTGTAATTTGACCTGCAGCATCACCTGCTTGTTGTCAATCTTAAAACTGTATTATGGAGCATTTCATGCAAAGTAGTATTATGATATCTCCATGGAGACAAGCAGGTGTGCGGCAAAAAACATACACAGTAACTTATATTTAAACAATCTGGTGACTTTCAGCTTTTAATTCTTAAATTTTAAAGAAATATCTGTGCTTTGTACTCCATACTTTTTTATAAAACATCTTGGTGCTTTTTATTTAATGCTCATACATTCTTACTTGTTAAACATTTACTCATCATAAGCAATGCCTAAAGAGAAACAAAAACAACCGACATTTATGACTCAAACAGACTAAACTAAGAAGTCTGTTTGAGGTGGAGGATGTTATTTGTGCATTTTATTGCAAAATGTAAATGAATGTTATACATGCTCAAAAAGCAAGTGCATTTTTTTATCAGTTTATACTCACAATTTAGCACCTGCATTGATAAAGATGGTCCAGTTCATACCTGCAGTGCTGCTGTATTGACAAGTTAAAATCCCCCAGAACCCCCAGAAAATTCATTGATTATCTCACAAATAAAGCACTTTTCAGCACAATTCAATGCACCTAACACCAACTATTGTTTGTTTTAGTTTAGTACTTTAGTTTACAATGATGATCTACACTTCTTCAAGTGTTTCAGCAGCACGTTTACTAAAGCCATTTTTACACAAGTATCTGTACACATCTCCTCTGAACAAAATACACCTTGTACTTCATTTATACGATTCATAGTGCAACCTCTTTTTCAGTTCCAATACATAAGAACATCACACAACGGTAAAATAACAGGAGAAGAGCAAGAAAAACACGTCCAATTCTTTCAGTTCTGATTTAAGGGCATTGAAGGAATAAAAACTATAAGCCAATTTCCAGTTTTTCTGTTCCAAGTAAAAGGAGCTGAGTAGACAAAGGATTTTTTTTACCCAGACTGTGAGTTATGAGACCCACACTTTGGAGTGTGTAAAACTGCAACTTTCAAATATTGTACAAACATAAACTTGCACTTTTTCATTGGTTATGGAGATTAATTGTATTATCTATTTTCTCATAGAAGGGTGTTATCTCCATGGAGACAAACAATTGAAGTTGAAGTCAGATCTCTGGAAAGGTGACTCAGCTCAGTCCATTGTCTGTCTGGTCTGGTCTCATGTCCCAGGTTAGTGATGGACCGATTGATACCAAATATTACTATGCTCTGTTCAATGCTGTGACATTACCACTTTCTATTGAGTAATACAATTCAAAGCTGGGGGCAGCTAAAATAAATACAGTTTTACTTTCAATCCTTTTGGATCTTTTATGACAAAGAACTAAGTCTATTGTCCACTATGAGACCTTCTGACGTGATCACAGTTTAGAACAGAGGTGGGCAATTGTTTTTACTCAAGAGCCATATCCAAACCCAGAAGAGTGTTGAAAGGCCAGACTTTTCAACATTTTATTTTGCCTTTGTCGACTACTGCTAAAAATATGTTTTTATAGTTGACAGGTTTCAATGCATTTGAACATTTGAATACTGTACAAACTCATTACATCAGTACTTGCCATTGTGTTATTTGGAGGCAAATCAATTACTGGTATAATTTGAATAACCCATATTAAAAGGTAAAATAATAAAGCTGTATGTGATTTGCATATGTTGCAGCTAAATCACATTTTCTCTCAGTCTGTGACAAATGCCCATACTGTACCTAGGCTGCACTAGTTTCCAGAATAACTCCGTGATGTGGGTTTCAGGGCCAGACAAAGCTGTGTACAAACAGAAGTCCTTGCAGCCTGTTTTACCTTGTACAGCGTGTACACCCTGCTGCAGGTCCTGCTTCAGTCGGAAGCTTCCTATAAATGATGGAGCATGTTTAAATTCTTCATAATGACAGCTGTTGGGGGCTGAATTTTTGTCGCCAAAGTCTGAATTATTTTCAAGCTGTTAAACTCACATTTCAGGAAGAGAAATTAATTTTTGAGCGGTGCAACTGTAGGGACTTGTTTTGCCTCCTCGAGCTTATTTTGGGATTCCTAGCGCATCTCTGGGACACTTTCATCTGCTGTGTGTTTGTGCTCTATGTAAAAAAGTCAGGAAACGTGGGATGGATTCGTTTGTGCAGAGTAAACCACACAGCTCAGACTTTCAGACAAACTTCTGCACAATGTATTTCTTTTTATTATTTTTTTTTTTCTGTGGTGAGTGGGCAGCTGGTTCCACTCTGGTTTGAAGGGACTGTTGTGGAATAGAAACAGACTATAGCGGAGTGTGCTCTCCAAGGGCAGAACAATTGTGCTTCATCTCCTCTTTGTGTTACCGTTTAACAAGTTCTAAGCCTCTATTGGAAAGCTGCAGTTAGATATTGTGGTAACAGTGATTAACAAAACTAATCAAGGTGCACTTTGCAAACTCGTGGATTCACAGAGACATTTATTTTGTTCACTTAAAGCAGAGGTACAGTATCTGAGTTTCAGACCATAAAATAGAAGTAGGAATTAAAATTGATCCAACCAGTTCTCTCACAGATCCTTTGACACAGTTCATATCCTCAAGCCTTTATTTTTGGCGGCAATCACGGCCTAAAACTATATTTTTTCAAACTGGAGAGAACCATCCAAACACAACCAAACAGAAAAATGTTTATTATTAGCTTCAGGCACAACAGTCTGATTTTGCAGCCCAGTTTTTGGAGAAAACATGGATATACAACAAAATGCATAAGTACATTTTTACACCTTTTTTATATATACAGTATGTCAGTATGTGTATGTAAAGCCAAAATGTAAAATAACCATGAATTTAAGTCAAAACTTACTCGTTAAATACAAAGTAAATTTCACCATGTGGCTTCAACTAAAAGTCATGGTTATTTTACGTTTTGGCTTTTCGTAAGATTTAGACATGAAAAGGCGAAAACGTACTTGATGTATGTTTTTAAAGGAGACCTATTGTGTTTTTTCAAACTATTTAATTATAAACTAGAACTTATGCAGAACAGTAGTTCACCTTTTGTTCATTGTAAAACACAAAATTCATCTAAAACAGATTGAAAATAGAAACGGCTCTAATGACTTCTTGTTCAAAACTGTCCTCCTCTTTATTTTAAATTTTACCTTGAAGAAGCAACGGATTTTAAATAACTAATAATTGTTGTTGTAAAGTGGGACAGTTTGAACCATATATACTTCATTTAAAATTATATTTTAATTTATAACAAGTAAATACAAGCAAGTGGGAGGGGATAGGTGGTAGGTGAGAACAGGGATTTTCTGAGCACTTGAACTCCAGCTAAAGAACAAAACAAGATTACTCCAACATGCATGAATCAATTCAAATATAACTTTGAGTAAACAAATGTTGAAGGGAAGCCATCATAACAAGGTTAAAGTCTTTGAATAATACATTTTACATAATAGGACCCCTTTAACATATATCTACATTTTCTCTGGAGACTGTGTTGGATTTTGTCACAATGTGCTAATTTTGCAGTGGTGGAAAAGCCAAAAAAAAATTGGAACCCTATCTTTTCTGTGTTTTAAGTTTTATTGCCTACCTTCTTCTTTTTCACTTCTAGGATGGTATGTAGGTGATGTCATTTAACATTTTTATTCAGGGGAGAGGAGTATGTCAGCAAGTGTGGCTTGTCTTTATGTCTAATGTATTTTGTATGTTATTTGTCCATGTTTTTGTACTTGTTTTGTGTTGTAGACCCCTTGAAAATTTCACCGTAACAAGCAACATATTGCCATTTGTATGTGATTATATTCACAGAGATGTAGCTGGGGAGAGGTGGTAGGTGAAAATAGAACCTTTACTCAAGCCTCATATGTGCAACATTACAAAATTACTCAACATGAATAAATTCAAATTCTACTTTGAGCAAGCTAATGATGCATGAAAAACACAGTTGTAATGAGACTAAAAGCTCATGAAAGCAGATTTTAAGCAGACTTTAAGAACTCAGCTTAAAGTTCCTTGATGACTAGCTTCATGTGCTTCTCCGATCATCACCATTACAGAGTCACACGCTAAAATCACACCCAGCCAATACAAACAAAGCTACTGCTCAAGGACACAGTAATGATTGCATCTGCATTGTGTTGTGATAAAGAATCCTAACACTGTATAAAAGAAAAGTAAAGCAGCTCTTGTTTTAGCAGAGACATAACGCTGAATGTATGCAGCGTGTTCTATTCCCTCTGGCAGGCTTTAGGTCCTGGCAGCGACGCAGTCTTTAAAACAAAAGTATATCTTCACCATATTCCTGCCAAGTAGTGCTTTATGAAGGAGCCAGGCTGAAGCAGAGCAGCAGCGACTCTCCAGGCTGAACAGAGGAGAGACTTCTGGATTCAGATGCTGGCAAAGCTCCAACGCACTGTGCAACTCCGCGGCAGCTGCTGGTTAAGTGTCTTGCTCAAGGGAATCTGGCAGGACGGAAGAGCAGGTCTGAAGCTGCTTTTCCCGCTGGTGTTTGGGAGGTTCACTGCACATCTCCCAGGACGGTCCTGAGTCACACAGAGATGGAATATCGATTTGGTGTGCTTTCTTTTTCGACTGCTGCTCACTGAACACTTCCCCGATCACGCTAAAACAAGCCAGGACCCAGAATAGTCTTTGCAATGGTTATGTAAAACTGGAGATGTCAAGAAAGATCGCAGCTTCGGGACAAAAGTAAATTTAACCAAAAGCACAGGTGAGAGAACAAACTAAATGGGTTTGCATTAATTGAAAATAGAATTGAAATACTTTGACATAGCAATTGTTACAGCAAGAAAGTAAGACAGAGAAAGGACAATTTGGAAAAAGTAGCTTTAACTGGAAAATTTAAGTGTTGGCAGTCTGTCCCAAGGCAGCTGTGTGTCACAAGTGTACAAAACGCAGAGTTTAAGTATCCTGAGCTCTTGTTCTTGGATGTGGAAAGGATGGAGCGTGTGATTGACAGGTGGATCGGTGCAGCATGTGCAGTGTGCTGTATGAAAGTGTTGTGGTGAAGATTGGAAAGGCAAAGCTCTTGTTTTACTGGTCAGTCTATACCATGGATAGGCAATTATGATTAGGGCTTGGATTACAATTTTAATCTTGTAAAAATGCAACTTTATTCTTTAAAAATTCAACTTTTTTCTTGTGTTTTAAAAAAAATGTATTCCCATTAAATTACTACTTTTTTCTTGTACAATTACAAAGACTCAAAGCTTTAACTTTATTCTTATATTATTGCTAACTTAACCTCAAAAAGTCAAAGGTTTAGTTGTCCTTTATACTTCACACATTTGTGGGCCCCGGGCCACAGTTTGCCCAGGTCTGGTCTACGTTCCAGCCCTCACCTATGGTCATGAGCTTTGGGTAAACGGTCAAAATGAGTTCCTTTTTCAGTAGGTTAGAGATAGGGTGATGGGCTTAGTCACATGTGAGGAGCTCGGAGTAGAGCCACTGCTCCTCTACGTCGAGAGGAGCCAGCTGAAGACTCAGGCATCTGTTCTGAATACTTTCTGATCAACTTCTCTGGGGAGGTGTTCTGGGCATGTTTCATTCTGGCAACAGAACTCTCGACTGGCCTGAAAGCACATCAAAATTCCCCTGATCTTTGGTAGAACTTAAAATAAAGCGAATGTGTCTTATTATGATTGATAGGGTTTCCCCACAAACTTGTCCTATTGAGGATCAAATTCTCTTTCACACTTTTCTCATGCTGTCAGGGCTGAAAATTGCTTTATTTTTTTAAGCTAGTGCAAGAGTATTAACTAACAGAGAAGACCTTACGTGAAAAACTTGACATAGAACTAGATGTAGAAATAGAAAACTGGATGTACACATTAGCTGTAAGGTGTTAGTCTATTGCCTACAAGGTCTTGCAGTAAACAAGCCACCGCGAGTGTAGTTCGAAATATTCTCCATGCATATTTTCAGAGCAGAAAGGTTAAACATCCCACACAGTGTTTTCATCCGCAGCACCTGTACTGACACACTATGAGCAGGTGATCTAATGCAGGCATGTAGTGTGATCTGATCTCACACAGGCAGAGGTGATGGCTCAGGCAAATCAATGGCAACTAGTTTTTTACTCCCTTTTTTTTTTCTCAGTTTTTTTGCAGAGGAAAGTTGTCAGACTGCAGCCTCCTACACAGCGCACAGCTCGGCGTGTTAGATGCTTTGTCACATTGACCGCGCCGTCGTGAATAAAACCTGAGTACATGTTCCAAGGCCGCGTTTGACAAAGAGAGGCCCACACAGCTGTTATGACGGTCTGTCTGCAATCTCACTTTTCTTTGCGTAATTATTTGAGTTTCTTGCACAAAAAGGACCAATAGAAAGTGGTCCGGTCAAGTTCATCCTCTAGAAACAAAATCTTATGTTTCTATTGAAGCGTTGGAGTCTGCAGCTCAATGACAGATTCACTATTTTTGATAGAAATACTCAAAATGGAAATTCACACCTAATATTTTTTTCAAGTTGCTTTAGTCAAGTTGCAAGGTCTTGAAATAGCATAAATTATACTAGATTACTTGACAAAGATTTTTAAAAGTACTTTTGGTCACCACTATAGTTCTGATCTGTTCACAGATTCAGACTTCCTACTGTGATTAAAATGAATTCATGCATTGCTCTACTGCTCTTTTCTCTGTAGTGTTTCCGCTGAGCCACAGGAGCAGAAGGGGCGGGGCTTGTGAGTGAAGATAGCACATTTGACTAAAATGAGACTCAGCGTGTCTTATTTGATGTCCGCCATAATCGGTTTAGGCCAGAACGTTTCACTGTGTGCTATATGAGATGGAAATGATGATGATTTTCTACAAACAGATGCATGCTCTGTATGTAAACAGGCAGCTTCTACTGTCCACTCAAGATGAATATTTTTAATCCACCGCAGCAGTAGTAATGAAACATTTTCAGGTTTCTGTGAGACTGAGTGAGATGTAAAGCCAAAAAGAGCTGATGTCATTGTAAACATGGTAAATGGGAAAAGAATAATTGTGAGATCATTGTTAAAATAAATATGAACAACAATGTACCGCTTCGTTCATTTCTAGATTATTGCATTGATATAAGTAGTAATAAGTTAAATTTTTCTTTTTGCAACCTTTTGAATAGATCTGAGCTTAGGATCAATTTCTTGTCTTTATCAGGAAGATGTACACCAGACATCCAGTTCGAGGAGGCGTGGCCACAGTAAGGATTTTAGAAAGAGACTTTTAGTTGTTTCTCTCCTTATGTCTGTGCGTCACTGTGACTCTGTTACGACTATTTGTCTGGGTGCATCATGGTGAGGTTCACAGGCTGCACAAGGGCGAGGACTTTTACAACAGACAGCATCTGGTGCATCTGCTTTGTTACAGTGGCCAACACAGTTTGCTTTCCTGTGACTCTAAACCTGGTTTTATCCACTGGCGTTTCATCATTGTTGTTGTTTCACTTTTATAACCGTGCACATGAAAGAAAACAATCACGTGACACTGTTCTCCGCTCCCAAGTCTGTCGTCTCTGTTCTTCCGGCCACGTGATTCATCTGTAAGACAAATAATCTGTGTAAATGTCCATTTAAATTACAAAAACATATTTTAAATTAGGTATATTTTTGGGACAAAAAGCTACGCAGTGGATCTTTAATGCTTTCTGACTTTTATTGTTCTTAACCATGATGAGCTAAGAAGCACTTTTCAAAACTTTTGAGACCAGCTGAGCTGTGTTGGAAAAAAAAAAACAGTAAGTAAGACGTGCTAAAAACAATAAGAAGCACTCTTCCTGGGTTTTAGAGCACAAGATGAGCTACAGATATAGACGAGAAACAGAATTAATGTCCATGGCACCAGAAGTGCAAAACTTCTTTTAAGTTAGATATATTTTAATCAGCTCTAGACCATAGTGAAAACAACATGTTTTTATGACACCACTTTTTAAACTTTTAGAAGAAAAGACAGTGACAGAAAAGACATTGTTTAGCAGTCTTTTTTTGTTTGTTTGTTTGTTTTTTCATTTTGACAATTTACTCAGCAAATGCTACAATAGACTTCTCATGTGTTCTATAGTATGGGCATTTCAGAGTTATTAATGAAAATAAAATAAAAAATCCTATATTTTTGTATTTGACAGAAATATAGGATTTGCAAGACATGGAACAAATACACTTTTGAATCAAAAGTGTCAAACATAGTGTACAATAAATGATGTGAACTGAGCATCTTCAGCAGTGAAAAGCACACTGTCCTATCTCCATGCAGAGATATACAGTGAATTGGAGCGTCTTTATTACACAGACAGTACACTGCATCGACCCTGTTGGAAAAGGCAGCAGTCCAGCTTTTTTGGATCAATCATTTCAACCTCTCTGTCCAAATACTGTGAAAGTAACACCTCTGCGGCGCTAAATCTGTCAAGCTCTGTCCACTTTTTGTCCTACTTTTAGTTCAAACAATGATGTATTGGATTGCAAAGACGGTCAGAAGGGAAATACTGTCTTCTGCATTCCTATTAAAATACATAGTATTTTTCAGAGATATATATTTGGCTTATATGTCATGGCAACAGAACTTACACAGCCTTCTATTCTCCAAAACATGCATGTGCTTTGTTGTTGTGATCACAAAAGCTCATTGGCCTTGTGAAGTTGTGAAAAGCATTAATAAATTCATTGTGGTGAATTATTATGAGGATAAGAATTATGGATGCATCTATACTGACATTGATAATCACGACAATCAATAAATGTGGGTGTAATGTTGGACTGTATTAGTCCATATTGTGGTTGGAAAATCAAATCAAAATTTTTGTTTAGCCCTAACTCTGAGGACTTCCCAAGATTTCTGATGTAGCAAACATCACTGTTAGAAAACAATGAAACAGTCATTGACCAATACCATATTTGATGTTGACTGCGTCTCAAAGTCTCTAAATGTATTAACTTTTTGTTTGAACTGTGTTCTGAGGTAGGGGAAAAGGACATTTTATTTAAGAACTGTGAATGCTGGATTGCTACATACCTACTAAGAACTAAGTACATGAGAAAAACATGAATGCTGTAAATAATAAAATAAAAGTTTTACTTTTATAAAAACAGTCTTCAGTTTATACCTTCTTGTCAAAGTGGGAAGTGCAGTGGGACAACAAGAGTGGATAGTCATTGTGTCCTTGAGCAAGACACTTAGTCCACATTGCCTCAGTGTCTGCGTACACTGCGTGAGTGGATACTAGATTGTAAAGAGCTGTTGCTTGCTGGCTGGCTGGCTGGCTGGCTGGACAGTACAGTACAGTACAGTAATTATTTGTCCTTCAGTCCTGTTTTGCTGTGTTGACATGCAGATACTTTGCCACATAAACAACAGTCCAAAATGTGCCATGTTGCATTAAACTTCAAAGTGTTTCGGGCACAGTTTGCGTTTTGATGTTGGCCGTACAGTGTCAGAAAAGCAGAGATTTATATTTGTGTATGTCTCCCCATATGGTGCATAGCTGGCTGTCTGCGCTCAGTGTCTGACTACGGGCTACAACAATGATAAGAGTGTGCGGCGGGCTACATCTTTCTGCTCTCTCAAGGCCTGCCATAAAAGTGCCAAGTTGTCACTGTAGCCTTCCCCAGCGCGTCACAGCCAATGCTTTGAAGATGAATGTGAATACGAGAGGCCTGTCCCTGCAGTGGAGTGAGAGAACTGCAGCTGTGCCAGGCTAACACACTGGTGACTGGTCGGTCTGAGGGTGGTCCGTGGCTTTCTTAACTGTGAGAGGGAAAGGTTGCACTGGCTTAGGGTTAGGCTCAGGTAGAGATAGGACAGCTGAGTAAGTTGGAAAGAGTCCACTGACTTTTCAGGATGTAAGACATTCAAATGGACTGGCTGTGAATGCACATTGACATTATCCACTCAGTAGGTCATAAACTTTTCACTCCAGGTGTACTTATAAAACAGCATATGCACAAAAATGTTATATACATTGCTTTCCACGTTAAGTTTGTGTCATACAGACATCTTGACATTGAAATGAAAAGTCTAATCTAAACATTCTCAACTTGTGTTTTGTTTGGATACACGAAGATTTATGAATGAGACACCAGACAACACTGATGCAATGACTCTTTCACATATCATAATGCTTAATTACACTCACAGCGGGCCGGGGACAAAGCCTGTAAATTGCTTTTCTGTGAGCTAAAAAGTGATCTGAAAATACACTATTGTATTCAGCACTATAAAGGGGACATATAGGTGAAAAGCACATTTCTGAGTTTGAATAATGTTATAAAACAGTGTTCTCTCATTCACGTATGTTTTGAGTTTCAACAAACAAACCGAAAAATCCTGCTTGTTACAATTACGTTTAACAAAAAGCAGGGATGGATTCTCAGTTCTGCAGTTTTGAACAGGAAATCAATAGACCTGTTAAGCATTTTAAATCAATGCTGTGTTTTGAAATAATCAACATGTAAATTACGGATTGGTGTAATGTCTCATCATTCATCCAGAAATGATAGGAAACGACTTCAAAGTTGTCATCTGAATAGCCTTTTTTGCCTTCACTAAAAACAGGGCAAGGCATTCATTTGTGCCTCAGGTCAATTAAGCTAACTAATATACTGTACATGTTTTTCTTTAGATTTTGCTCAGACAGATTGAGCACATTCATGACAATGAACGGTGTACTTTGCAGATGAAATGGTTGTATTCAGCAAACTTGTATATTTGCATGTTTTATATGTGTAATATATGGTTTTTCTATGCCGTTTGTCATCAGTTTGATGTGGAAGTCTTGTATTTTTGTTGAGTGTTTTTTTTTTTTTAATAATACACTCTTTGAACTTAAATAAAGATGTTTCTTTTACAAACTTTACATTTTTCTGTCCCTAACATTGTGTTCAGCTTATTCTAAAGGACCCAAACTTTTCCTATGATGCAGATGAGAGACAGTATCACATGCCTGGAATACAAAACCTGGCTCCCCGGAGGAGTAGTGACTCTACTCCAAGCTCCTCCTATGTGTCTGAACTGATCTCTCAAGAAACACTGTAACACCTTGTAGAAGAAACTCATTTAGACCACTTGTATGTGTAATCTTGTCTGTCACGGCCCAGAACGTGCTCATATGAGAGTTGTAATGTAGAGTGACAAACGCAGAGCTTGACTTATCGACTCCAGCTCCGGCCTTAACAGTTTTCTACATGATACGGCCATTATTCTCAAGTGAAGACAAGCACACAACAACACAATCAAGCCAGCACAAGAAGTTAGAAGGTCAACGGTGTGATGGAGAGCTGACCTTCTGTGTGCTCTTGGTTTACAATAGGTGAATCCAACTTTTAAAACTCGATCGTTGATGCAGATATAAGGTGTCAGTGCCATCGGCTCAAACATTTGCAGGGGCAGCAGTCTAATCTTCATCACATGTGGGCAGGTGATGAGATAGGTGTGAAAAAGCGATGCCCTTGGCCATGTCCCGGGCTGTTTTCCGTGATCTGTTTTTGCGGCGGCATATTTCAGATGCTGCTCAGCGGAGATGCGTGGAAATGGATAAATCAATGGGCCATCTGGGGAGAGGAAGTCAGGATGAGAAATGATCCGGAGCTGATGTTGGTTTGACAGTAGCCTCAGAAACCTCATTATTCCATTCATTACCGCGCTGCATAAAAACACAGAGCCTTGTTATTCTCATGACACAAATCAAACAGTTTTTCCTTTTAAGGTTTCTCCACAGAACAAACATTGCTGACTTTTTATTAGCGCCACGTGGAAACTTGAAGAGCAATGAACACACTTCTATTGACATGTTTGTGTAAAGATCACTTGACTGTCTCACTACCTTTTCCTTCTCTTCAACTTGTAATCTGAAGAATTTTTGGCAATTGAACAAAGAATTTGGCAAAACTTGTCTTATTAGTGAAGTAATAAGCAATATTTTTGTCTATACAAGCGCAATATATTACCTACTAAGCTGCAGAAATATGTTTAAAGATCCTGTATTACACACGGTTGAGCTTTTAGTCATGTTTGAATGTTGTTATATTGTAGACAAACCCTAAGTTGTGATTTGTAAATGCATAAGATCTCTAAAGCTCAAAAAACTATATTCTATCTTGTGGTTAAAGGCATTGCTCTTTTTCTTTTGAATGCACTAGAGCCTTTATTTTGAGATCTTATGTAATGGAACAAAATAAAGTAATAGAGCACAAGACAGTTGTATTTCCCACATTAGAATTGAGTTAGATCTCCATCTACTGGATTACAAATTACATTTGGGAAATAATCACACTGATAAAACTGCAGAAAGAAATTCCAGAAGATCTCAGAGAAGACCTACCTATGATGTCACAAATCTGGGACATTCTAGTGTTTTGGAGGCTCAGAGAGAAAAGAAAAGTATCTCATTGACAGAGTTCCAGCTGTGTTTTCATGCACGTTTAAATTTTTTTGATGTGATGTGCTCTTTTTGTTTTAAAAGTTAAACAGCTATTTCCAACCCAATTTCAGCCTCAACAGCACTATGGTTTAAGGTTAAGGTTTATTAGGACAATGTACAATTACATTAAGTCTAGTGCTTGTACCTGATTCTTCACAGCTTCTTTACTTGGGGAGAGGAAAGGGAAAGCACTACTGGACATGTTTTTAGTGGTAGAGGAAACCAGAGGAACCAGAGGCCACCTATGGAGACACGAAGAGAACATGCAACTCCAGATAGAAAGGTCCCGAGCTGCCCAGGAGTCAAACCTAGGACCTTCTCGATATAAGGCCAGAGCATTAACCACTGTTGCCCTGTCATTACACTGTGAAATTTTTATTTTGTTTAGTTGACATAAAAAGACAGAAAGTCTCCATTATCATTTAGTGACACAGTTTAGACAAGGCTAAAACATTAGATATAACTTCAAACTTAAGTAAACATAGGGTTCAAAATATTCAACACAATAATAATTTTGTTTAACTTCTTTAATAAAAAGTGTAATATATTTGTTGTATATTTTTAAAATAGCATTCACAATGTTGTTGAACCTGGGTTAAGAATAGACTTGTGTTGTGGTATGTGACATTTGAAGCAATGACAAGAATAAAAAGTATTGACAGTGAAGAGTTGAGTAAATATAGTGGAGCCTAACCATATAAAATGTTAATATTATTGAAGAACCAAAAACACCAAGTCTTGATATTTTCCGACACTATGTTCTTCTACTAATTACAGGTTTTCAGCTCAAACATTTCCTTTTCATTCACTTTCAAAGACATAGCGATGTCACACAAAAACTCTTAGGAGGTGCTTCTTATTACAAACAAAATGAAAGAGAACACTTACATCCTGACTGTACTGCTCTAAACCTATCAATGTCAAACATCCACATCTCACTGTGTAAAACGTGACGCTGGGTCGGATGTTGCAAACTGCAGCAGGTCTAAATTAAAACCAGTGGCTGAGTATTACTGGCCATTGTCATTATGTGGCCTCTCCAGCTGAGTACATGCTATAGGAGCTGAAACATACTCACACTGTATAATAGCACATACGTATACTGTATATGCAGGTGCTATATTCCAATCACCAATCAGAAGTGTTTGTGAAAGAGTGATTCACATATAGACACTTTCTATGGGCTTCAGATAGACTGTTCATTCAGTTAAAAATAAATGAATATAATAAGAGAACTCCCGAGGCACTCTGATTGCCAAATTAAAAGTCCTTTATTAAAAGTGGGGCCTTCTTCAGGAAACGTGAAAGGAAGAATTGCTGGAGCCAAGTGTTTAAATAGGCATCAAGTCACATGACTTAATCACATGATCTCTTAACAGGTTAGGCAAACAAAATACGATCACAATATTTACATATTCTAAAATAAATAACAATGTCGATATGGCATGATACAGAAAATATCTATGTAGGGACAACCAGATGGAAAACAACAGTGATCTACTCAACATAGAAAAGTCTATAACATCCAAACATTACATCAAAACTTCCAAACATTACATCAAAAACTTCCAACATTACATCAAAAAGGGCACGTGCTTTGTCGAAAGATAAATCTATCTCAATATGGTCTAGCTCCGGAACCCCAAAAGAATCCCACACTTATTGCTAAGTGTGTTTGTCACTTTGATCCTGAAGAGCACCTGATATTTTAAGATTTTTCACTATTTTAGACCCACTGAAGCACTCATCACTCAAATGAATAGACATTTTAAAAGTGTAAACAAATTAGTATTGTCACAATATTGACATTTCAAACTCAATCTCAATTTCCCAAAGTGGTTGATTTGATCCAACCTTTTTGGGAAATTCTCGGAGTTAGGGAGTTTAGAATGACAAAATTTAAAAATACAAAGTAAGGCTGGCAAATGAAAACTCCTAAGCTGCATCTAAATTGTTCTCTATATGGAATACATGGAGATTTAAGTCAGCTCTACTTATGGATGTTATGTTAGAGATGGTCTAATGGTGCAGACAATCTGATAGTTGTAACACAGATGTATCTTATTAGAATAAATACATAAAGCCATGCCAAGTTCCTCTCCAGAGTTTAACAAACAGAACTTGCTATAAAGAATCCAATCCATTAGAATCCTTTTAAAGCCATTTCACCTTACAAATACTTGAACATTTTGTATTCATTAAATGCTGATTTGAGTGGGTGTAGTCTGAGACACAGAACTCGAAACTTTATGTAACTGAATGTTCGAGCTCAGAGAAACGCTCCTTCCATTGCATAACGTTTCTAATAAACCACGTTGTATTTTAAAAGTGTGACGGCAGAAAAAGGCCCTGCTGACAGCGAGCACACGTGATCACTGCATTACATTTGAACCACACTCCAAATTCAGTGTTACATTTCCCCCCAATCCCATTCAGAATCTATTTATGTCATCGGTTTCAACAGCTCATTATGTGGATGACAAATTCAAATTTATGCAGAACAAAAACAGTGTCTGCTGGCTCTAATCTTTTCCCATATTATTTATCAACAGGGGCTTGATTGAGTATGCACGCTCTGCTCCGGCACATGCATACAATTACACTCACAGCTGGGAGCTCTCCGGCCCAGTGTCCAGAGTCCCAAACGTCCTACAACAGCTCCCCACAGAAGGCACGGAGGACTAGAGTCATTAAACTTCTCCATAGTGGAAGTCCAGCTGCTTCAATGGTTTCCAGCTATAAGCTTTCTAAGAAGTGCAAACACAATGGGAGACCAATGACTAGTTCTCCTCAGAAACAATATCAAAGTGCATTTGGAGCATGTCAAGTGCATTGTTCAGAGTTCAATGAAAATCCATGTGATCTGTTCAAATCAAAGTCCATCGCCGAAAGCCAGTGTAATATCGGTTTAGATTAGACTTTGTGTCAGGAGGGCAAAAATTAAATTCTCATGAGAAAAATAAAGGAAAGTAACTGTACTAAATGAGTGAATAATACAACTTTAGGTGTCAAATTTTTCTGCTACTAGGTAAAGTCTGTTTTTCTTGCATGAGATGAAGATGATGATGTCAGTGGTTTATTTGCATGGCACAAGCGAGTCGCCTAAACACCTGGCGCCTTAACCTCCAACCACTACCAAGCGTTAACCGGCATGTTATTGGTTGGTGGGGAAACCAGAAAAGGAGAAGGAACTGGGAAATTCCACACAAAGCTGCAAAGTAAATTACAAATAATCAAACAAATCTACAGGAGCAGATTCCAGAGGTGACTGTATAATTCCATCCAGAAGAAAACACAGTTTTAAACTACATAAGTACTAAAGTAGGTCGATTTTAGTGCTACTACTATTGTATGTTTGTATGTCGTACGCCTTGAGTCAGGACATTATTCCACAAGTAAACAGATTTGTAAATCAATATCTCTTTGGTTGGTGGTTGTAGTGTGAGGTGCATTGTGAGGGTAGTGGGGTGGTTTGTATTCTCTATTTTTGTATTGGGTGTTTTTCCTAATTGTTGTGTGACTGTTTTTTCCAACAGGGACAAAGGATGGAAATCAGCACTGGCAATAATCCTGCATATTTACACATATGAGATCTCTTTCCCCATACCCCTGTAATCAATGTGCATTGTCCCTTTATTAAATAATAAACAAACTAACTAATCATGCCTGATGTGCTAATGCTATAGAAATGCTCAAAGCCAGTCTGGATGATTCATGGTCTTAAAACAGTGCAGATCTGGGAATTTTACAAACAGTGCTTTCTGAGGCTCATAGGGAAAAGAGTTGTATCTCCACAGCACTCCAATAGTTTTTTGACGAGGAAACAAAGATCAAACGTGCTTAAACAAAACAAAAAAAGTGCATTTTACCCTCCAAAAAGTTTCAAAAACAGACCTCTACAATGTTTTTCACAAATTGTTAAAGACTTTTGGGTCAGACAGCTGATTGGTTGAAAAAGCGGTTCTAAAGTTGTGGACAAAAATCTGTGTTTGCAAACTGATGATGTGAGTTTGTGAGCGTGAGGGATGAGTTGGAAATTTAAATACGCACTTCCTGTTTTCACATTCTGAAAATTAGATCCACCAGCATAACAAATTTTCAATGAGAAAAGTACTGTAACCTGCATAAGCCTGAACCTATATGTCCCAAAGCCTGGACTTTACTGTTCGTTTGTTGAGGACTGTCATGCTCTCTCTATTCTTCTCTGTCTGTCCTATCAACTCTCATCTCAGTCTATCTCTATCCCAAAACGTAGCAGCAGATGGAGCCCCTACTCAGGTAGGAGGTAGTGTCTCCTCCCTTTAATTTAACTCACACAAGACAGGTGTGGAGTCAAACACTCAGACTCATGAATGCAAAGAGAGAACATAGACGCTACTGGTAAGATATTTGGTTAAAAATAGCCTAATACAAACTGAAATATACCAAAAAATAGTTGTAGGGGCTCAAAAAATGTGTATATTTGACAATATGATTGATACATTAATTCTATCTGTAGACATGGAATAATTCTTATTTATTTACAATTTGTAAGTTTGTGTCAACTATTTAGTTCATGTCTGAAAAAATTATTAAATGCATAAGTAATTTAATTTGTGTGAAAGTCTGTTTAGTTTTAAAAGGCTACAGTATTATTTCATTATTGTAAATATAAATATGCTAATCTAAAATCTAATAAAAATGCTTTGTTTAAAATGTAACTATGTTTAAAATATGTAGTTAAAAGCTAAAATTGATTAAATGTAGTGAACAGTTAAAAAATAGCTAAAAATAAGTACGGTAATTAAAAACTAGTTAGCTGTTAAAAACTTGGTTAAAGTAAGTAAATAAAATTCAATTTTTGCCAATTGATAATTTGACAATATTAATTAAAAAAGATACATAAGTTAATATTAAAAGTGTAACTAAAACAAGTTTAATTAAAACACTGTTTAAGGAAATAATTTAAGTTCTAATGGTTAAAATAAAGTTAAAAATGTTAAATAAATAAAAATGTATAATAAAATGTTTGTTTAACATTTATTTTTAAGGTTTTCGACCTGCTTCTGCTTCTGCACTACTACATCTGCTGCAACTAAGAAGCTGATCAATAAAAACCATAAAGCTGAGTTGAACCTTGTGTCTGTCGTTTTCTGGGTTTTCAAGTCAAACCAGCATTCATGTAAAAAGACTTGACAGTCGAAAACCAAGCGTACCTGCACAGAAAAGGAAAAGTGAAATTCCAAGTGTTTTAGAGGACGCAAGAGGAAACATGGCTGAAGACAAGTCAATCAAACAGCTCAAAAAAGAGCGCACAATTGCAAAAAGCCTCTTCACCAGGCAAGCCAATCTTGTCATGCGAGAACTGGACAATATGGTACAAGGAGAGTTACTGGATGAATTCAATAAACTTTCTGAACGTCTCACAGAATTGTTTGGAGCAAATGACAATTACTTGGCTGCAATGTTGTCTGAGGACACAAAAGAGGAGGAGGAGCCACAATTGCTTGAGCAGCAGGAGGAGATTGAAAAAGCAGCCAAAGATGCTGAGGAAAAGTTCAAACTCATAAGAGAGTCTGTGCAAGCAACAGTGTGGTCAAAATATGGAAAAAATTAGGTTCAAATGTCAATCAAAGAAACTGAGGAGATTGCACAAAAAACAAGTGACTTGCCTGTTCTCAGTGTGAATGTTGAAAGTTATGGTGTTCATATGGATATTTTGGGAAAAAGACTCAAAGACACCACTGAAACTATTTTGGCCTGGGAAAGATGGATTCCTGGAGAGGAGCGGAGAACATTAACTGATCAAATCGCGCATTTAAAAACTTTAAAGTTTAAGCTGGAGCTAAGGAAAGCAGACTTTATAACCGCAAGGCGGGTTGAAGACCCTACCACTCAAACTGTGGGGCCAGCAACACCTGCACCTCTAACTCCTGTTGTCAAAATAAAACCGACTTCACTACCTAAATTCAATGGGGACAAAAGAGATTTCCACAGGTGGAAAAAAGATTGGGAAAACCTGCAGAAACAGGGTGAGCCAACTGGGTCAGCTGAAGTCAGAAAAATACAACTTATTGAAAGTGTGGATGATAAGATTGTGAGAGAGCTGAGATTATCAACTTACTCATCTGCAGAGGACATGTTCAGAGTGCTTGAAAACAGATACGGAAATAAGTCTGCAATTGTAATCGAAATACTAGAAGACCTCGAAAGAGCGCCACCTGTCAGAGGAAATCAACCACGCAAGGTAATTGAGCTGATTCAGTTAGTCGAGAAGGCTCTTGCAGACCTGACAGAACTAAATAACATTGTTGCAATAAAAAATCCACTTGTTATAAAAACAATCGAGAGCAAGCTCCCAGACTTTGTGAAACGAGACTGGCTAAGCTTCATGTTGGAGCCAAATAATGGTGTGACAACCGACAATCATTTTGACATGCTTCTAACATTCTTGAAAAAGCAAGAAGGTGTGCTTGAGAGATTAGAACAACTCAAATTAACAGACAAGTCGGATAATTATGCACGTAAACAAGACAAGAAGTTTGCCTCAACCAAGACAACAAAGAAAGAGTTTGGTAACACATGTGGTGTATGTGGTGAAGAGAGGCATTACAACAAGCTGTTCTTGTGCAGAAAATTCAAAGTTCAAAGTATTCCAGAGAGGAAAGCTACTCTAAAAAGACTGGGCTTATGCAAAATCTGTCTCTGCTGGCACAATGAGGAAGGAGACTGCAAGAACACGTTCATCTGCAAGAAAAAGATTGCAGAAAAGGAAGTTCTAATGAACATCACTATCTTCTTTGCCCGAGAGACATTAATAAAAGTGAAGTACAACAGAAATGCAGTGAAAGGAAAAGTAATCTGACTGCAGAACAAGAAGAATTCCTGTCAGAGTTATCTTCAGACATGGCAGAACGATGCAGGAAGCCTTCACAAACGGGAACATTAACATTGGCAAAACACCACCGTCCCAGCTACTGGATCCAAACGGCCATGCAGAGTTACCAGTCATTCTGATGTTAATGGAGGTCACAGCAAATGCAGGTCAGAAGATCGGTACACTAATAGACCTTGCTTCTGACACAAACTACATTACCCACAAGGCTGCTGATCGTCTCAGACTGCGCAGTGAGCAAGTGACCCTGATGTTGTATGGCGTCGGCGGCATGACTCTATCAGTAAAGACAAAAAGGTACCTTCTCAGAGTTCGCATCAAAACGGCACCAGGTGTGGAAAGAGCACATGAGCTTGTTTGCTATGGCCTAGATGAGATTGCCAAGGTGCACAAAGAAGTTGAGCCCAAAAAACTTCACTCATTCTTTCCTGATGTTCAAGTTGAGGACTTGCAGCGCCCCAGAGAGATTGAACTGCTGATCAGTCACCGGGAAGGAAGGCTTGCTCCTCAGAGGGAGAAGGTTGTGGGGGATCTTGTGCTATGGGACAGTCCGCTGGCAAAACAGTTGGTGGTGCCCACCCAGATCTCTTTGAGCATGTGGAAGTCGCGGCACATCACTCCAAAACCCACTTTGCCCGATCAATGCGTACTGCAGCTGTGAGGTACGAGGAGGTTCTAAAGCACACAGACCCTGAAGAGATCAGAACTCACACAACAGCTAACACTGCAGCCACAGCTGGTACAGCAAAAGACTTCCTTGACTGGTGGAGATGGGAAAGCATTGGTGCCTCCTGTGAGCCAAAATGTGGAGGATGTAGGTGTGGCAATTGTCAGCCAGGGGCAAGGAAATGACACTGGCAGAGGAGAGAGAGCTGGAAGTTATTAAAGTTGGACTGACCTATGTCAAAGGAGATGCTCATGTCAATACTCCACACTGGGATGCAAAGTATCCATGGACACAAGATCCAGCCTCACTCCCAAATAACAAAGATGCAGTAAAAGCCACATTCTTAAGGACAGAAAGACAACTGGACAGAGAACCGGAGTGGAAAGCTGCATATACTGCCCAGGTTCACGAAATGGTGGAACGACGTGCTGCCATAAAACTTACCAAAGAAATGAGAAGCAACTGGAAAGGTCCTGTCTGGTACGTAAGTCATCTGGTTGCCCCAAACCCCCACTCTGTAACAACTCCTGTCAGACTGGTATGGAACAGCAGCCAGAAATTCAGAGGTCAAAGCATGAATGACATTCTACTGAAAGGTCCAGATGTACTGAATCCCATCAGGGCTGTACTGCTCAGATTCGTCAAGGTGTACACGCTGCTTTGGGAGACATCAAAAAGATGTACAACTCTGTCTGGTTAGAAGACCGTGAAATGCACCTGCACAGATTTCTCTGGAGGGACAGGCCTGAAGATGACATTGAGGAGTACGCTATAACAAGAGTGAATATTGGGGACAGGCCGGCAGGGTGCATAGCGCAATTGGCAATGAGAGAAACTGCCAAGTTGCCAGAGTTTGCTCAGATGGAGGAAGAGCGCAGAGTCTTGGAGGAAGACAGTTATGTGGACGACATACTCACTTCCCACAATAACCTCAGGAGTCTGGTCGAGATCACCAATGGAGTTGAAGTCATCCTGAAAGCTGGAGGTTTCCTTCTAAAACCCTGGGTATGGTCTGGCCAAAGTGGGAGGCAAAAAAGTCCAGAGTGTGTCAAGGCTGAAAACACCTCCAAAACAATCATACTCCCAAATCAAATGAGAGATGAAGATAATAAAGCGCTTGGAGTTGGCTACGAGACGAGTGAGGACAAGTTATATATGCTCACCTCGATCAACTTCTCCAAAAAGAAAAAGAAAATGAGGCTTGGCAAAAATCTCTCCAAAGAAGAGATAAGAGAGGGAACACCAAATCCACTAAGCAGAAGAGAGCTACTAAGCCAAGTGGCAATCCCATCGGCCTTGTAACTCCTCTGAAACAAAGAGGTGCTATCCTCGTGAGAAAGGCCTTCCAAGAAACAGGTGGTGGAAAATGACACAAGAAACTTGGGACAAGCCACTCTCAGAATCTCTCAGGGAGGAGGCAATCAAGCTCTTTGAAGAGTATGCAGAGCTGAGTCAAGTGAAATTTCACAGAAGTGTCACACCTCCCGATTGGAAATCTGCACCGACGGCAATAACATTCTCTGATGGAAGTGACAAAACGTATGGAGCTGTCTTGTACTTAAGGTGGATCAGTGCACAAGGAGCTGAGGTCCGGCTTGTGGAGGCAAAAGCCAAATTAACACCACTGGATCAAAAAGGTGAAGCTGTGAAAGCAGAGGTCTGTGGAGCTGTCTTTGCAACTCGACTCCGCAAGTACTTTGAAAGGCATTCAAGGATGCAAGTGGAGCGATGGTTTCATCTGGTGGACAGCCAAACAGTGCTGGGAGCCATTCAAAGAGACAGCTATGGCTATCAAACATTCTTCGCCAACCGCATTGGAGAGATACAAAAGTCTGCCCCAGTGGAAGATTGGTGGTGGATCTCTGGCGATCTTAACATTGCTGATATAATCACAAGAGGCTGCTCAGCAAGTGAACTAAAGGAGGGATCAACTTGGCAAGGCGGTCCTGACTTCTTGAAGCTACCAGTAGAAGATTGGCCTATAAAGTCTCCTAGAGAGGTGGCAGCTCAAGCAAAAGACAATGTGGACAAGATGCAAAGAAAGTCTTTCACAGCACTGATCACCAGAAGCCAATCAAAACAAAATCCACCAGAAAATGTTGACATGAAAGTCAAAGGTCAAATGCTCAAGAAAAGACCACCAGCTGGCTGGATTAATAAGCTCATTGTAGTAGAAAGATTCAGCAGTTTACAAAAGTTGGTTGGCACCGTGGCTTGGACCTGGCGAGTTGCTCAAACCTGGCTGGAGAAAGACAAGGTTAAAGACCACTCGCCATCACTCACCGCTACTGAACGCCAAAACGCCCTCAGAGATCTGTTTCTCGCAGCTCAAGAAGGACAGATCTTCCCAGACACCGCTCTTAAACGGTTGGTTGTATACAAGGACAAAGACGGAGTATTGATGTGTGGCGGAAGGTTTCAAGCATTTGTGGAGGAGCAAACAGCTGTACCAATCTTACCATTCCAAAGTTGGATTTCAATCTTACTTGCCAGAGAAGCACACAGTGAGAGCCACGATGGAGTTGCAGGGACTCTGCTCAGAATGAGAAAGAAGGCATGGGTCATCAAAGGACGAAGGCACGCCAACAGAGTCGTAAACAGCTGTGTGACCTGCAGGAAAAACAAAGCAAAAGCTTGTCAACAAGTCATGGGTGACCTCCCTCCAGAGAGGATCACTCCAGCTCGTCCATTTGAGTTCACCACTGTTGATCTGTTTGGACCGTACAAGGTGAAGGATGAAGCAAAAAAGAGAACACAGCTTAAAGTGTGGGGCATTGTATTCTGCTGCATGGCGTCAAGGGCCATTCAAACAGACATTGTCAGCGACCAGTCATCTGAAGGGTTTCTTCTGGCCTACCACAGGTTCACAGCGCTGAGAGGTCATCCCAAAAAATTGTGGTCGACCCAGGAACAAATTTTGTGGGAGCCAGACCAGCATTGAAGGAACTGTATGAATACCTCGACAGGCTGAACAAGCAGGAGCTGGAGGAAAACGCTGCAAAGAATGGGACAGAGTGGTCATGGAAGATCCATCCTGCTAATTCTCCTCACAGAAATGGAGCCGCGGAGGCCGCAGTTCGTCTGGTCAAAAGAGCCCTGCACAACCTGGGTGGTGACGGTGTTTTCACATGGAGTGAGTTCCAAACACTCTTATTTATGGCTGCGAACCTGGTGAACGAACGGCCCATAGACGCCAAAGTCCAAAGCAGAGAAGAGTGCATAAGCTATGTCAGCCCCAACAGTCTACTGCTTGGACGGGCAAGCTCAAAAGGTGACTCAGCAGACTTCAACTTTGAAGGCTACACATTCAAAAGGCTGCAAATCATTCAATCAGAAGTCAAAAAGTTCTGGAGCAAGTGGTGCCAGCTGGCCGGGCCAAACTTATTTGTAAGAAGCAAGTGGCATACAAGAGAGAGAAACGTGGCCATTGGCGATATTGTTTGGGTGGCTGACCAAAATGCCCTGAGAGGACAATACAAACTGGGACGAGTGGTGGATGTTAACAAAGACACCAAAGGAATCGTCAGAGATGCCAACATAAGAGTCTACCCAAGCTATCCTGTTCCAGTGAAGTTGTCAAAGTCACAAGTTAAAACAAGCATCCCTGCTACCATCCTCCAGAGAGATGTGAGACGTCTCATTGTTCTTCTGCCAGTTGAAGAATACACAAAACAAGACCCCAAAGACTGACCAATGTGACCTCCTTGGGTTTCCACCAGGAGCTCAAGTGGGAGGTGTCATGCTCTCTCTATTCTTCTCTGTCTGTCCTATCAACTCTCATCTCAGTCTATCTCTATCCCAAAACGTAGCAGCAGATGGAGCCCCTACTGAGGTAGGAGGTAGTGTCTCCTCCCTTTAATTTAACTCACACAAGACAGGTGTGGAGTCAAACACTCAGACTCATGAATGCAAAGAGAGAACATAGACGCTACTGGTAAGATATTTGGTTAAAAATAGCCTAATACAAACTGAAATATACCAAAAAATAGTTGTAGGGGCTCAAAAAATGTGTATATTTGACAATATGATTGATAATTAATTCTATTGTAGACATGGAATAATTCTTATTATTTACAATTTGTAAGTTGTGTCAATTTAGTTCATGTTTGACAAAATTATTAAATGCATAAGTAATTTAATTTGTGTGAAAATAGCTAAAGTCTGTTTAGTTTAAAAGGCTACTAATTAATTCATTATTGTAGAATTAATTCATTATTGTAAAAATAAATCTGCTAATCTAAAACCTAATAAAAATGCTTTGTTTAAAATGTAACTATGTTTAAAATATGTGGTTAAAAGCTAAAATTGATTAAATGTAGTCAACAGTTAAAAAATAGCTAAAAATAAGTAATTAAAAACTAGTTAGCTGTTAAAAACTTGGTTAAAAGTAAGTAAATAAAATTCAATTTTTGCCAATTGATAATTTGACAATATTAATTTAAAAAAGATGCATAAGTTAATATTAAAAGTGTAACTAAAACAAGTTTAAAAACACTGTTTTAGAAAATAACTTAAGTTCTAATGGTTAAAATTAGAAAGTTAAAAATGTAAAATACAAATGTATAATAAAATGTTTGTTTAACATTTATTTTTAAGGTTTTCGACCTGCTTCTGCACTACTACATCTGCTGCAACTAAGAAGCTGATCAATAAAAACCATAAAGCTGAGTTGAACCTTGTGTCTGTCGTTTCTGGGTTTTTCAAGTCAAACCAGCATTCATGTAAAAAGACTTGACAGTACCAGTAACTACCAGTGGTATGTACCAGTAACTGCTGTTGCAAGTACCACTGTAGGTACCAGTGTAAGTACCAGTGTAAATACCACAGTAAGTACCAGTGGTATGTACCAGTAACTGCTGGTACAAGTACCACTCAAAGTACCACTCTAGGTACCAGTGTAAGTACCACAGTAAGTACCAGAGTAAGTACTAGTAAGTGTCACTGTTAGTTACTAGTAACTGACATGGTACTTAACTGGTAGGTACCGTGGAGGTCTTTTAAAGTGCTACCCTAATTTTTTATGGTCGATGTCTTTTTGATCACTATCTGACAAACTATGAAGTTCTGCTCATCTGCATTGTAGACTCCTCCTGCACATAGCCCCAAGTCACATAAGCTCAAATCACATAGCATAGCCCCAAGTCACATAGCCCCAAGTCACATAACCCCAAGTCAAATAACACCCAAGTCACATAACCTCAAATCACAAAGCCCCGAGTCAGATAGCCCCAAATCACATAACCCCAAGTCACATAGCATAGCCCCAAGTCACATAACCCCAAGTCACATAGCATAGCCTCAAGTCACATAACCCCAAGTCACATAGCATAGCCCCAAGTCATATAGCCCCAAGTCACATAACCCCAAGTCACAAAGCCCTGAGTCAGATAGCCCCAAATCACATAACCCCAAGTTACATAACCCCAAGTCACATAGCATAACTCAGATAGCGTCAAGTCACATAACCTCAAGTTACAGTAGATAACCCCAAGTCACATAAACCCAAGTCAGATAGTCCCAAGTCACACAACCTCAAGTTAGATAACTCCAAGTCACATAAACCCAAGTCAGATAGTCCCAAGTCACATAACCCCCAGTCAGCTAGCCCCAAGTCATATAACCCCAAGACACATAACCTTAAATCACATAAACCCAAGTCACATAACCCCAGCTCAGCTAGTGCCAAGTCATATGCCCCGAGTCAGATAACCCAAAGTCATATATTCTCAAATCAGATAGCGCCTAGTCATATAACGTCAAGTCACATAAACCCAAGTCAGATAGCGCCAAGACACATAACCGAAAGTCAACTAGCACCAAGTCACATAATCCCAAGCCTAAGAGCCCTATGTAATATGATCACAAGACAGACAGCCACAAGTCACATAAGCCTAGGTCACATAACCCTCGCCACATAGCTTAGCCCCAAGTCACAATACTCCAAATCCCTACT
Organism: Mugilogobius chulae; assembly: GCA_038363315.1. Lineage (NCBI taxonomy): Eukaryota > Metazoa > Chordata > Actinopteri > Gobiiformes > Gobiidae > Mugilogobius > Mugilogobius chulae. Next base: position 14,691,700 of record CM076406.1, on the reverse strand, counting down.
GCTCTACTTCACATTGCACAAATTCCTATGGCACAATAATACCAGTGCACAAATTCACATTGAACAATTCCATTACATTATTTCTACACTACATTTGTTACTAACAGACATTTCGAAATATACAATTCTAAAATTCCTTCAACTCCCTCACAAGTCACATTTCTGAACAGTTTTACCTTGTCCTGAACCTCACCTGCATCTTTACAATTCTTCTAAACTCCGTAAAACTCATTTTCCAATACGTGATGGACAAAGTTAGCTGCTGTAGCTTTGATGGGCCGGGACAGGATCAGAGCGCTAACTCCGCGACCTTTTCACTTGATATTTGGGCCAAAAAAAGTTCACTCGGGACAGAGGAATTGAACCATCAAACGCACAGAGACGACGGCTGTCACAACAAAGGAGTCAAAGAGGCAAAGTTTGAGAGTGAGAGAGTGAGTGTGGGCGGGCGGACTGGACCAGAGAGTTGCAATATTTAGAGGTTTAGAAAGTCATGAATTTTAAAGGCTCTGTTCGTCATTCATTCATCCATCACAAAGTTTCTGTTCAAATATTTCCAACACAGTCTTTAAAGAAAAGATGAACAACGAAATGTCAAAAACGTACGATGAGCATGGTTTTGGTTGACACTACGTACATTTTCTTCAAGTTTAAAAGGTAAGTTTAGACTTCAAGTAACAAAATCAGTAAGTTTAGGACCCAAAGAAAATGTCTCCACATGGCTTTAACCAAAGTTTGTTTTTTTATGTGTGCAATTTTGCATTTTTTTTTTACAGTGCGAGGTCCTATAGACGTGCGCTATAAACGTGCTTTTCTCTCAAACACACTGTTTGGACCGTATCACATCACAGCATTCACAGGCAACAGCACAGAAGCTCTTTTAGAAAACTTTAGACAGTTTGGATCATGCAGGGGAAGCTGACCTGACGCTCGGACGTTTCTCCAGGTGAGGGTTTGACTCTTTGAGCTCGTAGTTACCATGATAAGTTTGTTCACGCTGGAAAGTCACTTGTGTAGTTCAGAGATGTGTTTGAAGAGCGTGTTGTGACTTCGCAAGAGTCCGGATGTGTTTCGTGTCGGCTCTGGAGCCCGTGTGATCCGTGGCTCTGCGGTCGGCTGTGGAGCGCAGCGGGACGGGCAACGTGTCAAAAGCAGAGCAGGTGAACGCGCACAGCACCGTCCCTCTTTAAGCGTCACTTCAACGACTCACGCTGTTGTATCTCGCGGTGAATCATGTGTTCAGCGCATTATTACCTGCACAAAAGACACTAAACATCATAACCAGGTAGGTTTTCAACTGAAATTACTGGTAAAAAATTAAGATCACTACTTTGCAGGTTTCGCCTATCACGGGTTATTTTTGGAACGTAACCCCTGTGATAAATGAGGGACCACTGTATTTCACTTTTTGACTTTTTGCAACATAACTAAGTAAAAAGAAAGCCGTGAAAATGTGCTTATTGTAAGTTTTTGACATTTCATTGTACATCTATGTTTCTTCGGAGACTGTGTTGACAGGAAAGCTGAAAAATGTGTTAGCTAGCTAGGTATTTGGACGCCCGAGGTTTAAAAAGGTGCCCCAAACACACTACATTTACTTAATTTATTATGATGCTGTTAGATCCCTGGACATGTATCTATTTCTGAATACACAAGATCTGAGAGATCCCCTACATTTCTTTTTCTCCACCACTTCTCTCCTGCGTACACTGAACACAGCTCAACGTAAGCTCCATCCTCGTGTAATACTATAGTCTGTAACTTTTGTCAGAACAAATAGACTAGATTCAAAATCAAATCAAACTTTTTTATGTGGCACATTGAAAAACAGCAAAAGCTTGCCAAAGTGCTTTACTTAGTAGGCCTAAAAACACTTTGTAGTCATATGAAAGTAGATCCAAGCTTCTCTCAGTCTAACTGGAATCATATGTCAAAGAGAAGAAGTGTGTCTTCAGCAAGAATTTTAAGTGCTCAAGTGATTGTGCAGTTTTAATGTGCAAAGGTAGGGTGTTCCAGAGCTGAGGTCCTAAAACTACAAAGGCTCGATCTACTTTCCTTTTAAGCCTGGTTTTAGGAACGACCAGAAGATGTTGGAAATGTAGGACTGGAGGAGATCAGCCACATATGAAGGTGCCATGCCACTGAGAAATTTAAAAACAATCATAAGAAGTTTAAGGGTGTATTCAGACAAAAAAAAGTTAGCTTGTTTGATCTGAACCCGATCCGGACTTATTTTTTTTTCAGCCTATTCGGACCGTATTCTCACTTTATAGTACAGTAGCAACTTTATTCGTTCATTATCATAACGACCTTTTGATTACTGAACTTAGAATTAGATCTTGTCGGTGTGAAAAAGTGAAAATGAAGCAGAAGAATCCGTTTGCAATGGGCCCAAGATCGACCTGCGGAGGTGGTCTCGGTTCGATTGTTTGATTAGGATCAGAGTTCGCCTGTCTTGACTGACAAAAAGTTCAGACTTTCCAGGGAAACTAATTCTTAATAGGACCAAATTTTGTAGGTCTGAATTCGCCCTAAAGTATACTGGCAGCCATTGCAGAGATTTAAGAACACGTGTGATGTGGTCCTTGCTCTTAGTGCCAGTGAGCAGGCACGAAGCACTAACTTTCTCGTAATTTTCATTTCTTATAATTTTCTGTTTCATTTTCTTAAATGCCTCCTACTTGTCCTTCATAAGCATGCCCACCTCCTTTGTTGTTGTATAAGTGCTTGTAACAAATATGATTTAAAGTTTCAGTTGTATAAGTAAGTGTAATTCTACACAGATAAGTTCTTAGAAAATGTTTAAACTTAAGTCTGACACACCATCTTTCACTCAAAAGAGTGATTTCAGTCTACAGCCTGTCCGTCATCACAGCCTGTCCGTATCACGCCTGCTGTCATGGAGTGGATCCCTTCTTCACTGTGGTTTTTCTTGAGGTTTCTCTTTTTCCCTTTTTGAGTTTTTCCTTACCGAGAAGGAGGGTCTAAGGACAGGGGATGCTATGAACAATCATTCATTTGCTCTTCTAATAATCTGCTCAGACATTCTTGATCAATCACTGCTTCTGAATGTTTATTGTTTCATTGAATGTGTATTGTTTTATTTTTATTTCCTACTATCCATGTTTGCTAAATTAATAATCTTGGGAAGTCCTCAGAGACGACTGTTGTTGTGATTTTGGGCTATACAAAAATAAATTGATTTGATTTTATTTGAGTTAGGTGCAAATGCCAATGGACACTGACCACTATAAATACTCCTATTTTTCACTAAAAATGCTCTGTGACAGTCAGTCTTCTTTGTGCTGTTTGTGTGTGCTAAGCCTTAATAAATCTGCAAACTGACTTTCATTTGAGTATTGGAGAAGAAAACCCACAGCACTATGGCACTATGCGCAGATTCACGGTTTGTGTTTCCCTCCGAAAGAATCTAAACATAAATGTGGTCTAATTTGCACTTCATCTGCTGTTTCTCCTCGTAACTGGCTCAACGTATGTCCTTTGACGTAAAATAAAGTTTGGCTAAGAGCTCTGAGTTATAGAACATGTTCCTTTTTCAAAACAGTTTCCAGAGTCTTTGATTTTGCGCTGTGCGTTAAGAATCATCAAGCATGGGACAGCGAGCGGAGGTGCGTCTCCGGTCATTATAACCTGGGTCTAAACAGAAGCCTCCATTCCTGTATTTCGTCGTGCTTTTATCCTAATTACCAGCGCTCATGTCGCTCTGCAGGCAGTAAACGGCTCGGCTTGGTGTCCCGTCAGCGTATTGGATGCTGCGGCACTATCCATATTTATTTCAGAGGCTTAGTAAAGGTTTCAAAAGACAAGAACAATGCAAATAATACATAACATTTGCCACTACACATTTGCCTTGTGCGCACGTTTAGCCCGCCTCATGACTCGGCTATGACCCGGGTCGACACTTACTGACCCATATGTCACCCCTTCACCCTCCCTTCTCCTTCTTTCTCTCATACACGTCTTTGTTTGCGTTCCGGCCCGATGCCCAACCATCCGTGCACGCATGCAAACTCACCCGGCCATTAGCGCTCCATTTACTCGCGGCTAATTCGGGCACTTAAAGCAGATGTATATGATCCGGAGCTAAGGGAGCCGTCCCGCGGAATACTCAGGACACACAGGGGATCAGCTGCTGTACGGAGAACACCTGGGGCAGTGCGCACATGGTCAGGAGATATAGGGAGGTCATGGGTTTGTTGTGCCGGATACAGTATGTGGTGTGTGGTATGTGGAGGGTTTGTTGGTGTGTTTTGTTGTTGTTTTGGTGGTGGAAGAAGAGATAATGTTTTAGTTTAGAACCACCAGGGAGTAAAATGGAGCCTGGTGAGTCATTCTAATGTTTTGCAAGCAGATAAAGTTTTCTAGAGGCCCTGGAGAGTTCGTTCACTTTTTCTTTTTGTCCACCACTGGATAAAAAATAAAACAAAATAGGCTGGATAGATAATGCAGGGGATCAAACCACTAAACTAATAGATTATTTAAAATAGATTATTAAAAACATAATAATAATAATGTCTCTCATTCACTTACAGCTAAATTTTGCAGTGATGGCCAATTAACCAAAACATGCATGTTTTTGGAGGTGGGAGGAAACAGGAGTACCAGGGGCAAACCCACTGTGACACGGAGAGAACATGCAAACTCCACCTAGAGAGTTTGTGAGATGTAGATATTGATACGGTTCGACCAGGGAGTCGATCCCACGACCTCTTTATTGGGAAGCTAGTGCTCTAACCACTACCGTACACCTCATCCTGTATTTCCAACACAGTATTAGAGGGCGTACATTTTCCACGACACAAAAACAACGTATTTTCAGCATGAGTTCACAGCTGTTTTGATACTTATGTTATGCCGTCCATTTAGCACGATATGAAAAAGCGAGTTTTGATTGAAGTCATGTGGGGACATTTTCTTAAGTTTAGGCTTCAAGTTACTAAAAAAAGTAAGTTTAGGTCTAAGGCTTGGGGCAGGTTAAAACTAGAATCAGGATTTCATTAATATTTATAAACAAGAACACGTCTTAACAACCACCATTAAAATGAACTGGGACTGTGACGCGTAGCATAATTACGCAAGACAACCGTGAACTCGTGCTAATCATACCTAATTACATGTTGCGTAATGTTTCTTGTGAGATGAGGCTAGTATTTCAACTGACCCTAATATCAATTATAATATGGGACAACTGTCATTGGCATGATGCTACTAGGATAGTTTCTATGGGTTAATGTTAGAGTTACTTAGTAGTTAGTGCTTGAAAATCTGATTTTTTTTTAACAGTAGCACAGTAGCAGACTGGCTTTTACTTCACCCAACCTTAGCCTGCCAAGGATGTACATAGACTTTTTATTCTATGCTGCGATGTAGGGCTCTTTAAAGCACCATGTGTTTGTCTACAGTCAAATACATGGCACAGTTTTACAGATTCACCAACAGAGGATAGTATTGGATGAGCATTTTTATTGTAGTGGCTCTTATTCTTTCACCAAAAAGTAGAACAGAAGCAAATAACACTGACACGAAGTCTGTATTTCTTCGAAGTTTATCGCCAAATGCTGAAAACAAGGAATTTCACATGTCTATAAAAAGGGAACGGATAAATGTAGTATAACAATTCTTTTTTTACATGAAATTAGACACTTGTAGGTCTCATTTGATGTACAACATGTCATTATTCTAGTTTCAAAAAAGTGTTTTGCGGAGCACAGAGGCACTACAGGTGACACCAGTTTTGGTTTGATTCGTCATCTCTTTCGACAGTTTGAGCATAATTTACAACCTTTTAATTCTACAGTTTGAACCGGATACCTAACGTAAACAACCACACCACAAAATGTCAGCCCATCGCCTCGTTAGTCTAAACTCCATCCCCATTACTGTCTGCTGCAGCTGTTGTTAGCCCTCCACACGTGCTAATGAGAATCTTACAGAGTGTGTTTACTCCACAGTCCAGCAGTCGTCACGTATGAGAGCTGTGTTTGAAGCTCTTTCAAGCCTCCGCCGCTCTCCGCAGACAGATGAGTTTGTGTTGAAGGAGGCCCCGGGACAGTCACAGTGATCAGTGACACTTCAAGGACATACGCTATACCGTGCAGAATAGACTTTTTAGAGTTTTAAATCATGTTTTGACACAGCTGGAGTTGTGTCTGTGAGATTCTACTCTTTTCCTTCTGAACCTTAAAAACTAGATCTCTGAGGTAAATAAATCCAGACTTGAGTGGTGTTTTTATCTTGATTGGTTCTTGGTTCGACTCACCAGCAGCACAGTTTGTAACAAGTGTACTGACATTAATACAGATACTATACTATATTTTCTAAAGCAGGATCCTTAACCAGAGCCCAATACCATCTGCTACCGAGTCCCAGAAGAACTTTTGAAAATGTGTTTTCTTTTAATTGTATAGTCTTTCACTACTTCTCTGTGCTTTGCTATGGAATTATAACACCTTTAACCCAATAAACAGCCAATTCAAGTAATAAAAGAACTAACGATATGCTCAATAATGGGTTGTATGCTTTTTATGTTATTTATGTTGACCAGCCCCGGGAAAAGAAAATTGTGACTATACTGATCCTTCAACACAGTATCACTAGAGGGCATACATTTACTGCGACACAAAAATAGTGTATTTTGGACACGAGTTCACAGCTGTTTTGCATACTTATGTTACGCTGCACATATAGCACAATATGAAAAAACTTCAAAATACACGAGTTTTGGTTACGGGTAAGTGTAGGCATCAAGTTACTAAAATGGATAAGTTTAGGTTTGGGGTTTGGGGCAGGTTATAGGATCAGGATTTGTTTAATATTCATAAATAAGAACTCGTCTTAACCACCATAGAAATGAACTGGGACTGTGACACATAATTACACAAAACAGATGTGAACTCGTGCTAATCATACGTAATTTACATGTTGCGTGATGTTGTGGTAAATGTATGCTTTCTTGTGAGATCGGGCTCATATGTTTGAAATGAGACCAAACACAGTGAGTGTTGAAAATAATATTATATACTGTAAGTCCTTGAATTGTCCTTGAATGAATTCCCCTCCTTTAAAGTTTGGGTAGATACATTTTTTAGTTGTAAACTAGTCACCTTTGTGTTTTCCACCAAAAAGTGTAGGATAAATGCTATAAATGCTGTTTTTTTTTTTTGTTTTTTGTTTTAATTAACCCACAGAGTACTCTCTGAATCGAATAATAAGGAATTTTAGTTCTAATCAGGAGCAGAATGCAGCGTTCTGATTGGCTGAGCTTGGGTGGTCCTCTTCAGTTTCACTTTAAATAAGAAAAAAAATAGGATTTTAAGTCAAAATTACAACCAAAACTTAGTAGATATTGATATTAACAATGTGTTGAAGGATTTATAATAGAAAGTTTCAGATTTAAAAACCTAAATTGTGTTTGCAGTGTGAAAATCACCTACTCCACCTGGAGCCTGTGTCAGAGGCTAGTCTTTTCTCATGTTGTATTAGACTAACAGAGCCAGATGATGTATATGAATGAGAGATCATTCAGAGTAAAAACAAACAGCAACATGCACAGCCTGGGAGAGTGGTCAAGAAGAGCGCCGTACGCAAGAATGCAACACAGAAGAGCACAGGAGAGAGCGGCACAGAACGAGAGAATGCATGCCGTATGACGAAGCACGGTGACTGACAACTATACATGTCGAACAAGAATACCCGCACAACGTATTTGATGCAATTAAAAAATAAATAAATGAACACACTGTGTTAACGCGATAATTTCCCAGCCCTAATTTATTTAAAGATGATGATGCAATATTTCACTTTATATTACTTTTGAAAAGCCGCCATCACAAGGCTTACCAGATGCCTCTGTTGTAAAGGTCCTCACGCTTGTGCAGCAGGTGAATCTCATCATGATGCAACTCTTGAACATTCGTATCAGAGACGCACAGATATAAGCAGAGAAATGACAAAAAATCTTTTATGAAAACCCTTACTCTGGCCACGACTCCTGAACTCGCCAGGGACTTTGCCACATTTCTTGGTTGGTTTTCAGTAGCCTGAAGTACTTTAAATCAACTTCATCAGCTAAAATTCCACTGATATTGTTTTGTTCACTTTTGTTCTGGTTCATACATTGTTCTCTAGTCTTGTTCCAAATTAAGGTTCACCCTTGAATAAATAATTGAGAAGGAAGTATATAATCAACTTAACAATTTTTTGAATTCAAATAATATTTTTGACCAGTTTCAGTCAGGTTTCGGCCTAATTACAGCACTGAGTCAGCCTTGATAAAAGTAACAAATGACATCAGACTGAATACAGATCTGGTAGGATATCTGTTCTTGTCTTATTGGACTTAAGCGCAGCATTCGACACGGTAGATCATAATATTCTTCTTGACAGACTAGAGACCTGGGTTGGCTTGACAGGCACGGTTCTAAATTGGCTCAGTTCGTACCTCAAAGATAGGAGTACTTGTAACTATTGGTGACTATAAATCTGAATGTGTTCCAGTTCCTCACGGAGTTCCGCAGGGGTCCATTCTTGGCCCTTTGCTGTTTAGTTTGTATATGTTGCCTTTATGTCAAATTCTTAATGAATTCAACTTGAATTACCAAAACTACGCAGATGACACCCAAATATATCTAAAACTATCTCCAGGAGACCACAGCCGATAGAGATGCTGTCTTGCTGTCTTCAGAAAATTGATCAATGGATGAAGTTAAACTTTCTTCAGCTAAATCAAGAAAAAACTGAGATTATTGTATTTGGTGACAGATTGAAAAGAAGTTTAGTTTGTGAACATCTTGAATCGCTTTCGTTTAAAACTAAAACCTGCGTCAGAAATCTGGGTGTACTATTAGATAGTGATCTCACTTTTAGCAATTACATAAATTCGATCACCAAGACATCATTTTTTCACCTAAAGAATATATCTAGAGTAAGAGGTCTTATGTCTCAAAGTGATCAGGAAAAGCTCATTCATGCGTTTGTTTCCAGTAGACTGGATTATGTAATGGTCTGCTGACCGGAGTTAGCAAAAAGAACATTAAGAAACTGCAGCTTATACAGAATGCTGCGGCTCGAGTACTAACAAAAACAAAAAGATCAGAGCACATAACACCTGTGCTCAAGACACTTCACTGGTTACCAGTTCACCAACGCATAGATTTCAAAGTTTTGCTTTATGTCTACAAATCCCAAAATGGTCAGAGCCCGGAGTACATAAAAGACATGTTAAAAAGTACACACAAAGAAAGGTCCTCAGATCTCAAATTTAGATCTTTTAGATAAGCAAGAGTCCGAACAAAATCAGGTGAATCAGCTTTTAGTTATTATGCGGCACATAATGGAACGAGTTGCCTATTGAACTCAGATCATCTTCAAGCATTAATATTTTTAAATCGAAACTTAAAACATTTCTTTTTACATCTGCCTATGGCTGATTGTATAATTTATAAATACATTTTATAACAAGATTCTAAAAATTTTAAGGTAAGCTACTTCAAAATTGTTGTAAATGTTTGTGATTGTATTTATTTGAAATGAATTTTTTTGTAAGGCGCATTGGGTTGCCTTGGGTATGAAATGCGCGGTATAAATAAAAAATCTTGCTTTGCTTTGCTTGAAGTAGCACAAATGTAGACCTAGAGCAGGTGCTCACACTTTCCAGCTCCGATCTACTTTAATTGAGGCAAGGCCCAAAGATCTACCTATCGATTTTTCTATGTATTTTTTATCATTAATTAAATTATAAGATTTATTATAAGATTTAGTTTATTTAATTAAACATCAGTTGTATAATACAATAACTTAATTTACTTGAGTACATTCATTAGAAGAATTAACATGTAGGATTTTTAAACCTGTAAATAATCTGGAGAAAACAATGAAGCTAATTATTCTGAAAATAAAAATCTAGTTGTTTCTAGTGTTTAACTTCATTCTAACCTCGACTGTGTCTAATAACTCTGATTTTGATCACCATGGTAACGCTCAGGGAGGGCTTGAGACTTTGGGAAACTCAGCTTTGGCTCACATCAAAACAATCTCGTGAGGATTGTTATTGCTCTATCTGTTTCCTCCCGCGGCTTTTCTTGTCCCTGTTTCAAGTAAGTGTTCTGGGTGTCTCCGCTGTTGGCTGCAGAAAGTGTGAGCTCTGTGTGTCCGCTTTAAAGCGCGTGAGCTTCGTTTCTCCGCTGTTGGTGAGGAGCGCTTGTGTAGGCTACTATGGCTGTCTGGTTTTGGGTGCTTGTATTTCACGGCTGTATAGACACGTGGAGCGTTGTGACTTCGCTAGAGTTCGAACATTACAGAGTGTGCATGTTACGTGAGTCTCGGCTCCTGAGCCGTGCGTTCCGTGTCCCCGTGGTTGGATGTGGAGCGCATGTATACTGCGTCTGTCTGGTTTGGGGCGCTTGTATAGACATGTGGAGTGTGTTGTGGCTTTGCTCGAAACATTACAGAGTGGCGTGTTAGTGAGTCTCGCTCCGGTCCCCTTGCATATCCTGTCCCGCGGTTGGATGTGAGCGCGTGTATACTCGTCTGTCTGGTTTGGGCGCTTGTATTTCACGACTGTATAGACATGTGAGTGTGTTGTGCTTTGTTAGAGTTTGGAACATTACAGAGTGCGTGTTTCGTGAGTCTCGGCTCCGGACCCCGTGCGTTCCGTGTCCCCGTGTTGGATGTGGATCGCGTGTATACTCGTGAGTCTCGGCTCCGGAGCCCGGCGTCCGTGTCCCCGCGTTGGATGTGGACGCGGCAGCTGAACGGCACCGTGCCAAAAGCAGAACAGGTGAAAATGCATAATAGCACCTCAAAACCAAGCTGTCCCGTCAAGCGATCATAAAAAGACTGCGCTTTTGTACTCACAGTGGATCACATCAGCGCATTATTCTGTTCATTTGTAAAAGAGACACGCTAACTCAGTAGGCACAACCAGGCGAGGCTTGCGGATCGAGTAGGCTTGCACTCTGACTTGCTTCTTGTGAGTGTACCGGTAACCAATCGCGAATCGCCGTATTGAGCACACCCTGACCTAGAGTCATAGAGTTGGATTAACTTAGGTTTCGCCTTAGCTACCTTATTATCTGTTGTTCTGGTTTGCTCACGTTCTAAGTTTTCATTTATCTCTGCTAGTGTACGCCTGTTATATGACGAGCAATTTAGATATGTCAATTTACTAAACAAAAGTTTTGGTGGCAGTTGTTGTTATTCGGCCACAGGCATAGTCTCTGTCCGCTGTAAAACATAATTGAATTAGGCCCTGTGTAGAGGCAATAGAAAACAAGACACAGCATTAGTTTTTATCATATAGAACAACTCTAGTCTTGGCACAATCTTGCGTCAAAACTGCGATGTATTGTCCAACTGCCCGGCCCCACAAGCCGTGGTCCTCGATATAATCTGGCCTGAAAAAATAAAGTTGAATTGCCCTGGTGTAAAGAAACTTGAGTTTAAAATCAGGTCAAAACTCCTGTGTGTGTGAAAGGCTATTTTGTCTTTTCACTTTGGGTTTATAAAAGACTTGGTGGCTTTGCTGTCAGAAACACATTGAAAATGGAGCACATGCCTTTCCAAAGAATGACCTTTAAACAAATATAATCATTCAGACAACTCCCCCTTTTTAACTAAATTCGTCTGATTCCTCTGCCCCAGTCACACACCACGTCTGTTTTTAGCTCTGAAATTCAATGTGACTTGTTTCATATCAAGTCTGCGACGCACCGCTAACTCAATCTTGTGTTATTTTTTTTTTTTTATAATCTGCGGGTCTCTTATCAGCAGCCGGGCGATCGCAGATAACAACCAATCCTTGGCATTTTCTGCAGATGAACGCCCGATAATGTCACGCTAAAAATACGAAATCCATGCAAACGCGTCGGGGAGAAGACAACAAGTTCTGAATGTCAACGAGGCGATGGGACTTAAAGTGAGAGCGATGGAGGAAGCACAACACGGAGAGAAGAGGTGGAGAAAGGTCAAAGAGAGGTCAAAGTGTGTTAGGATTAGTTCTACACCAGATCTCTGTTTCTCTTTTGTTTTGTTATTTTAAGTGGACTTGTTCTCCTTGACTAATCAGTTCTGAGATTATCAAAGATCAGTGCTTGACATTTGGAGGTGGATGCTTTTCTGTTTTCTCTCTTGTATCATCTGGCATGTTTTAGCAAAATACCAAAGTACAAAAGTGGTTAGGATAAAATAAAGTCTTTTTACAAGTCAACATGTTATTATGAATCATGAGCATGTTTCATCCTCTTTTTTGTGTGTCTTTAATACGACGCTGTGGAAATCGTCAAATGTTTTCTTAGCCTCTTGTAGACAGGTGTTTTGGTCGCATTCACACCGATCGTCTTTTTAATGTGGGATGTTTCTGAGGTAACGTTCATTTCTATATAACAACAGAAAGGGGGCAACATGGTAGTGCAGAGGTTAGCGCTTTGGCCTCATAGCAAGATGGTCCTGGGTTCAATTCCCAGTCGACCTGGGACCTTTCAATGTGGTGTTTGAATGTTCTCCCCGTGTCTGCGTAGGTTTCCTCCGGGTACTCCGGTTTCCACTACCACTGAAAACATGTTCATTAATGCCTCTCCTCCCCAGGACTCCATTGTAAAAAAGCTATACCTAGGCTTCTAATTCTGGCGTCCCTTCGAAGGGCCGTCCCCTTTTTTCTTGATAAATTTATTTTTGATCAGTTTCTGAATGAAACAAACTATAAAGCACCTGAAAATGTTTCTGATTTAGAGTCAAATCAGCCTCTGGAATGAATCAGACTCAGTTTCTATTGTAAACTGACAAATAAAAGAAAAATCCTCAAAATGCAAACATTTTTGTATAGGCGGAGCCAATACAAGGACTTTGTACTGGCTCGCCTACATTTTTTGGAGTAATTTTAGTTCCTAAAACTACTACAGAGATCTTATCTCAATCACCTTCAGCTTTTGCAGAGGAATGGTCAAAACCCTGAATATGTCAAATCTAATGTCATTCCAGATAGTGGAAATGAGTTTCTGTTTTTCTTTTGTTTGTTGTCACCTCTGATCAGAGCCTGTTGGTCTCAGGAACTAAAACCACAGAGATACAGCTTTACAAAGACTCCAGACATTTCATTGTGTCCAGAAGATCAGAAACAGTTTTAGTTTGAAATTTAGACAATTTTAGTCAGGAGGAGAGAAATTACATTAATTCAAAATTTTGATCTAGATTTAAGTAATTTTAGCTGAATAAGATTTAAATGTTTATGAAATATTTTACTGGTGTCAAGGAATTTCTGACCCATTCAAAGAGAATTGACTTAAAAAAAGAAAATAAATTTTCCCAATGGGCTAAGTATAATTTCTTAACCCGTTGGCAAAAAAAAAAAAAAACCTGACTCAAAATAAGAAGCAACGTCTTCAAACAAGAACAAAACCTAGGTATATAAATTAAATAGATGTCAACATTTCTGAAAATAAGATTAAAATCCTAGAATCACAAAATGTTATCTTAAAATTATTTTACAGTCCTGCAAAAGAGATTCTGAATCTCTGTTGGACTTTGGAAATGTAATAATAAACTACATTTTTCAAACTGTCCACATAGTTTAGAACACATGTCTCTTTTTCCTGTGGTCTTTATCTTTTTGCAGTGTGTTCACTGAACTGCAATAATGATCTAAAACTGAATTACATTAGAAACAGCTCCATTAACTTAGTGAGTAATAAGGCCCGTCTTTACTTTGTGACATTTCACTGCAACAAGCAGCGGATTGCCCTTTACTTTAGAAAAGTGTATATGTGACATTTAGGAAGTCTACTTAGAACTTTAAAATCAAACTAAGTACAGGTGTGGGCGGGGCTAGGGGGCAGGTGATAACAGGACATTCATTTTCATTCAAGCCACAGTTACAGGACAAAACAGGATTACTCACACGTTTACCAAACTACAACTTGAAACACGGCTGAAAGTTCAAGCCTTTTGTGTGCGCTGAAGCAAAACTAACATCAGACGAGCAAAACGGACCAAAAGTAGCCGAGAAGAGCGTGACGGGACGAGAATGTTTGAAAACAATGTCAAAACAGGTCAGAGCCAGGTTGTTCCAAATCTGACTGAACGCCTGCAGGGTCCTGGGAAGAGCGAAACCGCAAAGCACTCTGGGACGCTGACCAATTCTGAAGCTGTGGTCGGAGCAGAGGGTGAGTCAGGACAGGACAGGACAGGAGGACAACCGCGAGAGGGACAGGCAGGAGGAGAAGAGTGAGAGACAGGAGGACGACAGTGAGAGGGACCAGGAGGGACAGGCAGGAGGACAAGAGTGAGAGGACCAGGAGGGACAGGCAGGAGGACGACAGTGAGAGGACCAGGAGGGACAGGCAGGAGGACGACAGTGAGAGGACCAGGAGGGACAGGCAGGAGGACAACAGTGAGAGGGACCAGGAGGGACAGGTAGGAGGACAACGACAGTGAGAGGGACAGGAGGGACAGGCAGGAGGACAACAGTGAGAGGGACCAGGAGGGACAGGCAGGAGGACAACAGTGAGAGGGACCAGGAGGGACAGGCAGGAGGACGACAGTGAGAGGGACCAGGAGGGACAGGCAGGAGGACAACAGTGATAGGGACCAGGAGTGACAGACAGGAGACAACGACAGTGAGAGGGACCAGGAGGGACAGGCAGGAGGACAACGACAGTGAGAGGGACCAGGAGGGACAGGTAGGAGGACAACGACAGTGAGAGGGACCAGGAGGGACAGGCAGGAGGACAACAGTGAGAGGGACCGGCAGGAGGACAACAGTGAGAGGGACCAGGAGGGACAGGCAGGAGGACAACAGTGAGAGGGACGGGCAGGAGGAATTAGGAGACCAGGGACAGGAACTTTATACATAAAAAACAGAAACTTGTCTTGTTAATGATGCAACATTTTAACTTGTATAGCTTTGATATACTTTTGCATAAAAAATACTAAAGTTCGGATTGAGTAAAAATTAGATAACACTGAGCGTAAATTGAAAGAAGGTGTTTTAATAGCATTTAAAGAACAAAAAAATCAAGACAGGAGAAATTACCTTTATGCCTTTGGGCCGCTGAGGGTTAAGTTACAGTAGTTTATCACACTCAAATCAAAAGTCAAAATTCCAAAAGACTTTCTTTAGTTTTTGGATGCCAGTAGTTCAAATTGCTTAAGGCAAACTGAACATAATGTATGTAGATTTATGACTCTGACAAGTGTTTAAAAAGTTAATTTTGTTAATTCTCATTTATTCCAGTCATATTAAACAAGAGCCTATGCCGTTTTTTGCAGTGTAGCCAAAACTCAGATGCTTACGTGTCATTCTCAGCACGATATTCTAATGCTCCTTCTAATGATCTTCTGTGGAGTACTTTATAATAAGTTGTCTTACAAGGTCATCCGGGTGGCTCGTGCGTGCTGAGAAACTGTATATTTATCCAGCGTGATGTTCCGTTTCACAATGTCAGCACCCGATGAAGGTTGTAGATCATAAATGTAATAATCTCGTCCCTGGAGTGACTTTGTGTGTTTAGCTCATCTCATCAGCAAAACGCCGGCTGCTACATTTAGGGGAAGTCCTCCTAAAGGACAGCGTGAGTCATGCTTACATAATGAAAGTGAGTGGGCCCAGCGCAGTGCTGACTTTACACAGGCTGGTGAGGAGACCCTGCAGGTGTTCAGAGATCCTACAGGTGTTCAGAGGTGAGTAAGCTCTGCGGGTGTTCAGAGGTGAAGGGACCATGCAGGTGATTAGAGGTGAGGGGACTCTGCAGGTGTTCAGAGATCCTACAGGTGTTCAGAGGTGAGTAAACTCTGCAGGTGTTCAGAGGTGAAGGATCATGCAGGTGATTAGAAGTGAGGAGACCCTGCAGTGTTCAGAGATACTACAGGTGTGCAGAGATCCTACAGGTGTTCAGAGGTGAGTAAACTATGCAGGTGTAAAGCCTCAGGGTTTAAACAGTAATGAAAAGAGAAAACTGAAAATTGGCTTTTATTTTACGAACTGCATGCTGTGTTGGTCAAGACCTGTGAGAAATTTTTACCCTGTTTTTTTTTTTCATTTTAGCTTTTATACAATACAGACCAAAAGTTTGGACACATAGTCTCATACAAAAGGTTTTCTTTATTTTCATGACTATGAACATTGTAGATTCACACTGAAGGCATCCAAATTATGAATTAACACATGTGGAAGTATAGTAGGCTACATAACCAAAAAGTGTGAAACAACTGAAAATATGTCATATTCTAGTTCTTCAAAGAAGACACCTTTTGCTTTGATTACTACTTTGCACACTCTTGGCATTCTCTTGATGAACTTCAAGAGGTCGTCACCTGAAATGCTCTTCCAACAGTGTAGAGAAGGAGTTCCAGCGATGCTTGGCACGTGTTGGCCCTTTTGCCTTCACTCCATCACAACCATCTAGATTGGGTTCAGGTCTGGTGACTGTGGAGGCCAGTTCATCTGGCGCAGCACCCATCACTCTACTTCCTGGTCATTCATGGTTTGGATGCCTTCAGTGGGAATCTACTCTACAATGTTCATAGTCATGAAAATAAAGAAAAGTCTTTGAATGAGAAGGTGTGTCCAAACTTTTGGTCTGTACTGTATGTGAATATGTAGTCTGTGCACACATGAGTAAAGTCTGTGTCCTTCCCAGTGTGTCCTTCTGAGCATGATCTATCCCTATCTATAACGTGGATATAACACTATAGATCAGCTTACAACTTAAAGATTGATCCTCAACAGGTGTAAAACCATATTATGACTCTCTGGACACTACTTCTTTGAGCTCGAGTCGGGTTCTCTGATATTGTCCGCTCTCTGCTGCAGTGTGTGTGTCCTTTCCTCTGCTGCTGGCTGCTACAGTCTGTCTGTGACTCTCCTCTGCTTGAGCTGATTGTGATCAAAAATAAATCTGAGAAACTGGATTCTGGGTTTTTGTTTTATTTCGCCTACCTGAAGAATATTTCTCACAACTCTTTTGAACAAAAAATTTAGTAATCTCAATAGGACTTTCCAGGTTAAATGAAGGTTAAATAAAGAAGTTATGATACTAATAAAAAATAACATTCTCAAGTTTTACAAAAGCAGGTGGAGCTCTTCTGGGAGAGATCCATTGCAGAAAAAAGTTTTAAAAGTTGTCATTCAGACTACATTTAGAAGATCAAGACATTTTGACTTTCATCCAAAAGTCACTTTCAATCTGACAGAGGTGGATTTTAGACTGTTCTGACTCAAGTAGCCTTGAGTAACAGTTGCTGAAAGTGGGTCTAACTGGATATATGTATATTATATATAATGGTTTTGCACACTGAAATAAGTGATTATGTATTAAGGATCTTTCACACCAACACAACCCCCAGTCGCTGTCGGTAGAGAAGAGCGACCCAGCGTCTGTTCAAGTCTGTTCACGATCCAAACAACCACCAGTCACCAAACATTTGCCGAGATTTGTTTGAACACGGGGAAATAACAACAATCCATGCCGACTAATACTGTTTTTCCGTAAGCGTCATTTTCAGGTTTGCGCACAATTTTCCTGCACGTTGGTTTGTTAGTTGCTACAGCCGCATAAGTTGAAGCAATTGGCGACCGTTGGCAATGCAGACTCTTCAAGCAAGTCTTCAAAACCCCAGCTTTACGACCTGCTCCACGCTGATCTCCGACAGCCTCATTCACACCAAACACATGGCAAAAGTTGCCAAACTGGTTTCGAATGGTGACCCTCGGCTTGGTATAAAAGACCCTTTAGGAAAGCCAAAGTGTGTTGCTGTTTTTGTTTTGTTTTTTCGCTTAAACATGTATGGAGTACAAGCTACTGCATCTAAATATGTTTTTCTTAAGAGTAAAAAAGGCTTGTGTGAGATTGTATAATATGTTTGTCATAAAAGTTAGCGTAGTGTAAATGTCCTTGTGTCATCAAAAGGTTCTTGGCCTGACTGAAAGTACCTGCCCCAGAACAGGAGCTAAAAAGTCTGTATCTGTAGTTCACGCTTTGTGCAAACACGTCTAAAATGGGAAATGAAAGTTAAAAAAAAAAGTTCCTACAGACTATAGCCAAGCGGGGATGGCAGGGTTGGGAGGAAAAGTAAACAAAAAATGATCACACAGATGCCACACTTACTCTTTCATGTGCTTTCTGCAGGGCACAGAGTTCCTCATGCAGGTTCCCGTCAGGATGTCCACGTTGTCCACGATCACGAAGGGTTTCTCCTCCAGTGTGACGATGGACAGGTGGTTCTCGTCTGCGTCCTCGTCTCCGTACGAGTTATACCTGGGCCACACCGGGAACATCAGCCCCAGAGTCCCGTTCTCCCAGCGACCCATCTGAGCAGAGGACAGGGAGGACAACTGGTTAGCCAAGTGAGAGATTAGTCAAAACTGTAATTGCAACCACCACTTCTTCAACGGCATTATGATTGAGAGTGAAGCTGACCTCCAAAACTCCACCCACAAACACATT
This sequence comes from Mugilogobius chulae, assembly GCA_038363315.1. Lineage (NCBI taxonomy): Eukaryota > Metazoa > Chordata > Actinopteri > Gobiiformes > Gobiidae > Mugilogobius > Mugilogobius chulae. The sequence continues at coordinate 14,673,242 of CM076406.1, read as the reverse complement.
TCAAACAAAGCAGTCTGCTGGATTCCCTGCATAAAACTGCGTAGTGATTGGAAACATTTGTTGTTACACCAATGACAATGCTGCTCTCCACTCTCAGCCCCTCCTTTCACCCTCTCCTACGCTTTATGCTTTTATCGCAAATTACCAAAGTCATGCAGCAGACACAAGGCTTTTGCTGCATCTCCACCAAACGCAGATAGCACGGCAAATTGTGTGGCCATATCAGCTTGCCAAAGCTTGATCCTGTCAGATCTCAGAAGCTAAGCATGTTGGGCCTGGGCAGTATTGGATGGGAGACTGCTGGAGGAACCTCAGGTGCCACAGTGGAGCGAACAGAGGAGAAAAGTGTTGATGTGTTGCGTCTTTAGTTTCCCCAACCCAGTTATGCCGCTACCTGGTTAGCATACCTTTTCCAAATTCCTTAATCTTAACCAAATTAACTTAGCCTAACCCTAACCCTAACCCTACCCAAATCTCTGAAGTAAACATTTTAAAATATAACCTTTTGTTCGATTAGCCACCAATGCAAAGTGATGGTGTATAGCATAACAGGGTGGGGAAAAAATTAGGCAAGCAAGACACTTGACCCACATTGCCTATTCTGGATCTGGTGCGAGGGTGAATGGTTGGTGGTGGTCAGAGGGGCCGATGGCGGAAAAATGGCAGCTTTGTTTCCATCAGTCTGCCCCAAGGCAGCTGTAACTACAATAGTAGCTTACCACTTCAGAGTATGAAATGAATGAATAATGCAGAATGTAAAATGTCTTTGTGTCATGAAAAAGTGCTGCTTAAATCCAATGCAATATTATTTTTAGGCCTGAGCTGAAGGAAGAGAATCCTTTCGGCAAGACAAGACTGGGAGTGGTGTTGCAAACTAGAACTTAAACTTAATTTTGAGTGAAGACCACATGAAAAAATAACAAAAGATGTCAGAAGTGACCCCTCAAAACTCAAATAACATGGGGCTAATGGGAGCTGAAAAACGTTGCAGTAAAAATATGAAACCCAGCCCAAAAAATAGTTCTGTTTGGACAAGAAAAAAATTATATTGTGGCTTCGCTCTCAACGTTACAGGAAGTCAGCCATCTTGGATCAAACCCACAGCCACGTGTCTTCACATGAAGTCAACATTCAAAACTGGTCGCTTTTGATATTCAGCGGCTGATGATGACTTTGGGCAGGGAAGCCAAATAATAAATGCAATGTATACCACACATCAGTATTAGTCTAAAAATTATATCTAAGGCCATGCTTGTCCGAATGTGGAATACATTTATGTTTTCAAACGAATCAGGGTGAAAAGAGCTTTTGGCTTCATCCTCATCCAAATAGAAATACTTTATAAACCCCCCAAAAAACAGCAAAGCCGTCTTGTGAAGTGTCGTCACATTATCAAACCCCTGTTTTTTTAATAACTGAGCTTTAGGGAAGCTAATAAATGATGGTAGAATTTGCCTCTAAGTTGCAAATTAAAATGCAAATGTTTGACCTAGTTAGTACCTCTGCAAATACTCGGTCTATCCACATGAACTAAGACGAAATACGTTTGATTTTAATGGAGGTAAAATGGATTCAAATTAATAGATATTTGCCAAGAAAACTTTGGAATTGTATGTTCTTGCTTTGTCCTGGATGTTCCACAGGACTGATTTCCTTGGAGAATGCTCTAAAGTTGTGTTTTTTTAATCCCTCTATCTCCATGGAAACGCGCAGAAATCTTCCTCGGTGCTGCTTTAATTAGGAACATATTGAGATTCATGCGAGTGGTGTTTCTTCAGGACCGAACAACACCATATGTTTCGGAGTAAAAGTGTTTTATTCAATCACCTAATCATTGTTTTAGACGGGAGCGAAAACAATTTAAGTGCAATTAAAAAGTCATTCATTGCACAGAGGTGAGCAGGTTTGAATGCACAGATCACAGACTGTAGGAGGACTGGTTCTGTCGGTCTGTATGTAGCTTTGAGTGAGTAGCAGCACTCAAACGGATGAGCTACATACATAGGCTATATCTTAAAAATGGCTAAACGGGGATGAGCTTTGTAAAATACTTGATCTGAAATTTTAAATATAATGATTTCAACTCTGTTTTAGTGAAATGAGTAGTTCAACTTTTCATAGGCACTTTAACTAGCTCTGTATAGAGCTCAACAGTGGAAGATCAGCCTGGTTCCGGACGTAAATTGGCTCTGTGCACGGAACTTCAGTTGGTTTGTGTTTGTTTAAAATAGCTAACTTCTGTACACAAGAGGATCTAGCCGCAGCTGATGCAGAACGCCATGATGAGTGGAGCTCCACAGGAAGTGGAGCTGCACCGTTTCCGGTGCTAGAAAAACGTTACAGTCGGGACCAGAGGGACGACTACTAAGTTTACGAGAACGGGTAAGTTTAGGAGAAGGGTTAGGGTGATGGCTAAGGTTAGGAAAAAGGTTTGGATAAATATAACAGTTTAGGCCCATTTAGCAACAGTTAGAAACTCATTGCCATGGCAACCGCCTCGCCTCTGTCCCTCCGGACCTGACTGTTTAGCACCAACCACCGGAAAACACGTAAAGTAAGACAAAATAAAAAGTATGTAATATATAAAGCAATTAAAAATAAAGACATTATTTTCCAAGTCAATTTTTTAATAATTTCGGCAATATTATTAAATAATACTGAACGTAATTTGGGTGAAAATGCCGCCAAAGTACAAATAATATTTAAATTATTCAACTTTCCATTCAAAAAGTTCATCTATTTACCGAGGATTTAAATTTTGCGTCGTCTCCGGCGTTTTTATCAAACTTTCCACAAGGGTCGATAAAAAAGAAAAAGTGAGCTTCCGATGGAGCTCCACTAATATGGCGCTCCCCATCGGCTGCAGCCAGACTCTTCTCTCTGTACATACGACCACTTCCTGTTAGCGTTAGCATTTAGACACAATCATGTCTCCTTTTAAACACACAAGTATCCTCTGGTGAAATAATCCTCTAATATGTAAAGTATTTAACATGTTTTCTGTAACATTCACCACAACTGTCTGATCTAAAGAGGATTTATTCGTTTTAAACTGTTGTAGCCTCATAAAATGAATTGAACGGGAAATGCTTGTATGTACAGGATGTACTATTTTTAACTAAACCAAGCCAACAGGGGTTATGCACTAACGTCTTCCAGACTCAGATTGACATAGGTCGTTACATCCGGTCTCGTGGTTGCCATAGTGACACAGTTGTTTATACCAAATGCAATGGACATCAGACGAAGGATTTTGAGCTAGTCCTGAAGACAAGTTTCATTCAAAAGTTGTAGGCTAAAGTGTGCGCCAACTAAGTGAACAGAAGCTCTGCGAACATACCGATACTCGCTGCTCATGAGCCTGGGCAGAGGCGCTGTGGATCATGAGTACAGCGAGTCTCGGTGTGTGCGCGAAGCTTTGTGTAGTTTGCGCAAACTTTTGCAACTTTTCCTTATGAAAACCTGGTTCTGAAGATGCTCTGAAGCTGATGACAAAAGATAATGTCTTTTTTTAAGAGGATTGCTTCAGGACGATAGCCCAAAATCTCTCAATTGATGCATCGCATTTGGCAACCACGCCATCGGATGTAACGACCCATGTCTATCTGAGACCAGAAGACGTTAGTGCATAACCCCTACTGCACAGAGCCTATTGCCTATTATATCTCCATTGTAAAGTGCCTAGGGCACGGAGCTTTTCAGTTCTGCAGTTTTCCACAGGAAGTAAATGAACCTCTTTCTATTTCTAAACTGTTTTACATACATTTTGTGTTTTACAAAAATACATAAACAATATATTTTATAGTTTATTCCTAAATGCATAGAAAAATAGGTCCCCTTTAAATTCTTTACTGTGTGTGTGATCCCAAAGTCTGTCTCTGATCAGTGTGAGCACAGCAGCAGTTCCACACTCGTATAGTTGTTATCGGCTCTTTCACATTTTAGTAATGTTTTGAACTCTTACGGAATAATATTCCATTACTCATCGTTGACACATACATTTGTCACTGCCAAAAATCTAAATGTTGCGATGTCATCTGCATAATCTCTTAAACTCAGTGAATCAAACACTTTCTTTCATATTTTAAACGCTTCTTCATTAACAGAAGTGGCAGAATTTATTTCTTTTAACTTAAAACAACTTTACTACATTGTTCTGTTCTCGCTTGCATAGTTAATCCCGGCTGCAGATACATCATGTTCCTCCGTCCATATTGCAATCACAACATTTCCTCTCATTGCTCAAAGTAGAAACTATGCCTCTCAAGTTACCATGGCAACTGATTCAGCTCTCGCATACACTTCACCCACTTTGTGTATCTGGCAATTACCTTCTCCCACTTCCTCTCGCGGTTCAAAACGATGACCACCAGTTTGGGGTTGGCCTGGTACCCGTCGGGCGTGAAGGACAGGTCCCGGCCGTCGTTCCAAGTGTGCATCATATGTCTGAAAAAAAAGAATTCAAAACAGGTTACAATACGATCAGAGAAGTCAGCAAAAGTGTTTCCAAGCGCCTGGAGGGAAATGTGTGCGCATGTGTAAAGAGCTGGTGCGGAGGCGGGGTACGGGTCAAGGGTGTCCGCTCTCCCCCGTCGACTCTCTTGCGCTCGGATTTGAGAGCAGAGCCGGTGCAGACGGAGGGGCCGGTGATGCTGCTGCCTTACTCACGCGCCGCTCAGCAAATATTTACAGCTCCCTCGCTCGATACCGACACGAGGCTCCCACTCTCTGCCGGAGTTTCTCTCATCTGCGCAGTGAGTTTTGTTAGTGGTAATGGTAAAGATGCGCAGTGTGACTTTGATGATGAAGGTTGTTATCTGTTGTAGATAATATATACTGTAATATATTCAAGATGTCTATACAAATACATGATATATACTTTCTACTTTCAAAGTTTTGAAGATTTTGAGACATCCAGGAAAAGATCTAATTCAAAAATTATATAGACCACTTGTTTCTGGTGCACTGGTTGTTTAAAGGAGATTATGTAGGAAAGATCTCTGAGCTTGGAACCCTCATGGAGATTTGCACCCCCTTGTTGAAAGTGCTAGACTATTAATATTATTATTTTTAAGTACACTCAACCAATCCCCAATCATAAACTTAGAAATATGCCTACTTAACACTTTCTCTGCCGTCTATTTCCGTCATTGGACTTTTATTCTCTGCGGCGATATCAGGCTCTCTGATACACATGCTGTGTATCAGAGAGCCTACAGTCAAATACATGATGCAGTTTCACAGATTCACCAGCAGAAGGAGGAATACTATGAGCACAAGGTCACATGACAGAAAAAAAAAAAAACGTGTTCTTTAAAACAAACTTCCTATACAGCACAGTCAGCTGTGTTTACACGATCAGCTGTTTCTAAAGGGCTGTCTTTCTTTTCAAACAGATTACAGACCAAACGTCTTGGACTAAAAACATTGTTGAGTAAGTTTAGAGCAGATATTTGATCTTTAAAATGAAGAAAAGACGATTGTACTGGACTAGGACTCTGAAGAGAACAACACATGCAGCGAATCTAGAGGAGAAAATACTAAACTTCCTCTTCTGTGAGCAAGCTCAAAGTGTCAGAGGAAGTCAAACTACTGTATTTCTTTGTGTTTGGAGGGTTAAATATAATCTCTGTATCAGAAAGTGCTGCTGTCTTCTCGTCTGTAACACAGCTTTTGTTGGTTTAAAGATGAAAAAGAAGTCAGCCATATTGAATCAAACCCAGGTGTGATGAAACGCGCATTTTAGTTCTTTTAAAAACTCCATCAATAATTTTAAATGAAAACCTATTAAACTTGCCTAAGACACACTGAACCCATGTTCAATAAAATATTATTTCAAAATTTGATTCAGTGTTGTAAAATGTATGTCTTCATGCTAAACTGTGGTACCTCATCAAGTCTGAATCAAACTTCATTCATGTTTGTTTAATGAATTCTGTTTTGTCTCTCCCACCTCAATTCTGTCTTAAATCGTACAATACAACTATGTTTTTATTAGCACGTCAGGTCAAGCTAGGTTTGTTTATCCTCTTCACTGCACAGACTTGTCCTTCGAACTTTTGTAGCTGCAACATCAAAAACCTTACAAAATATCAATTCATAACTTTATTTCCTGCAAAGAAAATGAATGAATCCCTGTATTCATGATCTGCAAAGGTTATTCATCACAAGTTTCTCTTTGCAATAAATTCTGCCGAGGTAAGGTACGCAAATGTCAAAGAATATGTCGCCAACTTTCTCAAAAATCATTTTAATAACGAATAAAAAAACGGACACAAAGGTCGACCGATAATTAGACAATGACCTTTTCTTGTGATTGGTTTCAGTCTAATATAAACACAATGCTTATTTCTTAAGAGTTGAGAGTTGTCTTAAAACGAATCAGTGATTTCTGGACTTTAAACAACATGCAAATATATTTAAATGGCATGCAAAGTCTGATGTGAGAAGTCAGGAGAAGCATTTGTAGAGAGTTGCAGTTTACATGTCTGATTAATAATGGCTTGTCAAATGATTGCTGATCGGACGACGGTACTTCCTGCTTTTTGGGAACCATTTGCAGTCTTCCGATATCTGACCTAGTAGAATAACTGAATGTCTACAGTCAAATACGTGATGCAGTTTCACACATTCACCAGCAGAGGGTGGAATTATGTGAGCACAAGATCATATGACAGGGAAATAACATGTGCAATTTAAAACAAACTTCTTATACAGCTCAGTCGGCTGTGTTTACAAGATCTGCTTCTGGAGGTCATCTTTCTTTTCAAACACATTATTGAGTAACTTTAGAGCAGCTATTTGATCTCTAAAATGAAGAAAAGACAATCCTACTGAGGAGAACGACACATGCAGCTAGTCACGAGGGGAAAAAAACTAAACTTCCTTTTCGGTGACCGATTCAAAGTGTCAGAGTAAGTCAAACTACTGTATTTCTTTCCAAGTTTGGAGGGGTAAATATAATCTATACCCCATGAAAATATGGCTATTGTGTATTAGCATAATCTCAATACTGTAGGCCCTCTGTAATAATGTGTCATCGTGGGGTAAATATTGTATCAACCAAATTTCAACCTCTGGAACTCGTTTGCTATAGCATGAATTCCTTCCTTCCATGGAATGAGAAGTTTTAGACCATGTACACACGTAGGCGGGTATTTTTACAAACGCTTATTTGCTGTCCTCCGTTTTGTAAAAACTCTTGTGTCCACACATAATTGTTTTAAAGAAAATCACATCCACACAAAACCGTCATTAATGTGCCACTGAGTGGGGCTCTAAACAAGGGCGAGTATATGACGTCTATGCAAATGTTGCAGTTAGTGACGTTTAAAAACGTAAAACGCCGGTTATTCACATCCACACACAAACAAAAAGCCAGAGTTTTGACCAAATCTTCACTTTAGTCGGAGTTTTAACAAAGCTCCATTTTATATGAGGGAATCCTACGTTTTAGTGTGGATGACAGGCCAAATCGTAGAAAAAAATGTTTGTTTTATCAGATACCCGGTTAAGTGTGGACAAGGCCTTAAAATTAGGACTTTTTTTTTCTCTCCTGAACCACAGATCTACAGAGATCTACAGTCAGCTCCCAGTCCTGTCCTGCACCAAGGATGTCCCTTGCTATTTAATGTACTTGGTCTGGGTCATCTTTGCCTTGCTTGCATCAGTCCTGCATGTCTTGAAATACTCAGCCAGCTTTCTGAGGACTTGATTATGCCTGCATCTATAGTGATACCTTACATCCTGACAACATGTGCTGCAGACCTGCACTTCCGCTTCTTCACAAACTACACTTGTTTTCAAATCCAAACCACAGGGCAAGATTCCAGGGACCAGACAATGTGTCATAATAAGTTGTTCTTAGTAAGAAACTTAGCCACAATTGTGGGAGCCACCAAATGTCAGCCCTGCTCATGTTTCTGCTTGCGATGACGTCTCGTGTCCAAGCTCCTTGGCTGCCCTGAGAAATAGCCTTTATTTACAGTTGGTCCTCTTCAGCCCGTGTCACCAATTCCAGCATCATTGTCTTTCTTTGCTCTCGTGGCTTTTGACCAAAACAGCTTCTTCTCAGTTACTTCCACACCCGTTCTCTTTGCTCTCCCCATATCCATTGGTTTGGTATTCGACTATTGAAAGTTGACATCGTGCAAAATCTTTTCCCTTATTCTCTGTCTTGGTAGCGTCATATCTCATGGTTTCTGTATTTTAATGCATATACAGAACTTTGATTGACTGTGTTGTTTTCAATAAAGTCGAATTAGATTGCACACGGTGAATGTTTTGTTATGAATGTGGTACTGAAATAAACATTGAGAATCAAATTATTATTATTTCAGCCTCGTGACAGCACTACTGCACATTTATTGCTTCATAAACTATGCCTAAATAAACTGTAAAATAATGCAAACAAATCTAATATCTGAATTAACAGAGAGAAGCCTTTTAACCGACGCATGCTCACATTGTAGTCTGCATTCATCTTAACATTTACAAGTCATATTTAATCTTCCAGCTCGGACCACACTGCCATCTCCTATTCATGTCCATTCTGCTCCCAGGCCGCTTCATTTGGCTGTTCCCGCCCTTTCTTCACGCACTAAAATTACATTTGTGCTGCCGTCTCCCAGCTGATGGATTACAAGTGAAAGCAGCAATAATTGATTTGAGTTTCCCCCAGCCATTTCAGTGAAAGAAAACAGCACTTGAAAAGCAACACAATTACTTTCAAATGGAAGCAAATGACTACTTTACAAACAAGAGTGACTTGGAAATTGGTTGACCGTATCCGGATTTTCAATCAGGTGGAACTCTGAGTCACACATGTCCACGCGTGAGTGAGGGAAACAGAAGAATTAGGATTATTTTTTATGCCTGCCTATACAAAACAATCATGTTTGTAGTTTGAAAATCAGCTGCCCATTAGTTCATTAGTTCTTTCTGCTTGTAACTTTTTTTTTCTTATGTCTTTGTAGTATACCTGCACCTTTACAAGTTTTCATGATCTCACCCAGACGATTTTTTTTTTTTTTTTAACTGGAGATTGCACGGCAGCCCCAAGGCGTGACAACATGGACATAAAAATGACAAAACTCTGCATAGCTCTGCATCTGACTTTAAGATGATTAGGTTAGGCCCTAACCTAAATATTCTGCAATCATTAGGCGATTGATATGGCGTTGAATCATAAAGCGACTGATGTGTGTGTATTTCTTACCTGAGGCACTAAGTTCCTTGCACCTCCAGTCTCCGCTAAATCAACACTTTATTTCGCCCAAATTCCATGTGTATTACAGTATTTCCATCTCTCTGTGCATAAAAGCCAGTCCTTCATTCATTCCTCTGGGAAAGTTTTCGTCCATGCTGTGGCTGCTGTTGGCGCGAGGGCTCCCAGCTGATAACGAAACTAGGAAATGCAGCAGCAAGTTTCTGTGATTTAGGCCTGTATGAATCTGAATAACCATCAGTGCTTGTCTTTCAAGCGATCATGGTCAAGAGAACAATAATCCTCTCGTAATCAGACAGAAACAACACTGTCTGTGCTTTTACTTTTGTCGCTTAAAGCCTGCAGACTGCAGTCTCCGGGTCCTCACATTTCTAAACATAGCGCCGTTCGGCCGCAACTGATTGCACCTCACAGGCGTCAGTGTTGCGACTCTCTGGTGGAACAACAGTGCGCATAAAACAGTATTTCTTCCTCGCTTCGTAATTATTTTAAGACACCAGAGAGAGCGCAAGTCTGGTCAGGACCCAAAGTGTTTTGGCCTGTTTGGCGGTTCTTGCCGAGGAAACATTAAAACCACCCAATACCAAGATTTCCCGCCCAATGCAGGTCTCGACTATGTAGTCTATAAACGGAATTCACAGAGTGAATTTTTGCCTGCTAATGTCTTAACTATGAGCACTCATGTCAGATAAGCACTGTTCAGCTCTGTGGGAAGCAGGTGGCTGGTGCCCCAGAACACCTGATGCTGTACCCACTCTGTTATGAACGTAATGGGTGATCTGGTGCATTATTATTATTTATTAACCTTTATTTAACAAGGTAAGTCCCACTGAGATCCAGAATCTCTTTCCCAGGGAAGTCTTTGTGGTAAAAAAACAACCCAAGCAGTTGCCTGTTGTAGCTGGAGCTACACCACTGAGACGGTCTTGGATCTGGATCCATGTTTTTAACTCAAATCCCTGCTCATGTTTCTAAGAAAAACTGAAATATACAAAATGTCAAAAATGTATGATGTACATTTCATGCCTTTTTTACGTAAATATGTTTTTTTACCTATCAAAAGTAACTTGGCGCTCTGCAAGTGTTTGATTCACAAAAAAAAAAATCTTGTGTATTGAGAACAAGAACTACTTTTATGTGTCAAGTGTGTCAACTGGCACAAACCTATTGAAAAGGCAGAGTCTCACCAAAAAAAAATCATTTGATGTTTTATTTTTAGATCATATTAATGGTGTTTCTGTGTTTGAAATTGTTTATTTTTTATTTATTTTTTTATTTCTTTTAGGCATTTGTGTCATGACATTCTCTGTGCCTATTTACATGCAGTTTGAATTAGGATTACTCAGATGAATTAGCATTGAAAAGGAATAATTCAATTTATTAATATCAATTTATTCAATTTCAATGAAACAATAAACATTCAGAAGCAGTGATTGATCAAGAAAGTCTAAGCAGATTATTAGTAGAGCAAATGAATAATTGTTCATAGCATCCCCTGTCCTTACCTTCCTTCTTGGCAAGAAAAAAGAGAAACCTCGAGGAGAACCACAGTGAAGAAGACATCCACTCCCATGGACAGACAAGCTGTAGATGTAACTAAAACTCAAACATGTTCCTGATTCATGACTAAAAAGAAATCAACCTGCCAACCCAAATGAGAGAGTCATGTGAGGCTCATTCTGTTTTCTGATTGGACAATCACCTTGAGAACCGAAACACCAAATGGAAACATCAACAACTGGACAACATGTTCATTGCTTTTTTGATAAAGAATCACTCAGATTTACAATGACTTTCAGTAAAAATAATAGTATATTTAGACATTGACCTTGTTTTTTCTTATGATCAGACCTCTGTTTGTATTCATACCTTGACAGTTTCGGCTGCACAAGTGTTACTTGGTGTTCCTGTGACGTGTCTGCTCAGCTGGTTTATACAGGTTTCGGCGCCATTTTCCTATTCGGGACAGTAGGCGCCATCTGCAGTCCGACCTCTTCAGAACTGTGTCCCAGGTGTGAGAGAGTTGGTTTGCCCCCTCGTCCCGATTTACAGTCTGGTTTTCGGATTTCGATGGCCTCCCTGATCCAGCGATGGTATTTGTTGCTTTCGGTGCCTATGACTCTGGCGTTGTCCCAGTCCATCAGGAACACCAAGTGACACTTCTGAAAAAGGCTACAATGTGCAGCCGAAACTGTCAAGGTATGAATACAAACAGAGGTCTGTTCATAAGAAAAACCAACACGTAACTATAACAGAAGACCTAATGAATTTAATCGGAAGACATTGACCTTGTATCTTTGACACATGTAGGTCATGTTTATGAAATCTGACATAAAAATCTTACATCTGGTTCCTTTAATATTGACCTCATTCTGAACACTGACTGCTGCATAATACACGTCCTTTAAACCAACTGGTATAAAGCGGTTTATCTTCCCTTGAACCAACTCTACTCCGCGCTTCAGCCCTGTAGGTGCACCAACTTAAGATTCCCAGGAGAATATATTACAATGCTGTGACATGCAGAGCGTCCTCTTTAGCACACATGACACATATGCAGTTCTACATGACGGCTGACGGCACGGATCCCCGCGGGCCCTTGAACACACCGCGGCGGCTGGATGGGGGGGAGGTGCGTTCGGGGACAGATTCCCTCCGACACTGTGTCAAACGCGGTTGGGAGCATGAAGCTAAAAACGCTGAAATATCATCTGACCAGAGCGAAATCCGTCAAATCCACAGAGCCGCAGCCCGGCTTCTGTCGCTCGGGAGATCCAGGAGGACGTAACAGGCAAGAGAAAGCACATTTTAGTTTCAGATGAAGGGTAAGTCTCTGCTTTGGAAAAGAAATCTCCGACTGAAAAGGCTTCAGTGGTTTACTTGAGCTTTGTTTGTTGAAGAAACCTTATTTCTATTAGCTAAAAAAAAAAAATTGTAAACTATTTGCGGCAGTCAACAACCACTCCTGACTTTCCTGACATTTTAACACTGTATTTATACACCAAAATTAGCTCTGTCTACTTTGAAAAGAGCTGTGGTTTCGATACTACAATTCTCAGTGAGGTTTGCAATTGAGATTTAGAAAAAGAGTTTTACAGTTAAGTCAAAGGCTACTCAGCTATCCAGCTATGTGCCAATCAAACCTCATACACCTTACTATGAGGTTCATTTCAAAACGGTATCACAAGACAGCGTATACACAACAAAAATTGCGTACAATGAGCACAATTTTCACGTCTTTTTTTGCGTAGCCTATATGTTGCATGTTATGAAAAAGCGTAAAAATCCCAAAATATTCATAGGTTAAAATACAAATGATTTTTGGTTGAAGCCTCTTGGGGACATTTTTTTTTTTCAGTTTAACTGGTTTAGGCTTCAAGTTACTTAAATGGGTATGTTTAGGGCTGGGGCTTGGGGGTAAGTTAAGATTAGGACACATCTGATGCTAGCAGTCTGACCACAAAAGCTCATTTTTACACAGCATCCGCATGTAAGTATTATCTTCATTTACAAACTCATTTCCATAACTACGAGTTCAAACTAGCTAACAACTAAGTAGTAAGCTAACTGGCTACAAGTTAATAATAATAATAATTTGCTATTTGTTACTAACAACTTGTTAGCTAATAGGTTAACAAGCTAACGACAAGTTACCTACTAGCAACTACAAAGTTAGCTTAGCCTAGCTTAGCCTACTACAAAGTAATTTTAATATTTACTTGCATGTATAAGCACAGACATTTACTGACATAGCAACATAATGGGTTAAGGTTTTGTATACCTACTATGCTAGCTTACTCTAAAGTAATGTACTGTCAGGTATTACTGAATTTGATGTGTATCTCCTTGAAGTAAGAGCTAATCTGTTAGATAGCCTTTTTAATAATTATTGAATATTCAATTATGTGTCTTGCAGACTACTTAAGCTGCACATCGTAATAATACAGAGAAAATATCTGTGTGTGTACATGTGAAAAAATACTTTGATTCTAAGTGGGGTTATTTTTTTACCCCACAAAAGTATTGGTAGGTCATGCATCCAAAAGTTAAGTTAAAGCAATACAAGCACAGAGTTTATTAAAAGAACTCCTACCATTTTTCAAACATATTAACCCAGTAAAAATGAAGCACAACTCGTTTAAGTCGTAAAACTTGAAATACAAGTACTGTAAAAGATAGAATGAACCATCTTTCATCCTATTTAATCCTCTACTCTGCGAAGGAATTAGCCTTTGTCTCCTGCGCCAGCCTCCTAAACACACATCTCTTATGTTTATACATCTTTTCAATTCCCCTCTGCTGATTTCATTTGACACCAGCCTTTTCCGTTTAAAACCCAGCTCTCTACCTCTCCTTTTCACTGTTCATCCCTCCCCAAAAGTGCACACACAATAGCCTTCAATAATAGAAAAATGTCATCTTCATAAAAGATACAGCTCTGTTCTGGAAGTGCCGGCGGATTCCTTTTTCTAATCCATTTGAGTAGCTCTAACCTCGGTCTTCCTGCGGTGGTTTTAAAGTCTTTGAACAGGTCTCGGTGGAGGGGAAAGGCAGCACTGTTTTAAAAGCGTGGGCACTTGGGATGGCGTCACAAACAGCATGCATATACATAAGAGCGCTTGAATATATGAATGCTGCTAGCTGCTGTTTTGGTTAGCGTCTAAAAAAAGTACAGGGATGACTCCTAAAATAAAAAAAAGGGAAGGCAGACCTGAGAAAGGAGAGGTGGAGGAGAAATGCTCACGTGCAGGGCTTGATTAGGTATGGCTTGAGAATATGCAGGGATGGCTTAGAAGATGTCTCATGTTTTAGAATGGTAAAAAGGTTCTTTCTGTTAGAACATATGGACATGCAGAATATGGCAGTGGTATGGGCAAAGTATATGTATTGGGTCAGGATGGTAAGCAAGCTCCTTGGTGGGTTTGTGCTGTTCTGATATTAGCATAACTTAGAGTCAATTTTATCCACATAGCCCTGCAATGAGTTGTCCACTATAAACAATGTTCAGACCAGACATGTTAAATCAATGTAAACTCGCTTCGTGAGCGTCCAGCAAAACTGTGGCGCAAAATTGCATCCAGCTCGTCAAAATTCGCTGATCTGGGTGTCTGCTGATACCGCATCTTGCAAAGTAAACGCTCCAACCTGCTGTGGACACAGTCGCCACCTCGTCAGGCGTTGACGCTCAAGTTAGGCACTGTTGAACTTTCATTGCCTGGACGTTCGCATACACCAGGGCTATTCAACTTAGTTGTTCTAAGGGCCAGAAGAGTCGGAGAGGCATAGCCCCAGGGCCAAATACTTGCACAACATATCACAATTTTCGCCAAAATTTGGGGATGTACAAAATATTAGGGATGCACCGATCCAGCTTTTTCAGTTCCGATACCAATTCCAATACTTTGGCTTTAAGTATCTACCCGATATCAGCTGATACCAGTGTAAGGTCTGAAATTGCTTCTCTTTCTTATTAAAACAAAAGACATTTTGTCACAAAGGGCTATGTAAGTGTTATTTATAGTGCAAGCCACAATTTAAAACTTAATCTGAATAAAATGTCCAATAATGTGAGACATTCTGGATTAACACCAGCCAGAATATTAGTCTCATTTTGCCCAATTAAAGGCACAAATATGATATCGGCTGAACGATATCATGGAGCCGATACCCGATCCATCAAAATTTCCTGGATCGGCACCGATATTGCGTCCCTACAAAATATGTCCTTTACAAAATGAGTTTCAGTGATTCTAGTAGGCCTGTATGGCTGCAGTCTCTAGACCAGTACTAAGTCTGAACCGAGTAACCATCATCACTCCGAAATCAGGTCAGATTAAAGATTAAAGTTATACTAAAACTACAATGGGAGCAACTCGGGTCTAAGATACACCCAGACTTAAGCCTGCAAACAAGAAATAAATTGTATATTTGCAATATTTGGAAGATGGGTTGAGGGCCAGATTAAATTTCCAGAGGGCATAGTTGGCTCCCGGGTCTTGAGTTGAATAGGCTTGACATACACCAATCAGACACTCTCCTGTGATGTTGTGACATGCTGCTCTGCTGTCACGTTTACTTGAGTCTTTTAATAACGTTTTTTTAATTGGCTTAGTCGCTTGTTGCTCTCTGAAAATTTGGCAACTCTGACACTGCTACACAATCAATACGGGACATGATCTGGACTGACAACGAGCTCACATGGATCGAATAAAAATGCTCATTGTGGTTTAAACAAAAAAAAAAAGCGTGTCGGGGCATAAAGGTGTCCTTGTCTTCCAACATCCCAATGCGCATAGGGCATTTAGGGTGCCTAAATATTCTGCAGCAATATTCGTTTTAACACTCAAAATTAGATGCTCCAATGCCGTCTGATCTGAACGCAGCATAAGGCCCAAAGTGATTGGAAAATATTTCAGCTATTTGCAATGCTTAAAAGAGAAAAAGCTGTATAAAATGACTGAAATGTAATCCAGATGTAAACTCAGTCTTGAAACTTGGTTGTTGATTACATTGGGTTTGTTTCAGTTTAGTCCTGTTCATGTATTTATTTCAGCGAATATAGCTGATTTTTAGTAGATCATTGCTAGTTGTTTGCGGAAAATGGATGTAAAACCTATTTGTAGTACATTTTTATAGTCCGGCCTTCAGATCACAGCTCTCTGACAAATACGGCCCATCGGGAAGTTTTCTCACCCCATCTATGCTTTTAAAATTAAAACAAGAAAATCTGCTTCAGAAATCAGTATTGAAAATTAGCCATTAATACTGGCATCGGCTGACAAACTTTTGGAATATTGGTATTGGCATCGGCCAAAAAAAAAACTAAAAAAACACATCGGTACATCTCTAGTGTGAACAAAGTCCATAATGTGTTTTTACTCTTAGCGGACTTGTATCTGCCTAAGGTCAACTGTTTAGTGTTTTAGTAAGAACCTTCTCTTATTTTTCTCTATTCACATGTTCTTCCTAGTTCCATTAGCTACAATTTACATTTGATTTTCACCCCCACAAAGTGCCACAGTGTCACTTTAATGAGGAGCATTACAAGCAGAGGCACTAGAAGACTTACATTTGGACAGTGGACTTCATTGTGAATGAACTTGAGCCTGCAACACGAGCTCATTTGTCCTGACATACATTTCAGGTTTTAGTTTTTTCATCCACAAAATGCAGCTTAGTAAGTGTTTGGGCAGGATTCCGAATTTGGGACATTTACTTTCATTTTGGGACAGTCTCGATTTTCCATGAGGACACATAATCTCTCTAAAAAAATGCAGGCCCAAAACAAAAAGCGTGCAGACAAGAAGACAGTGTTTCCGCCGCGTCGAGCCGATTCACAAAGACAAGCCCATCAAGCAGCTCGGACGGCTAAGCTAGCAGAAGCAGATCCGCTCTGACACAACACCTTTGTTTTATGTGAGTAACGTGACAGAATAAGGAGCGCCGTGTTCGAGATCGTGGTCCTGTCGGGATGTAGGCTGTGGCCCGCTGTCCTCGGCTGACACGAGAGCAGAGCACGGAGAGTCTACCGCGGTTTGGAATCAGTGAGGTTTGGTTTGGATTGACTGTTTCCAAATGGTGCACTCACTCATCACTTCAAAGTTCCATAGACATGTTCATGATTATAATGTTTCTGATTGTAAATGTGCTCTGCGCTATGACTTTTAAAGTGAATTAAAGTAAATCTGTTTTCTAAGAAGTACACTAACTAGTACAACAACTAAGAAGTACTCCAACTAAAGAGTAAACAAACAAACTAGTACATGAACTAAGAAGTACTCCAACTAAAGAGTAAACAAACAAACAAACAAACTAGTGCACCAACTAAGAAGTACTCCAACTATAGAAATACACAAACTAACTAGTACACCAACTAAGAAGTATTCTAACTATTGAAGTACACAGACTAACTGGTACACCAACTAATTAGTACTCCAACTAAGAAGTACTCCAAATATATAGGTACATAAACTAACTAGTACACTTACTAAGAAGTACTCCAACTATAGAAGTATTCAGAAGTATTTAAACTAAGAAGTAGTCCAACTAAAACTACTCCCACTAAGAAGTACACCAACTAAGAAGTATTTAAATTATAAAGTCAAACTAAGAAGTATTCCAACTAAGAAGTAATCAAACTAAGAAGTATTCCACTTAAGTTTTGAAGTACTTCAACTAAGAATCTGCCAAAACTCCAAGTAACTAAGAAGCAACTCCAACTAAGAAGTAATCAAAGTAAGACTTACTTCTACAAAAGTTCCTCCAACAAAGATTCACTCCACCTGAGAACTACTCCAACTAAGAAGTACTCAAAGTAAGACTTACTCCAACTAGTAGGTCCTCCAACAAAGAACCACTCCAACTGAGAACTACTCCAACTAAGAAGTACTCAAAGTAAGACTTACTCCAAGGTCCTCCAACAAAGAACCACTCCAACTGAGAACTACTCCAACTAAGAAGTACTCAAAGTAAGAATTACTCCAACTAATAGGTCCTCCAACAAAGAACCACCCCAACTGAGAACTACTCCAACTAAGAAGTACTTCAACTAAGAACTTCTTCCAACAAAAAAAAAACACCACAAGTGCCTTTAGCTACCACCAAAATTAATTCCCACCTAAATACTTACTAAAAATAGGCTACATATCTTAAAGTAACATTTTGTAGCTTTCTGCATGATTGCAATGTTATATTCTCGAGCTACACTGCACTGTTTTTATGTCCATAAATCATCTATTTGGAACAGTGGAGCATTAGCATATCAGACCAGATTGGTTTGATTATTTCTGAATGTAATTTGTTTTGCAGCCAGAAAATGGTACTCTAACTCAATTCCAGATGTGGGAAACAACATGTCAAAATATCAACAATTTTAAGTATTTCTGTGTCTAAAAAGTTAGACAGTAGACCTTTTAGGTACGACAAAACAACCTCCTTAATGAATTGACACTGTATTTTAGTCAACATCATTTATACTTGCTGCTAGAGTCTGTTTTCAATGGGAAACCACCATAACATGAACAGAAACCCAGCCTATACCACCCTTCAAGTCTATAGACATTCCCTTTTCAATGCACAAATCCATCTCCAGCCTCCCCGCTCCGCAAACCCGACCTGTCACTTTATTATCGCCCAAATTGGCTGCAGTTGTTTTGACAAATATGCAAATCCAATCTAATAAATTAGCCAGACGAACGAGCTAGCGCCGACGGGAAAGAGAGAGCGAAAAAAAAAGAGAGAGAGAGAGGAGGATTCTATTAGGAACTCAGTCATGTTGAATCAACCTGTCACCTCGGCTACGCTAGCTCCAAACGAACAGGCGAGAAGCGGCGTGATGGAGACATAACCGTCAGAATCGCGCCGCCGCACTCCGCTCCTAATAAGGCCACTCATAAGTTTTCATAGCGCGGAGAGACCTTTACACGCTCGCTAAAGCTAAAGGGTTGTTTTAAGAGTCGCTGTAGATTTAAATGTACTCGTAAAGATGGGAAAAGGAGGATGTGTGGAAAGTGATAAAAGGGTTCGGTTCACTGCAGCGTGACAGATGAAGCAGAGAGGAGATGGTTTCTACAAGAGGTTCGACGAAAGACGAAGTATTAGCAGTTCATGTTGATTCTTGCGTAAGTACAGTAGATTTATCGGCTCAAACGCAAACGAGGTTGTCAAAGATTGTCATGAAAAGCAAGCAGTTGATTACTTATAGCTGGGCGATGTTGACAATAATGGACATCTGATATATAATGAATGATTTTTGACCATAATTTCACCTTGTTACCTTTATTTGAAAGTGTATATTGTAGCTTTCTTCAAGTGTATTCTTAACTCTTTCCCTGCCAATGATGTTAATTTCATCATTAACTTTTATTCTATGTTGGCTCTCTGATGCACGTGCTGATTTTGTCTACAGTCAAATACATGATGCAGTTTCACAGATTCACCAGCAGAGGAGGGAATTGGGTGAACTCAAGGACCCAGACTGTGAAGTACATGTGCTATTTGTTTACTTTTAGGCAGCACAGTTGGCTGTGTTTTACGTGATCAGCTGCATCTGAAGGCTGTTTTTCTTTTCAAACAGATTACAGGCGAAACATCTTGAACTAAAAACACTGTTGAGTAAGTTTGGAGCAGATATTTGATCTTTAAAATGAAGAAAAGACGATCCTACTGGACTAGGACTCTGAGGAGAACAGCACATGCAGCGAGTCCAGAAACTTCCTCTTCTGTGAGCGAGTAAAAGTGTCATAGTAAGTCAAAATACTGTATTTCTTTATGTTTGGAGGGTTCAATATAATTTGTTGGTTTAAAGATGAAAAAAGACACTCCTCCTCATTGTTTGAATCATGTAAACCTCATTATAGATAGTTCCCACGACCTTTCACCCAGTTCGCAAAAACCGGAAGTCGGCCATTTTGGAAGGTTAGTGTGTAGTGCGTGAAAATTTGTGAAAAGTTTTAATATCGCTCTTATCTGCAGTGTGCCTCGTGAGTAAACAAACGTCTCGTCAGCGTAATCAAGAGAGTAATGTCACTTAGTCAAGATATGAACAAAAATGTGGCTAAATGGGAAAAGGTGATCCATATGAAATGGAAACGTCCTCTGTGATGCCTGTCTACTGTGACTGAACTTATAACAGGACAGATTTTTTTTTTGTCAACAGTAAGTGCGTATACCATGGATAAAATAATGTGTAATTTCTGTCAATTTTAAAATATAAGTAATGTTTTGTTATAAAAATGTGCAAATGGAAATAGAATTTCTATTTGCAGAGTACTTTTATAGACTTGCAGCATCTGTTATGTATCAGACCATAGAAATGTTACTGTGTATTAGAAAAACAAAAGTTGTGCACAATGTTATATTCCTTTCTTGCTTTATTACAGATATCAATGGCAAAATGCATTCAGTAAAGCCACAACCATTTGATTTTTACTTCTTTGGATACTACCTCCTCACGGATAACAATGTTCAGATTTGCAATAAAATATTACAATATTCATGTCTTTCTGTTTTTAAAGGGTAGGAACTGTAGGAACTGTCTTATCTTCAAGAGGTGACAGTTGTGATGTTGGCCTTCCTTTCAATCTTACTGGATTTTTCCACACAGTGTATTTTCAATTGTAGAAACTTCATTATTTCAGAATAGATGACTTGCAACATACGTCACTTCCCGTGCCGCCAAAAGGGTGCCGCCCCGTTTCGGTGAAAACAAAGCCCCGCGTACATTGAAAATAATGGGAGATGATCGATTGTAAACTTCAGATACACGTCTAAAAACTACATTTAGTGTTTTGTATCATGTAGTAAAAGACAAACGGAAGGCAAAGGATCAGCGGTTTGACTTTAGACGCTTCACAGACAGAACGGTAAACGTTTTAAACTGACCCAATTGACCCAATGCTAATCATAAGTGCCTGTATCAGACGTGTGTATTTTCGTATTAAAACACCCGTGGATGCTCACGTTTTATGAGAAATGAGTTGACAATCAAAAAATAAAATTAATATGTATTAATCCACAAAATGATTTGTCTTTTTTGTGCTATGCTAGCTTGATATCAAGAAACATACTTTTAACTGTAGCTAAGATTGTGCTTGTTTGTTTTATTCATGTCTCTAATTTATTGTGTTGGATTTCGTTAAGTTAAATTAAATGTCTGATGTCGTCTTTACTGCAATGTGGAGATTTGTGGTCAACACATAAGGAAAAAACTAGTGTACATACCCGTGGGCTCAAGCTAGTTAGCAGACTAGTTACTTACAATAATGAACATTATTATAATTCAATATCAAACACACAGAGCCTGGTCAAATAATTACATCATTTATTTGTTATAAAATTACTAAACGAATTCGAATAAATGAGTTACTTCTATAAACGGCCAGTGTGTGGAGCCGTTTAGCCGAGGCAGAAGCTAGCTCTAATCAGCAGACGTATCTTAATAAAACACTTTCTTTTTCGACTGTTAGCTTTAGTCTCACACATCCTTACAAACGTACGGCTGTTTTTCTATGGCTCCAGTGGCTAGTTTTCAATTTATTTGGCCAAAAAGGATAGAAAAGCTGAATATTTGTATCTACCGCCATTGACTTGAATGGAATGTTTTCACCGAAAGTGGGCGGGTACTTTTGTGGAGCAGCAAAAATGCCCGTATGTTGCAAGTCATCTATCAGAAAGATTTTTATTGCCATTGTCAGTGAACAAACAATTCACAAACTAGGAACTTGCTGCGATGCTAATGTGCAACATATAACACAGAAAACACAAATAAAGAAGAAAAACTATATAAAAAATATCAACTATAATAAAAATATTATAGATATACAAAATGAAAAGTAAGGGCAAGCATGGCCAATAAAGTTAGGCAATAAAAAATATACACAGTCATCAGAACAATAGTGCAATCTGTCAGTGCAAAGATGAATAAACTGGTAGGTGATGGTAACTTCTGAGTTGTTCCTAGTTTCACAAACTAATATGGATCATGTTCAAGATTTAGCCAAGGTTCAGTCTGAGACGGCTGGGGTTCATGAAGTCAATTCAATCTGGTTCTTACAGCAGTGTGTTTCTTTTTTGTGGAATGTCCTTTCTTCCTTTGGTTATACCTGGAAATACAAAACAATTTCAGGCATTTCGGACAAGAGGTGAAGAGGTACATTTCTTTCTGGAGTTTGAATAAATGAGATCACACAATTGCTATGGAAAGTAAAAATAAAATAGTGTATTACGGTATTCATTACTCATAATCATAATTAGGATTTTATTATTTTAAAACATTTACAAATACTATCTTTTTTTCAAATAAACTGCTTCTACCTCTATCCAGTGTTTGGTAAGTTACTGTAAAATTGTAATACACAATTTTTTACTAGTTACAGGGAAAAAACGAAAAAAAAAAAAGAATACATATTTTTACAATATTACTGTCTCAAAAATGTTACACTACTGTGATTTATTAAACCATACTAATCATGTTACATTTATTACTGATTTAATTGATTGAAATGTGATGTCACAACTAATTTTTCCTCATAATATTTTATCCACCTTTAAGCCAACCCAGTATTTTAGTGGTGTTTTGGTCCTGAAGTGTAGTTTTCAATAGAGTATAAAAGCAATTAATTTCTATGCAAGTAACTTGAGATTGTAACTAGTAATATATTGTCAACATTTTTATAAGTAATGAGTTACACTACTTAGTGAAAAGGAGAATCTATTACAGTAACTAGTTATTTTTGTTAGTTAAGTTAGAAAGAAGTGATCTCATAAGTAGGCTGGCCCAAATTAAGCTAAGCTTTTGGCTTTACTTCACTTCATGGAATAGCTCCAACAAGTAGGTATTTACTCGAAATAAACACGCTATAAAAGATTTAACATACCGGTAAGAAAATGTGCAGAACAGATCCTTGAAGTCCGTGAGTGTGCGTCTTTGCGGTTGAAGTTAGCTAACCACATACGTCTCCTTTCCTCCGCCAGTTTCTTAGTTTCTTCTCCCTCTGCAAGCCTGACTTTTGGAATTTTAAAGAAAGCGAGTTTTGCCTTTCCGCTGGCTTTATTTGAACAGCATTTTACCTAACACGTATTCGGCATGTTTACATGAAAATATGGCTAAGATCCCAGTCCAAATAGCGTACCGCAGCGAACCTTCCAAAATGGCGGATCCCTTAAAATTTTCCCGGATGTTACGTCATGTGGGAAGCATGTATTACTCTACATTATTTCATTGTAGTAGGGTTGTCAAAAAATCGATTCCCCGATGTTAATCGATACTAATACCGATATCGATACATGTTTGAACAAGTATCGATATTTTAAGCCCCTCCCCCCTCTCGCACGCTAAGCCCGCCCCCTTCTTCTCTTATCGGAGATGGAATTAATGATATCAAATACTGTATATATGGCCTATATACTACATAAACAGCAAATGTGTCTGATAATAGAACAACGCCCAGCCTTAATGTAAAGGTTCATGAATCAAGTTAATAATAAACAAATCATATATTAAAATGCTATTGTTTTAATAATATCAAAAAGAAGAATATAAATAAAAAAAAATAATAAAAAAATAAAAATACTATCGTAAGAAAAGAAAAAAATTAAGTTGGCACCGTAGTATCGAAATCGGTATCGAGCATCAAGTTTTTTTTCAAGTGTCGAATCGAGTTTGAAATTTTAGTATCGTATTTTTAGTATCGTGACAACACTACATTGTAGTGGCTCATATTTTTTCACCAAAAAGTACATCAGAAGAAAACGGCACTGACATGAAGTTTGATTTTGAAACGCTGAAATCTGATGAAAACAAGGAATTTCAAACCCCTTTATAAAGGGATTTATATAGAAAAGTATTTTTTTTAATGAAGCAGACACTTGTAGGTCTCATTTGATGTTCAACATGTCATGATTCCAGTTGCACGAAATTGTGAGTGGATCTGTGAATATTGTTTAAAATGAGTAAAAAGACCTGGCAGGGAAGGAGGGTCAAAGCCAGAATAGGTCTAGCAGTGAAAGAGTAAAACAGAGTAAAAATACTGATTTAATGGCATATTTAATAGTGATGTATTTATACTGCATATTGAATTTTGGCGCTCTAAACCTTCCATTATTATGACGTTATAATTGTTGCAACATTAATGATCTAAAACAGCCGAATTTCTGTGCAGAAAAGTGCTTTTTATTTCTTCCCAAAAGATATCTCAACATTTTCAGTGAAGAACAATATCCGTGACAGCCAAAAATCTTCCCAAGTACACCTTAAGAACAAAATTGAACACTTTGTGCTTGAGGCCTTCTGTGAGTATTACGCTGTGAGAAGAAGCACTAAGATCTTCCAGGACCTGTTCCCAGAATTCATCTGGCTCCTGCTGATGCGCAGACTAATGCCACAAATACTGATACTGACTGAGCTGTGAAAATGTGGCGCGTCTCATGCCAAAATACCAAATCTCTCTGTAGAATGAGTCCAAGCGGAGAACAAAAGACACTTTTTCTTATAAATTAGATTGGATTTTGCCATAAAATATCTAAAAGGCCAATTCACATATTTTCAGTCTGGTGAGTTGTCTTAGTCACTAGACCCATTTACTTTTTGTATTACAACAAAAAACTTAAACTAAATTCTAGTTGCTCAACATGTAGATTTGACTTTTTTGAGTTTTTAATCCTGTCATAACTTCTTTCTTCTCTGAGCCTCAGAAACACTGTTCTGAATGTTCCAGATCTGTGATGTCATACTGTAGATCTCTGACATCTTCGCTGTTTTTATGTCCATAAATGATTCAGAGTAGCTTGAAGCATTTCTGCAGCATTATTATATCAGGCAAGATTATCTGGATTATTTCTTTTGCAACATTTATTTTGTAATCCATCAAATTAAATTCCTAGCATGCACATAGGCGACGCAACCGTTAAGCGAGGGTATGCGCGTCCAAGAGACCAGAGCCTGGAATCTAATGCTGCATTGAGACCAGACAGCGTTTAAGCGTCCAATTTCAAGCAATGCCCCAACAGACGCCCTAAACGCCCCAAAGCGCGTTGGGGGGCAAGAACACTTTTTATGGCCCGACGCCATCTTTGCATTCCCGCTTTTTTGTAAAACGCTGTGTTTATCACATTGGTAGAGCACGTAGAGAGAAAAGAAGGAGCAAGGGAGAGAGACTTTCTTCTCCTCCAGGCAGGTCTTTTACCCTCTCTGCTCCTCCATTGCCACGTCGTACTGCAGTGGTTTAAACACGCCAACGAGCATTTGTAATAGATCCATGAGAACTCTGCGTCACTCCAGATCATGTCCCGTATTGTTTGTTTTGCTGTGTCGTCAGATTTTCAGAGAACAATGAGCAACCAAGCTTTTGAAAAAAAATAAAAAATAAACAAATCAACCTTTCATTAATAAAAGTAATTGAAAAGTTTCAGTAAACAGTCCTTTTTTCCTCCTGATGTGAGAGCAGATCAGTGTTTGACGCTGGAAAGTTTAGCAGCAACCAACTTGGGCGTCGACGCCTGATGAGGTGGCCAAAGCGTCCGCCGCTGGTTGGAGCGTCTACTACTACTAAATTCAAGACACAAATTTGCTGGACACCTCAAGACACAGGTTTACATTGACTTAACATGGAAATTTGACACTCCGACGCTGTCCGGTCTGAAAAACACGGTTTAGCAAAGATGACATGACAACTGGCCAACACATACCTGGTTTTTGAAGGTAACTTTTGGGAGAACGCAGCCACCATCTTCCAGTCTATTGTCTTTTTGTCTGTTTAACATGATCTTGTTTGACTGCATACTTCTATTTCTTTGCTGTTCTTGAACTGTGCATTGCAACTCTAGAATATCCCCATTGCAGGACAAATAAAGCAATCATATTCTGACCATTTTGAAGAGAGAGCTTTGTTTATTGCTTCATTCCAGCAGTCTCAATCTGTGGATGTGTTCTGTCATGTTTGTGATGTTCTATAGTTAGATCTGCTTCCACCACAGACACACCTGTACGCGTACGCTAACATGTGTGTACAGTGTGTGCCCCCCCGCAGAGAGAGAGAGAGAGAGAAACAGTCTTTTAACCTGCTTTAGCGCTGGTTAGCTCCTCTGCTCTCTCTAATGCAGGTGCACCAGCTGAGTCGGAGCCAGGAGAAGCATTTTATCCAGCATTCTGTGTAAGCGCTTTGAAAATACTCGCATTTATGAGTCGTTTATAGTTGGGGGGGGGA
Organism: Mugilogobius chulae; assembly: GCA_038363315.1. Taxonomy (NCBI): domain Eukaryota; kingdom Metazoa; phylum Chordata; class Actinopteri; order Gobiiformes; family Gobiidae; genus Mugilogobius; species Mugilogobius chulae. The sequence goes on along the minus strand of CM076406.1, from coordinate 14,647,313 downwards.
AGCACTCGACTGGTACAATAAAAGATCCAAACCAAATGAAACGGTGTAATGTTTTTGGATTATTTCTTGTGAATCCTGACTTTTTCAGTGGCAGCCTTATTCTCTCTTTGACCCTCCTTGTCTGTGACTGATCTCTTTTTATAGGCATTTGAAATCCCTTGGCTTTTTGGTGAAAGAATATGAGCTACTACAATGAAATAATGTCTTTAGAACAAAAAACATGAGCTTTACATGATTAAAACAATGAAGATTAATATCTTTTTCATCTTTATCCCAAACAAAAGCTGTGTTGTAGACGAGAAAGCAGCAGCACTTTTCTACTTTCTGATGTAGATTCTATAGATTTAGCCTCTTTCAGAGCCCCCATATCAACTCATATAATAAAAAGTCATTGACGTAAATATATGTTCTTGGCTATTTTCACCATTGGCAGAGAAAGAGTTAAGAGAGAACGCGCTATCACACGCTCAGACATGTCGATAAGCTAACAAAACAAACAGATGAACTTTGTGTAATTTACTGAACAATCCGGCAGTCTTAAACAAGCAACGACTTCTGGTGCATAGTCACATTTTTGCCTCTGTGCTGCATTTTAGCCTTGTTTGTAATGCATTGTGTGTAGATTATGTTGGATTTAAAAGATGTAAATAGTGCTTTGTTTGACAAAAAGGAAACGGCTGATGTTAAAGTAGCTTGGGTTTCTAATGCTATCGAGTCAACAATTAAGGTTAGCATCACTCAAAATGATCAGAATCAAGGCGTCATTGGGCGAAAAGTGTTATTTTCTGTGTCATTTTGCCTTTTTTCATCTGGTTTTCATTTGGTACTGAAATTAGCCACGAAAGACCCAACTTTCAGACCTCACAGTGCCCCCTTTAGGCTCGATGATTGGACAAAAGAAAACACAGACTCAAGCCAAAACCAGACGGAACGCAGATTTGATCCTGTGACAAACCGCCACATTTCCAGTGATGAAAACTTTATTTGTTGTTCCGATAGGCTTAGCAAAGCAAAGCTAGCGCATTAGCATCAGCTGTTTCCTGTTTGTGGAGACAAAACACTGTAATGTGTCCAACATTATCCAACCTCAATGCATTCAATAGAACGTGCTTAAAAAGCAGCTCAGAGTCGCAGACAGTGTTGCCAGATGTACGATAATTATCGTATTTGTACGATAATTTCTACCCCTGTATGATGTACGATCAATAATTCTAAGTCACTGTATAAACTCTATGTAAATGTACGATAAATTCGAAGCGCCAGCTATTTTCTTCGTCTTGACTAACTTGAAGTCACCTAAAAGACTAAAAAACTGATCCAGGATCAGCAAATACTTAAACAGCATGCTCTTTTAAAGTGTTCTTTGATATTATTGGTCAACAGCACCATAGTTCCTCATGTCTGCGTCTGCCTCAATGTGCTGAACCAAACGTAAATACACAATCTTGCCGCATGGGCAATCATGGAGACATTGAACAAGGGAAAGAGTGAGTGAATCAACGCTTTATTTTACTTATAAAGTATGATTGAGTTCTATTCATATTATTTTGGGCTGTTACAAGGAGAAAGCTTTCTGTGTGCAATGCATTAAACAGCAATGTTTATTATTTCACCCTCCCAACTGAGCGGAACATATTTAAAAATCATTATCGTCTAAAGAGGCTTTATTTATTCTACCAATTGCCCTGGCCCAAAATGGAAACCAGTTTGGATGTGTACAATCAAAATACGATAATTTTCAGGCTCTGGTACAATATTTCAACATTTCCCACCTGGCAACACTGGTCGCAGAGGCTTTCAAAAAAGTATAATAAATTTATGAAAACGTGACAATAATCCAGAAGTAGTTTCTTGTTTACACCAGCCTGATCCTCGATCCACAGCACCACAGATTTGAAATTATTACACGTCTTTTTTGTGAATCCCTCAGATTGACGGTAAAAAATTCAGTTACATTGTTTTTTTTTTCGTTTTTAGTTTTTTTAAGAGAGCATGTGTAATGTGTGACGTCAGCTGCTCAACTAACAGACCCTCGAAACACTCTCCATCATTAAGTGAACCGGTCTGTGGGGACCAGGCTAATGGAAACGTGGCTTGTTAATCTCAGCGGGACAGCACACTGACCTGCGGAGGGCCTGGGGTTACAGGCTCTGATAACACACTGACCTGCGGAGGCGCTGGGTACAGGCTCTGATAACACACTGACCTGGGAGGGCGCTGGGTTACAGGCTCTGATAACACACTGACCTGCGGAGGGCGCTGGGGTTACAGGCTCTGATAACACACTGACCTGCGGAGGGCGCTGGGGGGCAGTTTCCCCGGCTGCGGTCTGAAGCCGTACTGTAGCAGCTGCTCTGGGCTTCGGGCAGCTCTCCTTTCTCCCTGAGCATGGCCGTCGCCGCAGACGAGATGATCCCCACTCCGTCTCTCACCCGGGTCTCCAGCGGGTACTCCCAGTCGTCGTAGGACACCGAGATCATGCCCAGAGGAACACCTGGAGAAAAAGTTGATTATATGTTTTTTTTTTTTAATCAGTCAAACTATTGGACGTAGATTGATCCTAGATGGGAGGGTTGGAACTAGTGCAGGACAAGAATAGGTCCTGTTTGTTTTATTTCGAAAGATCAAGTTTAGAGATGTATCACCTTTTGCTGATGCACTGTAAAAAATCTAAAGGCCAAAAAGTGAAACTATCTTGAATCTTGTGTTGATAGAACTGACATTATGAGTCGAAGCTTTTCGACTTAAACTTTCAAGTTATAAAGAAAGGCAGAGAGAAAAGAGAAAGAGAGAGAAGAGAGAGAGGAGGAGAAACAGGAGAGGAGAGAAAGAGGGAGAGGAATGGGAGAAAAAAAGAAAGAAAGGGAGAGAGAGAAGAAAGAGAGGAGAAAGACAAAGGCAAAAGAGAGAGACAGAAAGTAAGAGAGAGGGAGAGAGACAAAGGAAAAGAGAACGAGAGAGAGAGAAACAGTAAAGGGGAGAGAGGGAAAGAAAGAAAGAGACAGGAGAGACAGAAGAGAGAGAGATACAGGGGAAAAAAGAGAAAGAAAGACAAGAGAGGAGAGAGAGAGAGAAAGAGAGGAGAGAATGGGAGAAAAAAGAAAAAAGAGGGAAGAGAAAAGAGGGAGAAAGACAAAGGAAAAAGAGAGAGAACAAGAGAGAAGATAGGAAAAAAAGAGAGAGAGACACAGGGAAAAAGAGAGAAAAGAGGAGAGAAAGAGAGAGACAGGAAAGAAAGAGAGGGAAGAAAGACACAGGGAAAAGAGAGAGAAAAAGAGAAAGAAAGAGGAGAGAGACAAGAAAGAAAGAGAGAGAGAGAGAAAGACACAGGGGAAAAGAGAGAGAAAAAGAGAAGAGAAAGAGGGAGAGAAACAAGAAAGAAAGAGAGAGGGAGAAAGACAGGGAAAAAAGAGAGGAAAAAGAGGAGGGAAGAGAGAGAGAGAGAGACAAGAAGAAAGAGAGAGAGGGAGAGAAAGACACAGGGGAAAAGGAGAAAAAGAAGAGGAGAGAGAGAGACCGAGAGCGAAAAAAGAAGCAAGAGGGGGGAGAGACGAGAGAAATGAAGAAGGAGAGAGAGGATATTAGACTCACTGGTGAATCGCCTGTTGCAGATAAAACAATGGCTCTGCGAAAACTCTCTGCAGCCAAAATGCAGACAAAACAGAACAACACAATATACTACGGAAATCTCAAAAAACGTACGATAAGCACGTTTTCACACTTTTTGTTAAGAGTATGTTTAGACTTCAAGTTACTAAAAAGGGTAAGTTTAGGGCTGGGGCTTGGGATAGGTTTAAGATTTACCCGTTAAACCCAAAGAAAAATGTCATCACGTTGAATGCAGAAGGGTTTGGAACCAAAGACAGAGGCAATTCACTTTTGTCATTCAAAGTTACGAGAATTCAATCTCAACCCCCTTTTTTTCCCCATTTCTAAAACTCAAGATGGCCAACGTAGCTGATAGATTAATATCGTTTCTTTGTCTTGTCTTGCTTTGCTTTTGAACAACCAGGAACTTATGAAATTCCTTTCAAAACCTGATAAACAAACTGTGTTTGAGAGCCATCACACTGAAAAAGGACAATTTTGCCACTCCTCACGCTCCACATTCATGACAACAACTAGTTTATAGCCAAGAAAATGTCAAGAAAACGAGATATACAACAAAATGTCCAAAAAGATAAAACAGCACGTTTTCCCGCTTTGGTTTTTACGTCAGTATGTTACAAAAAGCCAAAAAAATAACCACAAGTTTTGGTTGAAGCCACGTGAATGACATTTTCTGGGGTTCATAGATAGTTTAGGCCCAGACAGCCACTAGGTTAAGATTAAATCCAAAGAATAATGTCGTCACGTGGCTTCAACTAAAAAGTCGTGGTTATTGTACATGGTTTTTGAACTTTTTGTATTTTTACGTTTTCTTTCAGGGATGGGACGATTTAAATTTGCACTCACGATATTGTGACCAAAAATAATCGCGATTATGAATCATCGCGATAATTTTACTAAGCGTAAAAGTGCACAAATTCAAAATCACTGAAAATTTATTAACGAGCAATATGAACCTGTTTGAACAACCACTTATTTTGGTCTAAGTAACAATCAACAATGATTCAAAGTGAACAAATTTTACAAAGTTGAACAAAAATCTAACTTTGTCTCAGAGTCATTAGTTAACTTTAACACATGAACCTTTTTTTTGTTTACCATAATAGCCCTTTTCACGTTGCTGTGACTTGGCTAGTTCCGGTGCGAATATACCATGGATCGTTGTTTCCGGTCAGTTCATTCCCTCGGAAGGCTAGCTCAATGTCGTAAATCTAATGAAATAATTAATTGACCAAACTGGACAACAAGTGACAGCCAGACATTTGCAGTGAGTTCACATACGAGGTAAATACTTCACCATGTGTTTATAAAATCTGCCGTTTTGTCTCTGAAGCTAATGCTAACCTGTATTTAATTTATTTATAAATTTAAAATAACTCTACAAACTGAACTAGCTTTATACAAAAACACTTCGGACGAGGATGTCATGTATTTTTATCAAATTGTCGCAATATATTGCACTATTTTATTTGTTAGCATTTAGCATTACGCCAACTTACGCACTTTTTTAAACACACAGTCTTTCTCTGGTGAAGTATTTCCTTCGTATGTGAAGCCTCTGAACTGTTACCAGTGGTTATAGTAGGTGAAATCCGCTCACTGCTTTGAATTTTTTTAATATTAATTAATATTAGCGCATCTCAGCAAATTCCCCATAAGGAATGAATGGACAAGAAGGAACTATCTACAAGTATCTCGCAAACCGGAGCTAGCATAGCCGCAGCGTGAAAAGGGCCTATACAGCTTCTTACTGAGTTCACAGCAGTCAGATTCTAGAGGCTCTTATGAAGCCACATTGCGATTATATCACGTACGATATCACAATTATGAAAAAACTCCCATCCCTATTTAGTATGCCAGTTCTGGATTTCTGTGTTTGGTTGTTTGCAAAGTGACTGTCAAAGTGTGTAAGGACTGGCTGCTCAAAGAACCAGCTGCCTGAATCCACTAAAACATGTTCCTCCTTCCCTCTTTGATCAGAACTCTTCAGAAAAAGAAAGCCAGATCTCAATTGGACTTTCCTGGTCAAACATAGTTCAATTAAAATGATAAAATAAAATAGAATTTTCTCATCTTCTTTTTTCTTCATATAAAGGGAAAAGAAAGAGTGAAGAAAGAGAATAGAAAGAGAAACAAAAAGCGAGAGACAACTTAAGAAAATGAGAGACAGAGAAAGGAAAAAAAGAGAAAGAGGTAGAAGAGAAGAGAGAAAAAAATAAAGAGCATAAAAAAAGAGAGGGGTAGTTAAAGAGAGAGAAAGAAAGAAGAGAGAAAAGAGGAAAGGAGAGCGAGAGAAAATGGAGAGAATGAAGGGAGAGAGAAAATAGGAGAAAGAGTGAGAGAAAAAAGACAAGAAGTGAAACAAAAGAGAGGAAGGAAGGATAGGGAGAGGAAGGGAGAAAGTGAAGGGAAAGCGATAGAATAGAAAGAAAGAGAAAAAAGAAACGAGAGACTGGAAAGAGAGTGAGAGAACAGCGAAAGAAAAAAGAGAGAAAGTGGAGAGAAAATAGGGAGAGAGAAAGAGTGAAAGAGAGAAAAGACAGACAGAACAGAAAGAGAGGGAGAAAGAGAAAAAAAAAGGAAGAAAGAAGAAAGAAAGACAAAAGCAAGGACAGAGAGGAAGAAAGAAAAGAGAGAGGAAAGAGAAAGAGAGAGAAAAAGAAAGTGGAGAGAGAAAGGAAGACAGAAAAAGAGAGAAGTGAAAAAGAAAAGAAGAAAGGAAGGGAAGAAAAGAGAGACAGAAAGAGAAGAGAACTCATCCATATTGTGTCTTCTCATTCACATGCCACTTTAAGGACCCTGTCAATCTCAAAAGCCAAGTATAAAACAAGAAAAAACCAATAATCAATTACAAAAATATCATCAGTGTCTGCCCAACGACTTCACAACAGCAAAACAACCTAACTACCAACCTCCTGCACCTGCACCACCACCCCATCCCTTCATCTTACCCACTTTTGACCTCACCTCGTGTCAGCTCTGACCTGGCATCGTCGCCTCGGTCTGTCAATCAAAGCTGTCACTTTCCTTTACTTATTTATCCTAACTTGTCTGTGCTGTATAGTGCTTTCTCCGGTTCTCCTTTTTCCAAACTCCAACAGAACAACAGAAACCCGACCAGCGCGGAAAACATCTCGCCTGTCACTCAACCCAAACGCGCTTTTAACTAATCCAACAGGAACCGCGGAGAAGCGAAGTATACGCAAACGGTTTTTAAAAGGGAAGAGAGAAGATGAGATGGGTTATTAAAATAGATTTATCTGCGGCGGAGATGATAATGATGATGCCAGTTCTTGTGTGTTTGTTTTTTGTGTTGTTTTTGGCTCAATTTGCGAGTGAATAAAAGAGAAGAGGAGAACAAGACAGCGTGGTACTGTAAAAGTTAGACTTGTGAAGTGTGAGAATCGGGAGGAGCTAGAATGAGGTCTGTATGTGTAAATAAAGGTCTAGAAAACAAGAATAAAACGCTAAATACAGCTTAATTCACACCTATTGTGATTTTTTCCATTTATTTAGGTAGAAACTACGCCATAAGTAGTTCAATAATTCATATTTTGCTCATTGCAAAAGACAAAAATGTGTTAAATAGGCTCAGAAATAGAATAGGTCCATTGACTTACCGTTCAAAATTGCAGAACTGTTAAGACCCGCCTCTTTCTTGTAAAATTTTACTTTAATAAGCCACAGATGTAAAAAAAAAAAAATCTAACTTTTTTTGCTGTTGGAAAGTGTCCACATGACCATTTTGAACCCTCCATGTTTTACTCAAAATCTTAATTTTTGAATAAACGCAAGTAGTGGGCAGGGATAGGTGGCAGGTGAAGACAGGGATTTTCTGAGCACTGAAGCTTAACTCTAACATGCATGAATCAATCCAAACACACTTTCGGCAAACTAATGATGAGTGAACACTGCTGTAACATGATAAAAATTCAGAAAAGTAGATTTTGCATAATAGGTCTTCCTTAATGGATGTCAATGATTTTAGATAGAGAAATATCAACAAAATGTAAAAAAAAAAAACGCTTTCACGCCCTTTTTTACATCAATATGTCACATATAGCCAAAGTGCATAAGGTGTAAAACAACCACAACTTTGGTTGAAGCCACGTGGCAACAATTTCTTTGAGTTGAAGTTAGACCTGTTAAACCCAGAGAAAATGTCGCCACATGACTTCAACCAAAATGACCTCTCAGTTCCGCGGGCTGGCTCTGCACAGACCCTAGGACATGATCATCTGTCCTGGCTAAGCAAGAAGCCTGAAAGCTGCACTTCCCAGAGATGGGGACTTGAGACTCGGACTCGAGTCTGACTTAAGTCCCTGTTTTGAAAGCCTTGGACTTGACTTGGACTCGTGGCATAGAGACTCGGACTGACTTGGACTCGTGGCCTTAAAGACTCGGACTTGACTCGGACTCGTGGTTTGGGACTCGTGAACATCACAAAGTCTTTCACACATAAAAAAAAAATCTGCACTTTCGCTTCATTTCTCCTCCGCTCCGTCTCTGTCAGACGCAGCAGCAGCAGCCCTGCACAGGAGCTGAAGCGCTGTGATTGGCCAAAGCTCAGCTCCAGGAGCTGCTCTCATTGGTATCTGACGCATGTCCGCCTCCTCCACGCTCTGGATTGGCTGTCTCTGTTCCTGTGTGGGTGCCGGGTGCAGCGCTGTGCTGTTTCTCAAACGGCGCGCTCTTTTCGGACTGTATTCAAAGCAACGAGAGAAAAAGTCTTCTCTACCCTGCACTAAAGGAGCGATTAATCTCTCTTGTGCATATTAAATAATATACTTGAGACATCTGCGTGCCCTTTCTCTTAGGTATACTTAGTAGCGAAAGCAACTCGTGGAGTACTGACCTGCTAGCCGCTCAAGTAAGCTTATGAGTATTGATCACTGGCATGACTCATAGCCATAATGCTAACGCTCCCGTCGTCAACAGCTGGACAACACCTGCTTTGATGAAGACGATCAGTTTGTACTCGAGGCTAATAATGAAACCTAAACAGTAAGATGGGACGTAGTAGCTATGTGCAGCTATTTACAGCGTCTGACGGACTTGGAAGCTCTCGACATAAGACGTGAGAGGTCTACACAGTTTATTACGCAGCCAAATGTGAGGCGAACTTGTTACATCTGACAGACAGTGAGAACATTTCTGTTACATGAGTGCTCTTGCTATGGTCTATTCTGCATGAAAGCAAAGATATCTGATTTGATCAAGTCTGATTATTCTCTGTGCAAAAAAGGATGGATACTGACATACAATTCAAGGACAAAGATGAGATGATGAGTATATATATGAAGTCAGCAACTATAGCTCATATAAACATTCTCTCCGTACTAATCAGAATTTACTATACAGTTTACATCCGCCCGCCGATCTTCTAGTCAGAACTTGTAATTTCTTATTTGAACATTCGTTATGAAGTCAAAGAAGACCCTATTGATCGTATTTATTTGTACTGGACACGTAGAGAGCTGGAAAGACTTGAGACTTTGAGCGTATGGAGCTGTGATGGGACCATAATAGGACCGTTGACAGCTTGTTTACTATGCAGCTAATTAACTTACTGCTTGAGACATCGACTAGGGCAATGCTTCCTGCCGGCAATCTCAGTAAGCTGAGTTCGAGTATAGTATGCTATGAATCGAGTGCCTATTAGATAGGCCCCACATTCCCCACGAAGTCCCTAACCCCCAGTTACCAGTCTATTTCAGAGTCGCAACTAAGTGAAGTTTGATAATCCGGTAGAGAAAGCATATAAATACATTATCTTCGATCTATTGATTAAGCATGAGTAGTAGTTTGGAGCATATTGAGACATAGATAACAAAAATTTGAGTACCATTTTTATGAGAAAAGCCCAAAAAACACCCAACGTTTGAGTTATCTGATACACATTCGATTTGTATTTTCAAACTGGTGTAAACTAATATAAAGACAAAGCATCCTCAATGTGAACGCTAAATAAAAACAACGAGTCTAATTCACCAAGCTTTTTTAACCCAATTATTGCAAAAGGTAATCTTAAGTCGAAAAACCTCATAAAATTTATGAATAATAAACAACTCAAATTTTCCATAATGGCCACATAATAATTATACGTGTGCTTTGTTTTTGTGGTTTAGACGATACACTGATTATGTAACTAGATCCAATTGATTCCACGACTGGCAGTCTGTTCTGGCACCATTAAAGAGTTGTTTCTCCAGTGGACATTTTCGTACTCAACCATATTCACGTGATTACTCAGTGAACATACAACACTCCACTGCACGCTGGATTTGTAACAACATTTAAAATATAACGTTTTAATGATCTCTTTTAATCAAAAATCCATTCGAAAATTAGAAGCGAAAACTTAATATGCTTGTTTAGCCCCGTAGTCGCTTGATGTGGTGATCGATAACTTAGAAACACAGCGTGTTCCTAATCATTAAACAGTGGTTCTGTCTTGTAGTATCTGTTCGTTCCCTGTACTATTGCATTATACTGTATCATAGTGTTTTATTTAAGACCCATGCCGTTCTCAAATTTGTTTTGTATTGAACTGAATGCATAGATTAAATCAAACAGTGTTAGATTACTAAATTGCCACGTAATAACGCTATATATATGCGAAGAATCATTCTTGGTTTAAACCTATTATTACAAGACCCAGACATAAGTCAAAACGCAGTTTTTTTGGTTAGGAGACTATTTGTGTCTTATGGGTTTGAATGCTAGGCGGTGATTGATCCAGGTATTAGGTGCCTTTCAGAGCTTACTAAATTATGTAGGTAACGATTTTCATTTTGCGAGGACTTTGGGGGCTTTGGGGTAGGTTTTTGACTATTTTGCAGTTTTACCTTGTTAAGACCCTTAAAAGACGATAAGTGTCCCCTCGTAACTTTTTTTGCCCCAGCTATCAACTGAGTCAATGATTTTAGAGCAGATTGATATATGGCTGTCTAATTAGTGACTAAATGCTATACTTCCACAAAAATCAACCCCAAAAAACATACCTTTAAAAGAGGACTGTACAAACATCGAGAACACTAATAATTTTATACGTTCTTTTACTATATTTTGAGTTTTATTAATATTATTATCATGCTCTCCCTAAAAATTTAATTTGTCTAATCAGATCCTTAAGTCCTGTTCTCAAACTATTAGAATTCAGGTAATGATGCACTACAGTGTTAAGTGCTTGATATTTAGCGATTTACATCGTTGAGATGGAGCGTGTTTAACTGTATTGATCAGACGTAATACAGATGTCTACTCAGATACAGTGCTAGTTCATCCTTTCATAACTACCTGGATAAGTAGTTTCAAACGTGACACAGTTGAGCTATGAATCCTTCTTAAACCTGTTCCGCCACTCAGCTAGTAATAAGCTGCCCGTGTGGCCAAGTCCCTGCCTCTAGCCTCCTCGGGCTAAGCTTATCCAGATACTTTGCACGGTTTGTGAGATATATGAAAAGGAGAGGAAAGAAGTAGCACCACCACCTTTCCCCAGCATATGCCCTACCTCGGGGATCGCGAGAATGTCGGGGTGCTACATGTCTCTGGTACAGAGACTGCACCCACGATGTCCCGATTGGCTTAGTACCCGGTCAGGTTCCAGACCCCAGACCCAGAGAGAGCGTGTCCTGCCGTCCAGCGATGAACCATGTGCGTGCTTGACGAGAATATCACTGTTTCAATGTGGATTACACGAAGCCCATGAAATATGAATGTGTAATAATTGTATTACAATCTTAACGATGGGCCATACAACGTCTTACTTGTTTAGCGACGTTTCTGGTTTTTTTGCACTCCGACTAGAAGCTGAATCCTCAATGGAAATGTCAAATTTCTGCTTTGTCTCAGTTATATAGTTTTCATAAGCGTTAAGCCATTCGCTCATACCAACTAGTGGTCCCCTGCACCCTCAAATTATATTCAACGGGAACCTTTATATAAGTTATCTCTTTTCTTGCTAATTGTTTCTATTTATGTCCGAGATCTCATGCAGGTGTGTTTAGTAAAACTACAAAACTGGCCTCAATAGGTGGATGTGCGAAATATAATATTAAATCCTGAATTGTTAATATTGTTTTGATGAGTGATATGTCATATATTAAACTTCTCATTTTCTTATCATAAATACCAAGAAGCAACAAGAGCCAACCTGAATTCCTTCTCAAATTGTGGAAGCTAGCTCCAACTCAAGTTGTGAGCTGGGTTTTAGTATAAGATCCCTTTAGATGCATCTCAATATTTGGCCCAATAAAAATAAAAAGATTGAGAACACCTGCAAAATTGTACAGCTCAAGCATCTTACTTCTTATAAAGAATTCCCCATCCTCATAAGGAACTAGAACATCGCGATTGACCATAAATTTGAACTACATACCAACAGTCTAGATATTCCTAAACACACAACTATAGGTACCCTTATGATACGCACGTTCAGCATGGATATATATTGAATGTCTAACAGACTCTAGCGGAGGCAAAAAAAAAACAGAAAGCTCGCAAAAGTCAAGGACGTTTTATCGTAGTTAAAAATACATTTGTTGTACACTGTAACTAGAACATTTGCGTCCAACTTTAGCCTGAACTTACCTAGCCATGGCAAGTGTGCAGTTTTGAGGTTAAAATCGGTCTGTTTTATTTAGAGATTCTAGCTAAAACTGTACCGATGTCAATCATTCAATTTTTTGTACACAAGACCCTTATTGCCTGCAAAGAAGAGCTAACAGATTTTCAAGGCTACAAGCAACCAATTTTGTTGAACTCTAGTCTAACAAAAAGTTGAGTTAATATAAATAATTACAAGTAAATTTTCTGTTGTCTAGAACTAGTGGGAGGTGCATACATTAGCATATTTAGCATTAGCTTAAAAACATGACTGAACTGTTAAAAAGACAGCATGTAAGCCACTATTGCAAAAAAGTAAAACAAACCTGAAAGAAATGCCTAATAAAAGCGCAGATTCGGATCACCTGACAACTCACATACAAGCTCCAAAACAGAAACATTTTTTCTGCTTTTGTGTTTAAAAATCTCTCCAAAAACGTATTAGTGTCATCCGCACTGATGACAAAACTGATTTTGCGGACGACACCACCCTCATCTCTGACGGTGATAAGTCTATCTACACAGCGACACGGGCTAACAAGCATATAAAGTTCGTTCAATTTTGAATGGATTTTTTAAAGTTCATTAAATTTTTTTAATTTTCATCAGCTGTGCAGTGGTGTGTTTGTATGTTCACTGCACAATAAAGAGTTAAAGATATTTGAAACATAACACATTAGAAAATATGACAATTCTATGGAGGTTTAAAAAAAAAAGCCACGTTTAAGCCCTATAGGGATAAGAGTGTGACTTTTTTGAAGGGTGAGCTGAGGGTTAAAAGCCGTAAATTATGCTTGATTAAGCTAGTTCTGACTGCTAACTGTTAGCTTAAAATGGCGATAAAAAAAAAGTGTGGCGTTTTTGGCTTTCTAATGGCAAACTTTGTCAGATACAGTCATAAATATCAATATAAATAAATAATATTAACTGCACACTTATAAATAATGGTTTTAAAAGATGTATTTTGGTCTGCGCATGTGTAGTTGCGCTAACATGTACAAAAAGGCTAATGACCGAGCCACATTGTAGCTTCAAAGCCTTAAGTAACTCCTACACGCTACGCTAAGTTTTCCGTATACCAATCTAGCTCACGCAAAAATAAATAGAATGTCTTTTATTATGGATTATAAATTAATGACATGAATCCCAGATAAAAAAAAAAACCCAAAAAGAGTTGTAGCAAAAGACCGAGAGGAGAAAGAGAGATGAGACTCATACTCACACAGCCTTACGTCATATAGAGCAAGTACAGCACAGGGACAATTGAACTCGGGTACTCTGGTATCCTCTTTCAAGCTGGTCGCTTGGACTTGTTGCTGTGGACTGTATGCTAACAGGTTGATAAGAGCAATACACAGAGCTTCTTAACCTGGTATTTTCGATTTCAGGGCAATTAAGTCATTGCCCAAAATCAATAGAAAAAACAATGAGAGGCTAGCTTTGGTTCTGCAGATTTTCTGCTAGCCAGACAACCATTTTTGACGCCACCATGTCGCTCGGCGAACATCGCATAGAAAGAAACACCACATTTACCAATTCAAGTGTACCAACATTATGATCATATTTTAAAGCAACAAGCTGGAGATGGAGAATCTAGGGAAGATGCGAGCGCTTAGGGGACTGGGTCTTGGCCTCTGCAAAGTGGTCCACCTACTTGTTGCACTGATTTTTTCTTCCTTCCATATTCCACTTGCGGCGTGTGTGTCCTGCTCCAGACCCTCCTCATCAATAGTGAGATGAGCTTCTATGTGTGAACAGGTGAGGCCGGTGGTAATCCCAGAGCAGGAGCGCGTTCTGCATAGCCCAGGAGAGCCAAAAACGTCAACACAAGTCTCTCCACCACCTGAATAGCTTCATCGCACCTGCTTCCATGCCAACACTGCCAGCAGAGCTAAGACCAGCACCGCCGGCTCTGTGTCCACCGAGTCCACATGACACAGCAGAACTGAAACAGGGACGCATCTTCGGTCAAGACGGACATAGAGGAGGGTAAAAAGTGATGCTATGTTCACAATGTGTTAGCTGGGAGACTTCTGCAAATTTAGCAAGGACTAATGGAATACTTAGACCCCCAATCACCGCTCTTCACAGCAGTGGTTTCTCCAAGTTACCACCAATACCGCCTAAAACAAAAAAGACAAAAAAAATAAAAAACGTTCAAAGCAAGTTTGAGATTCCCAAACCAGCACGGAACACAACTAGGCCCCGTTTATCAAGCACTTTGCTCATGTGCAAATTAGTTAAGATGCCGGCAAACACTTGACACAGTCTTGATGAAATTATATACAGAAATTAAAAGAGATGATGGTCAGTTTTTACACTGTGCACACCAAAAACTGATAAGTACCAAGACAGAGAAAGTAATATAACAAAAAGCGAAAGCACTATATCGTGATGCCCTTAAAAAAAACAATGCTATTATTGAGGTGAGTGCATAAGTGTAGGCCTACGCAGATTTATCAGTCATCACAAAACTACACATAAAGTGTGTATGGAAATACATGCTTTGCAGCTCAATGCGCCACTGTTGGGACTGTGTCCAATCAACCCAGCATTAACAGAAGCTATTTTTTAGAAAAAACTTTACCAGCAGCTGGATAACAAGAGAAGCTACCTGAACTCGACAAGCTCCTATCCAGCGGAAAGTCCAACCAAGAACCTTCAACCAGGTCGGACCAAAAAAAAGCCCAGTTAAAAAATCCCAGGAACGTTTGTCACTTAAGAAACATGCTAGGTTCATAAAAACCGGAGATACAGTAGATTGTCATTCATCCTCAAATTTCTGGTTCACAGTCAATTATTTTGATTTAGCCTATTTGTCTGAGTGTGTTAAGGAGAACACCGTAAATAGAGCTTTCAAAAAAAAAAAAAATAAAAAAAAAATAATACATATATTAACGCAGCGTAATCGACCGTCTGTGCAAGAGTGCCATGGCCACACGGTAAATGAGCATGAAGCAACTAGCGCACTAACACTTCTTTGGATGTTCCAAAACACTACACCTGCCACTGGATTAGCACACAAAAAACTACCACAAATCCATATGAGCATCAGGCTAAGCACAGAGCAGTGCCGGCCCGAAAAACTTACCCCGGCTGAGATTAAACACATCAGTCACTCTACCCCAAATTGGCACCTGACAACATAGAAACATCCTCCCTGAAGACAAAACGAAATCCACAAAAACGAAACCACTTAGATTAAAATAGATCCATCTTCGTTTTGTCTTGCAGAGGGGGGGGGCCCTGGATTTTTTTCCACTCATAGCGAACACGATCCTCCAGTCTGCATCACTAGGGAGCAATCATTTATAAGTGACTTGTGTTTAAACTGGAGAGAAAATGTGAATCCTATTTAAAAAAAATGTAACGTTGTGTATGTGCAGCACACACAGAAAGGCTACAATAACTGAGTAAGTCATATTATATTAAACGTTAACGTCAATATGTATCTGGTCATACTAGATGGCTACTGGTCTAAACTGATAATAANAGCTAGCAGAAGCAGATCCGCTCTGACACAACACCTTTGTTTTATGTGAGTAACGTGACAGAATAAGGAGCGCCGTGTTCGAGATCGTGGTCCTGTCGGGATGTAGGCTGTGGCCGCTGTCCTCGGCTGACACGAGAGCAGAGCACGGAGAGTCTACCGCGGTTTGGAATCAGTGAGGTTTGGTTTGGATTGACTGTTTCCAAATGGTGCACTCACTCATCACTTCAAAGTTCCATAGACATGTTCATGATTATAATGTTTCTGATTGTAAATGTGCTCTGCGCTATGACTTTTAAAGTGAATTAAAGTAAATCTGTTTTCTAAGAAGTACACTAACTAGTACAACAACTAAGAAGTACTCCAACTAAAGAGTAAACAAACAAAAGTACATGAACTAAGAAGTACTCCAACTAAAGAGTAAACAAACAAACAAACAAACTAGTGCACCAACTAAGAAGTACTCCAACTATAGAAATACACAAACTAACTACTAGAAAGTACACAAACTAATTAGTACTCCAACTAAGAAGTACTCCAAATATATAGGTACATAAACTAACTAGTACACTTACTAAGAAGTACTCCAACTATAGAAGTATTCAGAAGTATTTAAACTAAGAAGTAGTCCAACTAAAACTACTCCCACTAAGAAGTACACCAACTAAGAAGTATTTAAATTATAAAGTCAAACTAAGAAGTATTCCAACTAAGAAGTAATCAAACTAAGAAGTATTCCACTTAAGTTTTGAAGTACTTCAACTAAGAATCTGCCAAAAACTCCAAGTAACTAAGAAGCAACTCCAACTAAGAAGTAATCAAAGTAAGACTTACTTCTACAAAAGTTCCTCCAACAAAGACTTCACTCCACCTAAGAGAACTACTCACTAAGAAGTACTCAAAGTAAGACTTACTCCAACTAACTAGTAAGTCCTCCAACAACTGAGACTACTCACTCCAACTGAGAACTACTCCAACTAAGAAGTACTCACTTACTCCAACTAAGACTTACTCCCAAGGTAAGACTTACTCCAACAGGAGAACTGAGAACTCCAACTAAGAAGTACTCAAAGTAAGACTTACTCCAAGGTCCTAAGAACTGAGAACTACTCCAACTAAGAAGTACTCAAAGTAAGATTACTCCAACTAATAGGTCCTCAACAAAGAACCACCCCAACTGAGAACTACTCCAACTAAGAAGTACTTCAACTAAGAACTTCTTCCAACAAAAAAACACCAAAGTGCCTTTAGCTACCACCGACTTAAGTCCCACCTAAGACTTACTAAAAATAGGCTACATATCTTAAAGTAACATTTTGTAGCTTTCTGCATGATTGCAATGTTATATTCCCGAGGTACACTGCACTGTTTTTATGTCCATAAATCATCCATTTGGAACAGTGGAGCATTAGCATATCAGGCAAGATTGGTTTGATTATTTCTGAATGTAATTTGTTTTTCAGCCAGAAAATGGTACTCTAACTCAATTCCAGATGTGGGAAACAACATGTCAAATATCAACAATTTTAAGTATTTCTGTGTCTAAAAGTTAGACAGTAGACCTTTTAGGTACTACAAAACACCTCCTTAATAAATTGACACTGTATTTTAGTCAACATCATCTATACTTGCTGCTAGAGTCTGTTTTCAATGGGAAACCACTATAACATGAACAAAACCCAGCCTATACCACCTTCAAGTCTATAGACATTCCCTTTTCACTGCACAAATCCATCCCCAGCCTCCCCGCTCCGCAAACCCGACCTGTCACTTTATTATCGCCCAAATTGGCTGCAGTTGTTTTGACAAATATGCAAATCCAATCTAATAAGTTAGCCAGACGAACGAGCTAGCGCCGACGGGAAAGAGAGAGCGAAAAAGAGAGAGAGAGAGAGGAGGATTCTATTAGGAACTCAGTCATGTTGAATCAACCTGTCACCTCGGCTACGCTAGCTCCAAACGAACAGGCGAGAAGCGGCGTGATGGAGACATAACCGTCAGAATCGCGCCGCCGCACTCCGCTCCTAATAAGGCCACTCATAAGTTTTCATAGCGCGGAGAGACCTTTACACGCTCGCTAAAGCTAAAGGGTTGTTTTAAGAGTCGCTGTAGATTTAAATGTACTCGTAAAGATGGGAAAAGGAGGATGTGTGGAAAGTGATAAAAGGGGTTCGGTTCACTGCAGTGTGACAGATGAAGCAGAGAGGAGATGGTTTCTACAAGAGGTTCGACGAAAGACGAAGTATTAGCAGTTCATGTTGATTTTTGCATAAGTACAGTAGATTTATCGGCTCAAACGCAAACGAGGTTGTCAAAGATTGTCATGAAAAGCAAGCAGTTGATTACTTATAGCTGGGCGATGTTGACATCTGATATATAATGAATGATTTTTGACCATAATTCACCTTGTTACCTTTATTTGAAAGTGTATATTGTAGCTTTCTTCAAGTGTATTCTTAACTTTTTCCCTGCCAATGACGTTAATTTCCATCATTAGACTTTTATTCTATGTTGGGCTCTCTGATGCACGTGCTGATTTTGTCTACAGTCAAATACACGATGCAGTTTCACAGGCTCACCTGCAGAGGGGGAATTGGGTGAACTCAAGGACTCAGACTGTGAAGTACATGTGCTATTTGTTTACTTTTAGGCAGCACAGTTGGCTGTGTTTTACGTGATCAGCTGCATCTGAAGGCCGTTTTTCTTTTCAAACAGATTACAGGCGAAACATCTTGAACTAAAACACTGTTGAGTAAGTTTGGAGCAGATATTTGATCTTTAAAATGAAGAAAAGACGATCCTACTGGACTAGGACTCTGAGGAGAACAGCACATGCAGCGAGTTTAGAAACTTCCTCTTCTGTGAGTGAGTAAAAAGTGTCAAACTACTGTATTCTTTATGTTTGGAGGGTTCAATATAATTTGTTGGTTTAAAGATGAAAAAGACACTCCTCCTCATTGTTTGAATAATGTACACCTCATAATTTTACTCTATTATTACTCTACATTATTTTATTGTAGCAGGGTTGTCAAAAAAAATCGATTACCCGATATTAATCGATACTAATACCGATATCAATACATGTTTGAACAAGTATCGATATTTTAAGCCCCGCCCCTCCCCCTCTCGCACGCTAAGCCCCGCCCCCTTCTTCTCTTATCGGAGATGGAATTCATGATATCAAATACTGTATATATGGCCTATATACTACATAAACAGCAAATGTGTCTGATAATAGAACAACGCCCAGCCTTAATGTAAAGGTTCATGAATCAAGTTAATAATAAACAAATCATATATTAAAATGCTATTGTTTTAATAATATCAAAAGAAGAATATAAATAAAAAAATGTAATAAAAAAATAAAAATACTATCGTAAGAAAAGAAAAAATTGAAGTTGGCACCATAGTATCGAAATCGGTATCGAGCATCAAGTTTTTTCAAGTATTGAATCGAGTTTGAAATTTTAGTATCATGACAACACTACATTGTAGTGGCTCATATTTTTTCACCAAAAAGTACATCAGAAGAAAACGGCACTGACATGAAGTTTGATTTTCAAACGCTGAAATCTGATGAAAACAGGAATTTCAAACCCCTTTATAAGGGATTTATATCGAAAAGTATTTTTTTTAATGAAAGCAGACACTTGTAGCTCTCATTTGATGTACAGCATGTCATGATTCCAGTTGCACAAATATTTTTGTGGAGCTGTGAATATTGTTTAAATGAGCAAAAAGGCCTGGCAGAGAAGGCGAGTCAAAGCCAGAATAGGTCTAGCAGTGAAAGAGTAAAACAGAGTAAAAATACAGATTTAATGGCATATTTAATAATTATGTATTTATACTGCATATTGAATTTTGGCGCTCTAAACCTTCCATTATTATGACGTTATAATTGTTGCAACATTAATGATCTAAACAGCCGGATTTCCGTGCAGAAAAGTGCTTTTTATTTCTTCCCAAAAGATATCTCAACATTTTCAGTGAAAACAATATCCGTGACAGCCAAAATCTTCCCAAGTACACCTTAAGAACAAAATTGAACACTTTGTGCTTGAGGCCTTCTGTGAGTATTACGCTGTGAGAAGAAGCACTAAGATCTTCCAGGACCTGTTCCCAGAATTCATCTGGCTCCTGCTGATGCGCAGACTAATGCCAACAATACTGATACTGACTGAGCTGTGAAAATGTGGCGCGTCTCATGCCAAAATACCAAATCTCTCTGTAGAATGAGTCCAAGCGGAGAACAAAAGACACTTTTTCTTATAAATTAGATTGGATTTTGCCATAAAATATCTAAAAGGCCAATTCACATATTTTCAGTCTGGTGAGTTGTCTTAGTCACTAGACCCATTTACTTTTGTATTAAACAAAAGACTGTAACTAAATTCTAGTTGCTCAACATGTAGAGTTGACTTTTTTGGAGTTTTTAATCCTGTCATAACCTAATTTTCTCATCTCAAACACATCTGGAGTGGAGTGTGTCTGTGAGATGTGATTCTTTCCCTCTGAGCCTCAGAAACACTGCTCTGAATGTTCCAGATCTGTGATGTCATACTGTAGGTAGATCTCTGACATCTTCGCTGTTTTTTATGTCCATAAATGATTCAGAGTAGCTTGAAGCATTTCTGCAGCATTATTATATCAGGCAAGATCATCTGGATTATTTCTTCTGCAACATTTATTTTGTAATCCATCAAATTAAAATTCCTAGCATGCACATAGGCGACGCAACCGTTAAGCGAGGGTGTGCGCGTCCAAAGACCAGAGCCTGGAATCTAATGCTGCATTGAGACCAGACAGCGTTTAAGCGTCCAATTTCAAGCAATGCCCAACAGACGCCCTAAACGCCCCAAAGCGCGTTGGGGGGGCAAGAACACTTTTTATGGCCCGACGCCATCTTTGCATTCCCGCTTTTTGTAAAACGCTGTTTATCACATTGGTAGAGCACGTAGAGAGAAAAGAAGGAGCAAGGGAGAGAGACTTTCTTCTCCTCCAGGCAGGTCTTTTACCTCTCTGCTCCTCCATTGCCACGTCGTACTGCAGTGGTTAAACACGCCAACGAGCATTTGTAATAGATCCATGAGAACTCTGCGTCACTCCAGATCATGTCCGTATTGTTTGTTTTGCTGTGTCGTCAGATTTTCAGAGACAATGAGCAACCAAGCTTTTGAAAAAAATAAAAAATAAACAATCAACCTTTCATTAATAAAAGTAATTGAAAAGTTTCAGTAAACAGTCCTTTTTTCCTCCTGATGTGAGAGCAGATCAGTGTTTGACGCTGGAAAGTTAGCAGAACAACTTGGGCGTCGACGCCTGATGAGGTGGCCAAAGCGTCCGCGCTGGTGGAGCGTCTACTACTACTATTCAAGACACAATTTGCTGGACACCTCAAGACACAGGTTTACATTGACTTAACATGGAAATTTGACACTCCCGACGCTGGTCCGGTCTGAAAAACACGGTTTTAGCAAAGATGACATGACAACTGGCCAACATACCTGGTTTTTGAAGTAACTTTTGGAGAACGCAGCCACCATCTTCCAGTCTATTGTAACCATCTTTTTGTCTGTTTAAACATGATCTTGTTTGACTGCATACTTCTATTTCCTTGCTATTCTTGAACTGTGCATTGCAACTCTAGAATATCCCATTGCAGACAAATAAAGCAATCATATTCTGACCATTTTGAAGATAGTGGTTTGTTTATTGCTCCATTCCAGTCTCAATCTGTGGATGTGTTCTGTCATGTTTGTGATGTTCTATAGTTAGATCTGCTTCCACCACAGACACACCTGTACGCGTACGCTAACATGTGTGTACAGTGTGTGCCCCCCGCAGAGAGAGAGAGAGAGAGAAACAGTCTTTTAACCTGCTTTAGCGCTGGTTAGCTCCTCTGCTCTCTCTAATGCAGGTGCACCAGCTGAGTCGGAGCCAGGAGAAGCATTTTATCCAGCATTCTGTGTAAGCGCTTTGAAAATACTCGCATTTATGAGTCGTTTATAGTTGGGGGGGGAAGCACTCGACTGGTACAATAAAAGATCCAAACCAAATGAAACGGTGTAATGTTTTTGGATTATTTCTTGTGAATCCTGACTTTTTCAGTGGCAGCCTTATTCTCTCTTTGACCCTCCTTGTCTGTGACTGATCTCTTTTTATAGGCATTTGAAATCCCTTGGCTTTTTGGTGAAAGAATATGAGCTACTACAATGAAATAATGTCTTTAGAACAAAAAACATGAGCTTTACATGATTAAAACAATGAAGATTAATATCTTTTTCATCTTTATCCCAAACAAAAGCTGTGTTGTAGACGAGAAAGCAGCAGCACTTTTCTACTTTCTGATGTAGATTCTATAGATTTAGCCTCTTTCAGAGCCCCCATATCAACTCATATAATAAAAGTCATTGACGTAAATATATGTTCTTGGCTATTTTCACCATTGGCAGAGAGAAAGAGAGAACGCGAGAGAACGCTCAGACTATCACACGCTCACAAACAGATGAACTTTGTGTAATTTACTGAACAATCCGGCAGTCTAAACAAGCAACGACTTCTGGTGCATAGTCACATTTTTGCCTCTGTGCTGCATTTTAGCCTTGTTTGTAATGCATTGTGTGTAGATTATGTTGGATTTAAAAATGTAAATAGTGCTTTGTTTTGACAAAAAGGAAACGGCTGATGTTAAAGTAGCTTGGGTTTTCTAATGCTATCGAGTCAACAATTAAGGTTAGCATCACTCAAAATGATCAGAATCAAGGCGGCATTGGGCGAAAAGTGTTATTTTCTGTGTCATTTTGCCTTTTTTCATCTGGTTTTCATTGGTACTGAAATTAGCCACGAAAGACCCAACTTTCAGACCTCACAGTGCCCCCTTTAGGCTCGATGATTGGACAAAGAAAACACAGACTCAAGCCAAAACCAGACGGAACGCAGATTTGATCCTGTGACAAACCGCCACATTTCCAGTGATGAAAACTTTATTTGTTGTTCCGATAGGACTTAGCAAAGCAAAGCTAGCGCATTAGCATCATCCTGTTTCCTGTTTGTGGAGACAAAACACTGTAATGTGTCCAACATTATCCAACCTCAATGCATTCAATAGAACGTGCTTAAAAAGCAGCTCAGAGTCGCAGACAGTGTTGCCAGATGTACGATAATTATCGTATTTATTTCTACCCTGTATGATGTACGATTAATAATCACCTGTAACTATGTAAATGTACGATAAATTCGAAGCATTGCTCTTCTACGTCTAACGTAAAACACCTCAAAAGACTGAAAAAACTGATCCAGGATCAGCAAATACTTAAACAGCATGCTCTTTTAAAGTGTTCTTTGATATTATTGGTCAACAGCACCAATAGTTCTTCATGTCTGCATCTGCCTCAATGTTGAGAGACACAAAACGTAAATACACAATCTTGCCGCATGGGCAATCATGGAGACATTGAACAAGGGAAAGAGTGAGTGAATCAACGCTTTATTTTACTTATAAAGTATGATTGAGTTCTATTCATATATTTTGGGCTGTTACAAGAGAAAAGCTTCTGTGTGCAATGCATTAAACAGCAATGTTTTATTATTTCCCCTCCCAACTGAGCGGAACATATTAAAAATCTATAAGGTCTTCTTATTCTGCCAATTGCCCCGGCCCAAAGGAACTAGTTTGGATTGTACATAATTTTAGAAAATACGATAATTTTCAGCTCTGGTACAATATTTCCAACATTTCCCACCTGGCAGACTGGTCGCAGAGGCTTTTTCAAAAAAAGTATAATTAATTTAAAAACGTGACAATAATCCAGAAATAGTTTCCTTATACCACCAAGGCCTCGATCTCGATTCCAGCACAGCACAGATTTTAAATTATATACACTTCTTTTTGAATCCCTCAGATTGACGTAAAATTCAGTTACATTTGTTTTTTTTTTCGTTTTTAGTTTTTTTAAGAGAGCATGTGTAATGTGTGACGTCAGTGCTCTCTAAACTAACAGACCATCGAACCCCATCAGGCTAATGAAACTCTGGCTGGGTGTTAATCTCAGCGGGACAGACACAACCGTGGGAGGCAGTTAATGGCTGGCTTGTTTACAGGACTGATAACACACTGACCTGCGGAGGCCTGGGGTTACAGGCTCTGATAACACACTGACCTGCGGAGGCGCTGGGGTACAGGCTCTGATAACACACTGACCTGCGGAGGGCGCTGGGTTACAGCTCTGATAACACACTGACCTGCGGAGGGCGCTGGGGGCAGTTTCCCCGGGCTGCGGTCTGAAGCCGTACTGTAGCAGCTGCTCTGGGCTTCGGGCAGCTCTCCTTTCTCCCTGAGCATGGCCGTCGCCGCAGACGAGATGATCCCCACTCCGTCTCTCACCCGGGTCTCCAGCGGGTACTCCCAGTCGTCGTAGGACACCGAGATCATGCCCAGAGGAACACCTGGAGAAAAAGTTTGATTATAATGTTTTTTTTTAATCAGTCAAACTATTGGACGTAGATTGACTCCTATATGGGGAGGGTTGGAACTAGTGCAGGACAAGAATAGGTCCTGTTTTGTTCTTATTTCGGAAAAGATCAAAGTTTAGAGATGTATCACCTTTTGCTGATGCACTGTAAAAAAATCTAAAGGCCAAAAAGTGAAACTATCTTGAATCTTTGTGTTTGATAGAACTTGACATTATGAGTCGAAGCTTTTCGACTTAAACTTTCAAGTTATAAAGAAAGGCAGAGAGAAAGAGAAAGAGAGAGAGAGAGAGAAGAGAGAGAAACAAAGGAGAGGAGAGAAAGAGAGGGAGAGGAATGGGAGAAAAAAGAAAGAAAGGAGAGAGAAGAGGAGAAAGAGAGGGAGAAGACAAAGGCAAAAGAGAAGAGAGACAGGAAAGTAAGAGAGAGGGAGAGAGACAAAGGAAAAAGAGAACGAGAGAGAGAGAAACAGTAAAGGGGAGAGAGGGAAAGAAAGAAAGAGACAGGAGAGACAAGAAGGAGAGAGAGATACAGGGAAAAAGAAAGAAAGACAAGAGAGGGGAGAGAGAGAGAAGAGAGAGAGGAGAGGAATGGGAGAAAAAAGAAAAGAAAGAGGGAGAGAGAAAGAGAGGGAGAAAGACAAAGGAAAAAGAGAGAGAGACAAGAGAGAGAGATAGGAAAAAAAAAGAGAGAGACACAGGGAAAAAGAGAGAAAAAGAGGAGAGAAAGAGAGAGGACAGGAAAGAAAGAGAGGGAGAGAAAGACACCAGGGGAAAAGAGGAGAAAAAGAGAAGAGAAAGAGAGGGAGAGAGACAAGAAAGAAAGAGAGAGAGGGAGAGAGAAAGACACAGGGGAAAAGAGAGAGAAAAAGAGAAGAGAAAGAGAGGGAGAGAAACAAGAAAGAAAGAGAGAGGGAGAGAAAGACAGGGAAAAAGAGAGAGGAAAAGAGAGGGAAAGAGAGAGAGAGAGAGAGACAGAAAGAAAGAGAGAGAGGGAGAGAAAGACACAGGGAAAAAGAGAGAGAAAGAAGGAGAGAGAGAGACCGAGAGCGAAAAAAGAGCAAGAGGGGGGAGAGACGAGAGAAATGAAGAAGGAGAGAGAGGATATTAGACTCCACTGGTGAATCGCCTGTTGCAGATAAAACAAATGGCTCTGCGAAAACTCTCTGCAGCCAATGCAGACAAAACAGAAACAACACAATATAACTACGGAATCTCAAAAAACGTACGATAAGCACGTTTTCACACTTTTTGTTAAGAGTATGTTTAGACTTCAAGTTACTAAAAAGGGTAAGTTTAGGGCTGGGGCTTGGGATAGGTTAAGATTTACCCGTTAAACCCAAAGAAAAATGTCATCACGTTGAATGCAGAAGGGTTTGGAACCAAAGACAAGGCAATTCACATTTGTCATTCAAAGTTACGAGCAATTTTCAATCTCAACCCCCTTTTTTTCCCCATTTCCTAAAACTCAAGATGCCAACGTAGCTGATAGATTAATATCGTTTCTTTGTCTTGTCTTGCTTTGATCTTTTGAACAACCAGGAACTTATGAAAAATCCTTTTCAAACCTGATAAACAAACTACTGTGTTGAGAGCCATCACTGAAAAAAGGACAATTTTGCCACATCCTCACGCTCCACATTCATTGACAACAACTAGTTTATAGCCAAGAAAATGTCGAAGAAAACGTAGATATACAACAAAATGTCAAAAAGATAAAACAAGCACGTTTTCCCGCTTTGGTTTTTACGTCAGTATGTTAAAAAGCCAAAAATAAATTAACCACAAGTTTTGGTTGAAGCCACGTGAGATGACATTTTCTGGGTTCATAGATAAGTTTTAGGCCCAGATCCAGCTATGGTTAAGATTAAATCCAAAGAATATGTTCGTCACGTGGCTTCAACTAAAAGTCGTTGGTATATTGTACATGGTTTTTGAACTTTTTGTATTTTTACGTTTTCTCCTTCGGGGATGGGACGATTTAAATTTGCACTCACGATTATTGTGACCAAAAATAATCGCGATTATATAATCATCGCGATAATTTACTAAGCGTAAAAGTGCACAAATTCAAAATCACTGAAATATTTTATTAACGAAGCAATATGAACCTGTTTGAACAACCACTTATTTTGGTCTAAGTACAATCAACAATGATTCAAAGTGAACAAATTGTTTACAAAGTTGAACAAAAATCTAACTTTGTCTCAGAGTCATTAGTTAACTTTTAACACATGAACCTTTTTTTTGTTTAACCATAATAGCCCTTTTCACGTTGCTGTGACTTGGCTAGTTCCGGTGCGAATATACCATGGATCGTTGTTTCCGGTCAGTTCATTCCCTCGGAAGGCTAGCTCAATGTCGTAATCTAATTGAAATAATTAATTGACACAAACTGGACAACAAGTGACAGCCAGACATTTGCAGTGAGTTCACATACGAGGTAAATACTTCACCATGTGTTTATAAAATCTGCCGTTTTGTCTTGAAGCTAATGCTAACCTGTATTTAATTTATTTATAAATTTAAAATAACTCTACAAACTGAACTAGCTTTATAGCAAAAACACTCGGACGAGGATGTCATGTATTTTTATCAAATTGTCTGCTAAATATTTGCACTATTTTATTTGTTAGCATTTAGCATTACGCCAACTTACGCACTTTTTTAAACACCACAGTCTTTCTCTGGTGAAAGTATTTCCTTCGTATGTGAAGCTCTGAACTTGTTACCAGTGGTTATAGTAGGTGAAATCCGCTCACTGCTTTGAATTTTTTTAATATTAATTAATATTAGCGCATCTCAGCAAATTCCCCAATAAGGAATGAATGGACAAGAAGGAACTATCTACAAGTATCTCGCAAACCGGAGAGGATAGCCGCAGCGTGGAAAAAGGGCCTATACAGCTTCTTACTGAGTTCACGCAGTCAGATTCTAGAGGCTCTTATGAAGCCACATTGCGATTATCATCACGTACGATTTATCACATTATGAAAAAAACTCCCATCCCTATTTAGTATGCGCAGTTCTGGATTTCTGTGTTTGGTTGTTTGCAAAGTTGACTGTCAAAGTGTGTAAGGACTGGCTGCTCAAAGAACCAGCTGCCTGAATCCACTAAAACATGTTCCTCCCTTCCCTCTTTTGATCAGAACTCTTCAGAAAAAGAAAAGCCCAGATCTCAATTGGACTTTCCTGGTCAAACATAGTTCAATTAAAATGATAAAATAAAATAGAATTTTCTCATCTTCTTTTTCTTCATAAAAGGGAAAAGAAAGAGTGAAGAAGAGAATAGAAAGAGAAAAAAAAAGCGAGAGACAACTTAAGAAAATGAGAGACAGAGAAAGGAAAAAAAGAGAAAGAGGTAGAAGAGAAGAGAGAAAAAAATAAAGAGCATAAAAAAGAGAGGGGTAGTTAAAGAGAGAGAGAAAGAAGAGAGAAAAAGAGGAAAGGAGAGCGAGAGAAAAGGAGAGAATGAAGGGAGAGAGAAAATAGGAGAAAGAGTGAGAGAAAAAAGACAAGAAGTGAAACAAAAGAGAGGAAGGAAGGATAGGGAGAGGAGGGAGAAAGTGAAGGGAAAGCGAAGAATAGAAAGAAAGAGAAAAAAGAAACGAGAGATGGAAAGAGAGTGAGAGAAACAGGAAGAAAAAAGAGAAAGTGGAGAGAAAATAGGGAGAGAGAAAGAGGGAAAGAGAGAAAAGACAGACAGAACAGAAAGAAAGAGGGAGAAAGAGAAAAAAGAAAGGAAAGAAAGAAGAAAGAAGACAAGAGCAAGGAAGAGAGGAAGAAAGAGAAAAGAGAGGAAGGAAGAGAGAAAGAGAGAGAAAAAGAAAGTGGAGAGAGAAAGGAAGACAAAGAAAGAGAGAGAAGGAAAAGAGAAAAGAAGGATAAAGAGAAGAAAAAGAGAGAACAGAAGAAGAGAGAGAGAGAACCTATCCATATTGTGTCTTCTCATTCACATGCCACTTTAAGGACCCTGTCAATCTCAAAAGCCAAGTATAAAACAAGAATAAACCAATAATCAATTACAAAAACTTCATCAGTGTCTTGCCCAACGACTTCACAACAGCACCTACAACCTAACTACCAACCTCCTGCACCTGCACCACCACCCCATCCCTTCATCTTACCCACTTTTGACCTCACCTCGTGTCAGCTCTGACCTGGCATCGTCGCCTCGGTCTGTCAATCAAAGCTGTCACTTTCCTTTACTTATTTATCCTAACTTGTCTGTGCTGTATAGTGCTTTCTCCGGTTCTCCTTTTTCCAAACTCCAACAGAACAACAGAAACCCGACCAGCGCGGAAAACATCTCGCCTGTCACTCAACCCAAACGCGCTTTTAACTAATCCAACAGGAACCGCGGAGAAGCGAAGTATACGCAAACGGTTTTTAAAAGGGAAGAGAGAAGATGAGATGGGTTATTAAAATAGATTTATCTGCGGCGGAGATGATAATGATGATGCCAGTTCTTGTGTGTTTGTTTTTTGTGTTGTTTTTGGCTCAATTTGCGAGTGAATAAAAGAGAAGAGGAGAACAAGACAGCGTGGTACTGTAAAAGTTAGACTTGTGAAGTGTGAGAATCGGGAGGAGCTAGAATGAGGTCTGTATGTGTAAATAAAGGTCTAGAAAACAAGAATAAAACGCTAAATACAGCTTAATTCACACCTATTGTGATTTTTCCATTTATTTAGGTAGAAACTACGCCATAAGTAGTTCAATAATTCATATTTTGCTCATTGCAAAAGACAAAAATGTGTTAAATAGGCTCAGAAATAGAAATAGGTCCATTGACTTACCGTTCAAAATTGCAGAACTGTTAAGACCCGCCTCTTTCTTGTAAAATTTTACTTTAATAAGCCACAGATGTAAAAAAAAAAAAATCTAACTTTTTTTGCTGTTGGAAAGTGTCCACATGACCATTTTGAACCCTCCATGTTTTACTCAAAATCTTAATTTTTGAATAAACGCAAGTAGTGGGCAGGGATAGGTGGCAGGTGAAGACAGGGATTTTCTGAGCACTGAAGCTTAACTCTAACATGCATGAATCAATCCAAACACACCTTTCGGCAAACTAATGATGAGTGAACACTGCTGTAACATGATAAAAATTCAGAAAAGTAGATTTTGCATAATAGGTCTTCCTTAATGGATGTCAATGATTTTTAGATAGAGAAATATCAACAAAATGTAAAAAAAAAAAACGCTTTCACGCCCCTTTTTTTACATCAATATGTCACATATAGCCAAAGTGCATAAGGTGTAAAACAACCACAACTTTGGTTGAAGCCACGTGGCAACAATTTCTTTGAGTTGAAGTTTAGACCTGTTAAACCCAGAGAAAATGTCGCCACATGACTTCAACCAAAATGACCTCTCAGTTCCGCGGGCTGGCTCTGCACAGACCCTAGGACATGATCATCTGTCCTGGGCTAAGCAAGAAGCCTGAAAGCTGCACTTCCTCCGGAATTCAGTAGCTGTTGAATATGCATGAATCGTGCTTTGATGGCCCCGCCCACAGTGCCCTCCCCCGTCAGAATGGTGACAGTGAAGTGAAACCGAAAAGGAAACTGAGAGGATTGGCATTGAAGAAAATAAAATTGATATTTTTAAAAAAACACAGTGACTGAAATTGATTGTATTGTCACTGTAATAAAAAAAATCTCATTGAAGAAAAAAACATCAACCCTTTTTTTAAAGATTGTAAATTAATTTAAGGAAAAAATATTTTGAATATAAAAATTTCAATGCCAACATTTTATGTTTTGGTTGCGAAACTGTTTTCAATGCCAATGATCCGCTGCCATCGTTCTGGCACCATAAAATGTCCCATGTGGCTTTGACCAAAATCCGTGGTTATTTACCTTTTGGCTTTTCGTAACATATTGACGTAAAAAAAAGTTGCTTATCATACGTTCTTGCTGTATATCTTTTTTCTTTGAATACTGATATTTTATTAGACTCCTCTAATTTTTTTGTATTGAGACTTGTAAACAAATTTAGATACTTATTTGCCTATGCTAATAACAACACTTTTTTTTTCAACACAATGTCAACCAGTTTTGGTTGAAATTTTCTTTGGGTTTAACAAGTAAGTTTAGGCTTCAAGTTACTAAATTGGGTAAGTTTAGGACTGGGGCTTGGGGTAGGTTGAGATTTACCTGTTAAACCTAAAGAGAATGTCGCCAATTGGCCTCAACTAGAATTTGAGATTATTTTACGTTTTGGCTTTTTGTAACATACTTCAAAAAACAAACAAAACAAAAAGAACTTGTAAACATGCTTATTCTACGTTTCTTGTTCTTATATTTTTCTGCCTTATAATAATTTCTAACCATTAGTCCTTCATTTGTTCATAATGACATACAGTAAGTTATATTTAGCGTTTAATTCTTGTTAATTAAGATGTAGTCATAATGTCACCAGAACATCTATCATTCTTTATGCTCCTGGATGTGTTCCAAACGTGCACAGTGAGCTAAATCCTTCTTAAACATTTCCCCCACTCAGTGTAAAGTGTCCGTGCCAGCCCGCCCTGCCTCCTCTGGGCACTTATCAGAGATTTGTCGGTTTGTGGAGATGAAAAGGAGAGGGGAGAGTGCCCACCACCTGTCCCAGCATATGGCCCTACCTCGGGGGTGAAGTCGGGGTTGCCAGTGGTCAGACTGGACACGATCCAGATGTAACCGGCTCCAACCAGACCCAGGGAGCGCGCCTCCTCCAGGATGTACCTGTGCGGGACGAGAAAGCACTGTCAAGTGTGGAACAGGCATGAAAATGAATGTGTAAAATGTGATACTCTTAAGGCCCTACAAGTTTGTCTCAATGGAAATGTAATTGCTTTGTCTGTAATGTTTCATAAGCTGTGACCAATCGTCTACACTTGTCCCCTGACCCCCTCAATTATACACAAACTAAAAAGTATCTCTTTTTTCTAATCATTTATCAGACTCAGGCAGTGTTTTAAAAGACTAAAACTGCAAAGAGGTGTTTGGAAAAAGTAAACCATTGTTTTGAATAATATGAAGAAACTCCATTTCTATCTAAAAGACCAAATTAGCCAACTGATTCTCTTCCAAATTTGAAGCTAGCTCACTCAAGTTGTTGCTGGTTTGTATAAATCCTTATGACCCAATAAAAAAATTAGTCAAATAATCGAAAATCACCCAAGACTCCATTGACCAATAAATTGACTAAACAACGAGGACCTACAGCCCTATAGACCCTTTGAACCTACGTCATGGTGATGTTACAGCTCTAGTCGGAGGCAAAAAAAAACAGAAAGCTCGCAAAAGTCAGACGTTTTATCGTAGTTAAAAATACATTTTGTTGTAAACTGTAACTAGAACATTTGCGTCCAACTTTAGCCTGAACTTACCTAGCCATGCAAGTGCAGTTTGAGGTTAAAATCGGTCTGTTTTATTTAGAGATTCTAGCTAAAACTGTACCGATGTCAATCATTAAATTTTGTACACAAGACCCTTATTTCCTGCAAAGAAGAGCTAACAGATTTTCAAGGCTACAAGCAACCAATTTTGTTGAACTCTAGTCTAACAAAATTGAGTTAATATACAATAATTACAAGTAAATGTTCTGTTGTCTAGAACTAGTGGGAGGTGCATACATTAGCATATTTAGCATTAGCTTAAAAACATGACTGAACTGTTAAAAGACAGCATGTAAGCCACTATTGGGTTAGCAAAGTAAAACAAACCTGAAAGAAATGCCTAATAAAAGCGCAGATTCGGATCACCTGACAACTCATACAAGCTCCAAACAGAAACATTTTTCTGCTTTTGTGTTTAAAAATCTCTCCAAAAACGTATTAGTGTCATCCGCACTGATCAAGTTTGTGGACGACACCACCCTCATCTCTGACGGTGATAAGTCTGTCTACACAGCGACACGGGCTAACAAGCATATAAAGTTCGTTCAATTTTGAATGGATTTTTTAAAGTTCATTAAATTTTTTTAATTTTTCATCAGCTGTGCAGTGGTGTGTTGTATGTTCACTGCACAATAAAGAGTTAAAGATATTTGAAACATAACACATTAGAAATATGACAATTCTATGGAGGTTTAAAAAAAAAAGCCACGTTTAAGCCCCTATAGGGATAAGAGTGTGACTTTTTGAAGGGTGAGCTGAGGGTTAAAAGCCGTAAATTATGCTTGATTAAGCTAGTTCTGACTGCTAACTGTTAGCTTAAAATGGCGATAAAAAAAAGTGTGGCGTTTTTGGCTTTCTAATGGCAAACTTTGTCAGATACAGTCATACATATCAATATAAATAAATAATATTAACTGCACACTCATAAATAATGGTTTTAAAAGATGTATTTTGGTCTGCGCATGTGTAGTTGCGCTAACATGTACAAAAGGCTAATGACCGAGCCACATTGTAGCTTCAAAGCCTTAAGTAACTCCTACACGCTTTCGCTAGTTTTCCGTCCAATCTAGCTCACGCAAAAATAAATAGAAAGTCTTTATATATTGTAAATAATGAGAGAGAAAGTGTGCGCGCATACTCACACGGCCTCGTCTTTAGAGCAGTACAGCAGGATGACCGGACTCTGGATCCTCTTCAGCGCGATGTGGACTTGGAGTTTGGGTCACCGTCCACGGCGTCCAAGGTGACCACGCTCTGCAGGTCCCAGCGCACGAAACTGAAACGCACACACGGAGAAAGGTTAGCGCGCACGGAAGAGAATTATATACAGAAATAAAGAGAGAGAGGTCAGTGTGCACACAAAACTGAAAGATACAGAGAGAAAGTATATAACATAAAACTGAAATGCATACGGAGAGAGAGTTTAGTGCACACAAAATACACATAAAGAGAGTTAATGTGCATAAAACTGAAACAAAGACAGAGAGAGATTAGTGCGCCGAAAATAGAAACATACACGCATAAAAATGGTGCACACACACAGAAGTTGCTACAATTAACTAGAAGTCAATTAATTAAACTAGAAGTCAGTCTAAGCTAAATAATTATTTAGCTAAGTTTAATGCATATAAAGAGATTTTCGGTCGACGTCACTTTCTGCCTACTATGCATGCTTTATTCTCCATCTACTCAGCTGAGGAAAATTCGTTGAATAAACAACGACACGGGTCGAGAGCATCTATTACTATCGATTACTATTACGTTGTACAGACATCTGTCCCTGAAGCTTGAGACAGTGTTTTTCTCGCCGTTTTTTCACTCACCTGAATGTAACTTTTAAGGGTCATACGGTCGAATTTCATTCACAAATGTTGACTTAGCAGTATAACTTTTGTTTTCACACAGTGATAAACGGTGCTTTTTCGTCTTGTTTCCAATGTGTCTATGAGCGGCGGCTCTTTCTGCATTAACAAAGAATTTCATCAAACGCTGAAATCTACAAAAAACAAGACATTTCAAATGCCTATAAAAAGGGAAGGGATTAAAGGGGCACTGTGTATGATTGAGAGGAATTTTAATTACAACATGAATACTTAAGAGAGCACTGTTAACCAATCCACATCAAGTGTGATACATACTATTTGAAATAGTTTATTATGGCCGGAATGTGAATATTGACGCTAGATGTCAGCATGGTAGATAGGCAAACTGCACTGGAAATGCTCCCTCTGGTGTTCAAAAGTGGATTACTTGGATCACTTTATTTTATTTTTTTTCTTACACAGTGCCCCTTTAATGGAGAATAACAATTCTTTTTCAAACGAAAGTAGGCACTTGCAGGTCTCATTTGATGTACAACACGTCATGATTCCAGTTGCACAACGTTGTTTGTGAAGCTGTGAATATTGTTTAAAATTTGCAAAAAGGCCTGGCAGGGAAGAAGGGTCATAGCGAGAACAGGCTGACACTGAAAGAGTTAATGGCGTACTGTGTAGTATTCCAGGCCATGCACTCTACTCTCCATTAACACAAGCATTTACCATTCCCTCCAGAATAAGTTAAGACAGTTTAAATTTACTGTAAAGATATCAGAAAAACTCAAACTATTCCCAAACTCCTCTTTATGTCCAGAGTAAAAAAAAAACCCTCTTGTTTGTGTTGAGACGAGCACATTAGCAGAACAAGCGCACTAAAACCACATGCGCGCTAGGGAACGGAGCGCACGCTGATAGATCTTAGCTCAGTCGAGGTGGGAAGCAGGAAACCAATTTTCAGTGAACAGAGAGTTTTTGGAGGAGGCCTGCTGCAGATGGGAAAGCCCAGAAGGACAGAGGTGGGTCTCCAAGCTCCCAAATACCATCCAGCGCTAATTATAATCATGAGCCTGTGTTTGCAAAGGGCGCGGGGAATGCAGAAATCTATACCGTATGCTCCTGACCTCCAACAAGCAGACGAGAAGTTTGTAAGAAATGTCAGGCTCGTTATGGTGGTATTGAATAAAACATCTACAGCTAAACTTCTCCATGATGGAGAGTAAAAGTGCTGTCTGTGTGCTTTACAACTATGGAAACTTTGCCGAAAACATGCCTGTTTCAAAGTGACTTTTATTGATTTAAATTGTAAAATATCTGTATCTTGTGCGACACGCTGCACTAACAGGCAGCGGGTTGTAAGTCTAAACCTGTAGCTTTTTCCTTTACATTTTGATGAAGATAAAAGATGCCAGTGGGTGGCAGCAATAAATCAAAATAACTGGAATCTCTCTAAGTTGTTACAGATTTACAGCCCGATTTTGCCCTTTGTCCTAGCCGGTCTTAGCGAATGTTCTTAAGTATTCCTCTGTTGGCCACTAGTGGCTCTCTCCAAGCTCTACACTGTCAGTATAGAAGGTGTGGCTTCAGCCAGATGTGAGGGTGCAGTTTTGTTCATTGAACCAGACACATGCTCACGCCTGTGACAAGTGAGCAGCTGTGTTAGGATCACAGGCAAAAGTAACTGTAGCAGCAGCTTCAGTTTGGAAAAAAAACTATAATAATAGAAGTCAACAGGCTTTATATTAAAGAAAAGACACATTTCTAGACAAAGTTGTTAAAGTCTGTCAAGTAAATAGACTTTCACCAAATAGATTTCTATTATTACAGTTTTTTCACCAAATAGTTTTCTACTATTACACTTTTTTTCCAAACTGAAGCTGCTGCTACAGTAACTTTTGCTTGTGATCACTGCTCACTTGTCACAGGCGTGAGCACGTGTCTGGTTCACTAAAGGGAACTGCACCCCCACATCTGGCTGAAGCCACACCTTCTATACTGACAGTGTATAGAGCTTGGAGAGAGCGGCTAAGACAAAGGGCAAAATCGGACTGTTAGAGTTAACACTTTAAACAAGGTAAGTCAATGCTAATGAGAAAAAACAAGTATGACAACTGAAAAAAAAATTGCAATGAATGTCTGAAACAACCTGCATCGAGTGTGGCTAACCCCGGGCTCACACTGCATCCAGCCCAACTCCAGTGCAGTCACATTAGCTCACATTAGCTCCGGAGGTCTGCAGTACTGCTGCAGCCACAGGCTCTGCTGCCGACCTCGCGAGACCCCGGACTCATGGAGGCTCACGCTCAACTTGGGAGATTACGCGATCGTTGAGTATATGTGTATGTAAACAAAGAACACATGCTCCGAGTTTTGGGCTGATTTCAAGTCACTTCATTTACTGTTTGATTTTTTCGCAGCACAATGGATAAGCACAAGAGGTTTCTTTACATACTATATGTTATATAATTGTGTATATGTCGAGTTTAGACGTATTTTGTATTATTAGTAGAAGCGTAAAAAATGTTTTTTTAAATCACCGGATTCACTTCACCCGCTCTCGTTTGGTTTCCTGTTCATCGTGTCTTGTTTTCACAACTTCACCAAATAGGGATCCGGGGCGCTCGGGCGTCCGGCCAAAACTTGAAACAAATGAAACGTTTTCGGAGCACTGGATTGACCGTACCGCAGACACCGGACTGGACTGTACGCCGCATGAGCCACTCTCTTTTCAAGTTAAGTAACGGCTCCAATGGCTGCACCGGAGTTGGACTGGATCATGGGACACAGCAGGAGGAAGATGGTCTGGATCCGCTGCATTCATTAGCTTTTCCAAATACCTTGCTTTGTGCCGTCTAAAACTTCCACAGACAAATGAACATGCACTAGAAGAACACAGTGCTTTCCTTACGGAAAAAATAATAAAATAAGTGGGAATTTGTCAGTTTTGCGCTCCCTGTAATGCTGCGTACACACACTTCTGCCTCCATCATGGCACACCCACATGATCATGTGACGAAGGTGCAAAGGGTCTACGTTTTCGGGGACTGTTAAAACAAATATACTTTTCTTCCATTCTCTTTTCTTGACTATTTTTCTAACAAATGTGATGCAAAAACTATCATGGGCCCTCCATATTCTGACATACCTTTATCTGTTTTCTTTTTTTCAAGTGACCAACACTACTTTACATGCTGTACATTTTCTAATTCCATTTCTGGACTGGGACGAGACACATTTGCACTACCAACTAATAAACCCAACACATTTAGACGATTGTGAAAGATCAAACGCTGTCTTCAAGCCTCACCTGTGGTCCACGGTGATGCGCAGGGTGCTGATAAAGTCCTGGTATCCGGGGAACTTGGAGGTGACTATGGAGAAGACGTGCCAGTCGTACTCCTCCATGATGGCCAACATGAGCAGAGCCTCCTGCTGAAGAGCTGCGCCGAACTGGAAGAACGTGGACTTCTCATCCTGGAACACAAAGAGATACAAGCACAAGGTCAGGATACGACATGACAATGAAAACTCGCAAAAATAAGAAGTACGGTCGTTCAATCCGCGAACAGGAGCGAAGCAGTGTGTTGGCCAGAAGCAATCTGACGTGAGATAGCAAACTGTATATGCCGTCCTTCCTTGACCTCAAGTAAATATTACCTTAGAATGTGAAATTTTCCCATTTAGTTTGTAAGTTTACCACACATAAACAACAACGTTTTTGCTCTACTTCCTGGACAACAAAACGACCAAAAAGCAGCATTCAGTTGAAGTAAAAACGTCCCGCTTTTTGTGAAGTGAACAAACCCCAAAAATAGAAAGAGGCCAATTTACTTTCTGTGCAAAACAGCAGAACTCTTTTTAGTGATAAGCCCCGAATCTTTATAGAGATAGATACAGTCGGCATCAAAGGCCACGCCCACTAACGAACCTCCGTGGAGGAAAGTTAACAAGGGGAGTGAATCAGAACAGGTTTTATCACTCACTGCTCAACAAATACAACAGCAAATGTGGACTTCATAAAAAAAAAGTGATTCAACCTTTCAAATATGTAAATATCTAACAATGCTAACGGTAACTGTGAGCTAAATGCTAACGTGATGCTTGCGCCGCCTGGTGTGTTTTTGTGTCTTTTTTAGCTTTCTGTTTACTTTTCTGATATAACGAAACATCAGTAACCTCCATTTAAATGTGGTTGTGACTCAACTTCAATTAGTTGGGCTAAAGATACACTCACCAGACAACTTCTTATAAGGGAAAACAGTTTAGCTTTCCATACTTATACATGGTAAGGTATGAGACCCTTTACCCCTCGGCAGGTCAGGCCCCCAAATATGACGCGTTGCCGACTGTATCTATGACCCCCTTCTCTTCATAGTGATAAGACCTGCCTCTTCATTGTAAGATATTATTTTAACAAACTGCAGATTTTAAATTTGTCATTTTTTTTGTTCTAAAGTGACAACTATTTTAAACCATATTTGCTTTACTATGAATCTGAACATTTTGAATAATCAAGAGTAAATACAGACAAATAGGCGGAGATAGGTGATAGATGAGGATAGTGCTTTTCTGAACTGTAGGACAAAAGAAAATTACTCTTGCAGGAATCATTCTTAATAAAACTTTGAGTAAACTAATGATGAGAGAAGGTTATAATAAAGTAAACAAAAAAAATCATAAAAATAGATTTTGTACAATAGGTCTCATTTAACCTTTTATTCACAGCTGTTAGGAGCAAGACGTGATGATAAGCTAACAGCTCTTAGCAACAATGCTAACAACTATAGACGAATTTAGTCGATTTTGGTGAACAAGCGACACTGTGGACTAATTTCTACCTGAATAGATATCATGATCTGCTAGGAGGAAATTATTTAAATAAAAAAAAAATAAAGTATAGTCCTTGCATTTGTTCTCTCATTATCCAGTTTAACATTATTTTTACGG
This sequence comes from Mugilogobius chulae, assembly GCA_038363315.1. NCBI lineage: Eukaryota > Metazoa > Chordata > Actinopteri > Gobiiformes > Gobiidae > Mugilogobius > Mugilogobius chulae. The sequence goes on along the minus strand of CM076406.1, from coordinate 14,608,994 downwards.
TATATATTTCAGTCCTGATTGAATTCCACTTTAGACACGGTTTAGTCCTGGTTGTAGATTTGGTTTAATGTTGGAATAACGCTGATTTAGAGCAATAAAAACGGACTGCAGCATTAGTTAGTATCACTATAGAAATAAATCTAGTCCCGTCAATCTTTGGTGCAACCTCCTGTCAAAAACAGCGACGCATTGTGCAACTATTCGGCCCAGAAGCCATGGCCCTCGGTATAATCTGGCCCTCCAAAAAATTAAGTTGAATAGCCCTGATGTAAGGGATTGGTTTAGGCCGACAGTTACAAAAATTGGTAATCTTAGCTCTGGGACTTGAATAAAATTTGTTAATATTACGTAGATAATCCCAAATCCAGCACCTTATATTTACCAATAAAAATGAAAAAGGCCTTGCTATGACATGAAAAAGGATACTGAGTTGATTCTACTACAAGTGTAAAGTAAAAACATGTTCATCTTGCAATGAATTTGGGCTAAAAGGGCCTTCACAATATAACATACAGGGTGCTTGTGTTCTAAATCACTGAAAACTTGCAACATACTGCTGCTACTCCGGCAGATGGAAGCCTAAATACTGTAGCACGACCTTTCTATACTTTCAGAGTAAACACACAGGCTTGTCTCTCTCTCATCCTTCCAGAGCACAGTCCTGCGCTGGTCCCTGAGATGAGCCTCCAGCCTGAAGCCAGAGCAGTAATTACAGTGTCCCTGACAGAGGACGGCCCGGCACAGGCTCCACAGGTCCGGGTGGGTCCTGGTGGTCTGCGGAGGAGGGCTGACCTTCCTGAGCTGGGGGAGGGAGGTGGTCAGCACATTCTCATGCTCACAGACACTTTACAACCTTCAGACGTGGAAAGTTCGAGGAATCGTGTTCAAATGTGATACCATGAACAGCCAGATTGTACAGACAGTTCAAGGTCCATGTAAAATTTGCAGAAATCAGTGAAAAAGATTGTTGGAGAGGACCATCTACATGGATCCAGCGTCCCATCGGAACATTCTCCTGTGGTAGCTGGAAACCACTGTTCGCACATTGATCGATCAACTTCATTTAAAGATACTTGAGGACAATTCTATCAACTTAAAGGTTATGCCAACCACGTTTGTTGTTTATAAATTGGAGTGTGAATGTGGCTGTTTTTATATTGGGAGAACCAAGAGGAGGCTGAAAGACAGAATATCAGAACACAAACGAGCCACAAGGAATCAGGACCAACAGCACCCTATGGCAGTGCACTTTCAGACAGCAGGTCACAATATCAACACATTGAGAGTTATGGTGATTGAGACTGTCCCGAAGTCATGGCGAGGTGGAGACAAACTCAAACTACTCCTCCAGCGTGGGACTTTGTGGATAGTTACTCTCAATGCCACTACGTTTCCAGGTTTGAATGACAAATTGATTTTGCCCATTTCTTTAGAGGACATCGTTAATTCTATAGTGTATGGTACATTTTTGCTTAATGTTTATTGTTGAATTTCTGCATTTAAATGTCGGAGGATTACGTGTGCAGTCATAAGCAGTGATAGCTGTAGGTTGGTCTGTGCTATCATTCTTCAGTGACTATCCTCATAAACTGCTCTAATGTCGGGATTTTTGATTAGCTTCATTTACTACTATTGTATCTTGAAATGTATTATAAATTTCAATAGTTATTTGATTGTCTGTCTATTTTTGATTATGTATGTATGATATTTGGTGCCCTATCACTGTCACTTTAAGTGGGTGGTGTCTTTGTACACTTCTTTATAGGTGGCACTAACCATACGCCTGGGTGTGTCCTTATGCCCTGATGAAGGACGTGTGGGCCGAAACGCGTTGGTGCGTAGTTTTTAATCAATAGCCATGATGTAATAAAGGCTTTTTAACTTTTTGATAATAGACTGAGTGCCTTGGCTTTTTGTTGTCTGCATTTATTATTTTACAACATGCAAATAACTATCATATTTTTTCCAGTTGAAGTCTAGCATCGTTACCTGTATCCACGCAAGGCTTCTCTTCTATATATTTTTTGTAGCCTACTGTTTTTGACTTTGCGTTGTGCATTAGATCTGTGTAATGCACGGCTCCTCGTTGTTTAATCTTGACATATTTGGCAACAAAAATAATCCGGTAGGTTTGTCATGTATATATTTTCCTTTCCCCGTGATGATGTGTTAGATAACGTTGAATCCTCACACCAGTGCTGTTTGTCTGCTGCTCTGAAAAGTCTTTTCTCTCTGATCAAACTGCTCAGTTCTGTGTGTCACATTTGCTGACACAAACTGTTACATCATAGACCAAATAAATCAGCCTCATTTTCACAAGATGGAAGACAAAAACTAGAAAAAAAAAACTCAATGTTAGCATCATTTCCAATACTATCCTTTACTTTGTGTCTTGCCTATACCTCACTCTCTGTTGCTCTCCAATGTAATCTTGATTGCACAGACTGAACGGTTCATTTTTTGTTTTGGTGTCGTGAGTCAGATTGTAATAAAGATACGAACGGAGCCGGTGGAAAGTGTCACATAGCAATAAGAGCTAACTTATTATTATAGGAGCTAGTCATCAGTAGTGCATCAGTAAGCATTAGGCCAGTCTGGGAGAGATGATTGGATCCAGAGTCATTTAGATTATCTGTGTGTTCAATCCCGTCACTGCAGAGTCTGATGCCTTATGAATCCTGTTTCATCCCCTTGATTTTAATGCACATTAAGAAGTATCGAATAAGTTCCAGGAGGTGGAAATGCCAAATATCGTAATAAGAAAGTTTATTCGCTTCTGAGGTGATTTTGTTTCATCACGCATAGCGGCTGAAGCAAATTTTGAAAGCTGGAAATGCAGTTATTCGCGTTAACTCATGAAACCATGAAAACCCTCGGGGCAGTCGGACACAGACCTCCTGCAGCGGCCCTGAAGGAAAGACAGGGGTGATGAACTACGACTATATATTCCAAACAAAGTGAGTTATTTTGTATATTCTCTCGACACACAAACTGCACTGTTACGGTTACTTGCTTAATTGAGAGTGTGCAGTCAAAAATAAGATGAATTGAACTGCATTTACAGACTTAATTGAGCTGGAGCTGCAGCAGAACGTAAAGTAGGCAGAGCGACATACAGGAGTGATTTCAGAAGCGTCAATCTACACTAGACGCGCCAGAACTGCTCCAACAACGCGAGTCTGAGCGCTCTACACACATTAGTAAACTAAAAACTGCTCACATATTATGAACTGGTCAGGTGAAGAAGAGCTTCAAACTTCTGATCAGAGGTGCCATGGTTTTTCAAAGAGCATCAACAAGCCGCGACTGCTGCATTTGCAAATTTTACATCAGGGTTTTTGCCTACTTCACGTCGTACTAAGAACCTTAATTTTTCTTCTATTTTTCACCCCGTCCCGCATTATCAGTGTAGGACACACAGGTACGCACAGCACTGAGGAGAGCAGCCGGAGGAGGAAAACAGACACGGGCAGGACTAAAAACATTCTTCAAGACGAATGTGAACAGAGAGAACAGCGTTGACTCCACAGACACGTTTGTTACATGCTAAGCTGTCAAAGGATGTTTGGTTTATAACAGTGCGACTCATATTCATGGAGAAGAGTCTCATAAGGATGTGATTTAAAGTTGGTGTTTGAAGTCGGAAAGTTTGCCATGTGTTTCCAATCTAACAACAAACTTGTTGTAATCTATTAATCAGTCGTTCACGAAGCTTCTGACAAGAAACTTGTTGTTTTGGTGGCTGTAATCTTTGTAGTTGACGTATTTTGAGAGAGCATCGGAACTTTACTTTGTTTCTTTTCGACTATTTTCCGGTGTATCTCGTGCTAAAGAGCCCAGGAGACGCTCTGTTGACGGTGATGAATTAGAATTTTGACGTGTATCGTATTGACGGCCGTCAGACGCACATTTCACACTGCTGGTGTAAATTGTTTGAGCAAGATTAGACTTGATTCTATTGTGAGTGATGCCTGCGTGTATGATGTGCTGCTGCAGTTATGCGCTGCTACTGCTTTGGTCTAAATTGTAGTTTAGGGTTTGTGCAATAAAAAACATCATAAGCTTAGGGAATGTGCAATTAAGGTAGAACTTGAACTAAATGCTTTTACAACCAAAGAGGAGTGGCCATACCAGCTCGCCAAAGCCTGATCCCGTCAGATCTCAGAAGCTAAGCATGTTGGGCCTTGGCAGTACTCGGATGGGAGACCGCGGAGGAACCTCAGGTGCCACAGTGGGGCACAGAGGAGAAACTTGTTGCTGTGTCCTTAGGCTAGACACTTCACCCACATTGCCTACTATGGATCTGGTGTGTGTATGAATGGTTGGTGGTGGTCGGAGGGGCCAATGGCGCAAAATGGCAGCCTCGCTTCCGTCAGTCTGCCCCAGGGCAGCTGTGGCTACAATAGTAGCTTACCACTACCCAGTATGGGATGAATGAATAATGCAGAATGTAAGTTCTTTGGGTGTCTTGAAAAGCGCTGTATAAATCCAATGCATTATTATTATTATTCGATTATTAAACAAATCCATTGCCTTAACAAAGTGTAAACAACCAGCTAAAGGTTGGACAAGACAATAACAACTTAATAATACAGAATCTTTCACCGCAACTCTGGTCCTAGACACTTAGACCGAGAGCAAGTGTCCAAACGTCCCCTCTTCTACGTGACCTCCCTCCCTCCACCTTCTGACTCACGTTTAAACTCCGGGTGAGGTTCTTTGAAGGATTCCGCTGGCTGGGTTTCAGGAGCAGATGGAGCCAGGACCTATAATTGGTATAGCAACGCCTTGAGACTAAAGCGCGCTCGGAGAAACCTGCGGCGCGACCGCACACAAACACTCAGGCAAGATCCGTGTGGGAGCTTTATATAGACCTGACTAGGTGTGAATTCATGTGGTTCAAGCTCTTAAAATACGACTTCATTTCGGTTCTTGCGTTCTTTTTAAACGTTTGATGTATTTTTTCAGCCTTTAACAATGTTTTAATGTCACACTAAAGCCAAAAAAATCTATGAGTTGATAGAACGTGACAGTGAGTCAAAGATTTTCAACTTAGACTTTTAAGTTATAAAGAGAGATAGAGAAAGGAAGAGAGAAAGGGAGGGAGGAGGAAGGGATGAGAGAGAGAGATGAGAGAAAGAAAAAGTTAGTAGAAAGAGTAGAAAGAAGGAAAGAAAGAAAGAGGAGAAAAAGAGAGAAAGAGGAGAGAGAGGAGAAAAGAGAAGGAGAGAGAGAAAGGGAGGGAGAGAGAGGGGCAAGAGAAGGAGGAAAGGATGAGGGAGAGAGAGAAAGTTAGAGTAGAAAGAGGGAAAGAAAAAGAGAGAAAGAGGAGAGAAAGTAGAAAGAGCGAGAGAGAAAAAGAAGAGAGGGAGATAAGGGAGAGAGAAGAGAGGTAATTAGATAAGGGAAGGTGGAGAGAGGGAAAGAGAGAGAGGAAAAATAGAGAGAAAGGAGAGAGAGAGAGAGGGAGTATTTTTGTCTATCTGCAGAAAAAGGAAAGAATAGAATTAGGGTGGACATTGTCTTTTGTGAATTGTCTGTAAGCTTTTTTATTATTATTAGAGTACATTTTAGGTAAGGTAATGTGTATTAAGGACAATGCACAACCATATTAACCACCATGGCAGAGATGTTTGTACCTTTTACAGCTCATTTCCATCTGTAGTCCTGGAGAGGGGAGGCCTTAATGGACATGTTTTTAGTGGTAGGGGAAAATGGAGTGGAAACTTATGCAGAGTCAAGCCCAGGACCGTCTTGCTATGAGGCCAGAGCTCCTAACTGCTGAAGCTATGGCATATGCTAATCAAGAATTCACATTTTGTTCATTGTAAAACCAAAATGATCTGAAACACCGTAGAATTGAAAGCAGGTCTATGGACTTCCTGTCAAAAACTGCAAAACTGAATACTATTTTTTGTTAAGTGGCTACACCTATATTTAGGTCAATTGGGCATCACTGTAAATTTCCCTGAGTGAATGGTTGTCTGTCTAACCCTGCGACGAGTTGGCCACTGTCCAGGGTGTTCCCCGCCTAAGGCCCAAAGTCACTGGGATAGGCTCCAGTCAATGAATGAATGAATGAAGTAGCTACACGACACTTTTGAACCCTACATGTTTTACTCGTAATCTGCATTTGTGAGTAATCCCAAGTAATTACAAACAAGTGGGCGGGGATAGGTGGTAGGTGAAGACTTTCTGAGCACTGAATCATCAGCAGCAGGACAATACAAGATTACTCAAACATGCAGGAATCAATCCAAATACAACTTTGGGTAAAGTAATAATGAGTGAACACTGCTGTAATATCGCTAAAATCACAAAACTGTAATTTTCACATAATAGATCCTCAGAGCAGATTTTGTGTTGACCTTATAATGAACCAATCCAAAGAGTTTGTGAGATCAATGAGAAAATCAGTTTTGTGTTTGATTTGTAATGTTATTTTAGCTAATCAAACACAAAAAAAACAGTCATCTAATGCCTTTCCGATGCAATAATTTGCCATCCCACTCTCACACACACTGTGGAGGCCTTGGCACGCTCACTCTGGGGCCCGCTGCAGAGGCCATCAAAGAGCAGGGACACATTACACCATCAAAGCTCCACAAGCACACATGGAGAATCAGCTGTCACCTCCACACACACATGCTAACACTCCGCAAACACATACACACTGCACGGAGCCAGATCCATTGTGACTCGCCTCTCGTCTGACGAAACAAATCCTTCAGCCGTAAACCTGGAGGACATCCATAGGCAGCAGTATAGTATAAAAATGGGAAAATACAGTAAGTTGCAGTATTTATATTGTTCTCATCTTTCAAACATGATCCTGAGCGTCTCAACTTAGAATCCCAAAGCACCAGAAAAAATAAACAAGTGTAATAAAGCATGGATGTGTTTCCAACGTCAGGAATTGAGTTAGAATGACAGCTGTGATAGCAGTAGCCTGATGCACCAGCAGGTTTCATTGTCACAGTCTAACATCGCACTATTGGTGTTTGTTTGCTCACAGGACTTTTTAGCTTTTATCAGTCTCATATCAGTGATGTCCAAGAATTGACTATGTGCATGTAAAGTGTTTATTTTCAAATTGTCAGGCACTAGCAATATGCTGCGTTCAAGGCAACTGAACTTGGATATTTCCTTGTTGAAAAATACCAGTTCCCAGTTCAAAGTGTTCCAACGGAATCAACTCATAAGAATTATGGCTAATGCTAACCATAAGGCTAAACAAAAGTAGCGTTATATAACATGTATACAGTGTTTACATTGTTTTTGAGGCCGTTAAACCCCTAGATAAATATATTGTGGTGATTGTTGAGCTCATTATGTGAGGTGGACTTGTGTCTCCAGTGGGACTCCAGTGCATATTTACAAGAGGAAAGTGGGAATATCCCTGTTGCCTGGAACGCACCATTAGCATTTAGACACAAACACATCCTTTTAAAACACACTTTGGTGAAGTTTTCACCAGATTTATAAAGTTTTTAAAATGTTGTCAGAGTCACAACTCACTGTTCACTACTATTTTGTTGCCTGGCCAGCCATTCCCACACTTCTTTCGATTTTGAAAGAAAGTGGGTATGTGCAAATCCTGATAGCCACCTCCTTCCACGATTTTGAGGCAAACGGTCCAATCAGAGTCGTTCTGGGAAAAACGTCACATCCCGTCGCCGCCCGAGGCTACTCATAACAAGCAATATGGCGTCCGCATCAGACAAACTATTTCATGCTGCACTCTCCTCGGTTTAAAAGACTTGGATATATCGTTAAAATTACCGTGCGTAACTCCATTCTCGGCTGTTTTCGTTCATGTTTCGCTCCTTGACGCGATGCTGTCGTCACGTCCGCTATTCTTCTGATTGGTTAACTCGGCGTTTGCTAGTCCCGCCTTTTTGAAATGAAATCACCTGGCGGCACTTCCGACTAATCGACAGTATTGTAAATAAATACTAGGAGATTAGAATGGATGCCAGGCAAACTATTTTGTGCACTGCTATTTATGTATTTATTTTTTTAATTATTATTATTTTTCTTTATTTACTTTTTTTTTTTTTTACATTTTAGACTGAGAAATAATGCGTGTCATATGAACGCAATTCCATTTTTTGCATGTATATTTCACACGTTGCTGCCTCAATTCATTTCTGCGGTAGACACAATCCTAATCCTAACCTCAACCAATTTTGAGGCGCAGACCTAAACTTATCCATTTTTGTAACTTCAGATCTAAACTTAGCCCTTAACCCCAAATAAAACCTCCTGTTTGTCTTCAACCAAATCACGTGTCTGTACCACGCCCCCCAAAAAAGAGCATTGTCATGGCGTAGTATAAACCTGCAAGCCATGAGAACACGTTGGTAGAACTTAGCTATAGCCTACATTCGGCCAGCTCGACCCAGGCTGTTCCGACAGAACACTGCTTCATCTGCAGTTCTGTCTGACCTAGAAGCGGCAGTGAAAAGAAATTGATCAGAGGAACTAGATGATGTGGGTCTGGCTGCAAAGCTAATGCATGAAACGTCAAAAACGTACGATAAGCACGTGGCACATTTTCTTTGAGTTTAACAGGTACGTTTAGGCTTAAAGTTGCTAAAATGAGTAAGTTTAGGACTGGGGCTTGGGATAGGTTAAGATGTACCCGTTAAACCTAAAGAAAATGTCGCCACGTGGATATCTACATTTTGCAATAAAAGTCTATATTTCAGTTATTATGGGTATTTTTTGAAAACCAACCATGAAAGAAGCCCAAAAATCATTCCATTTCTGACAATATGATGCTTAGGAGCAACCCTAAGAAATGCAACTCTCCAAATTGACTAATACATTTCTGAAAAATTAAGCTCAAAGTTGATAAAAAAGTGAACTAGGCCAAATCCTGCCGTAGAGTTTGAAGTTACAAATTGAGGTTTCCATTATTGTTGGTACATATAACATAACGGTTCTGGTCACTCACAAACTCAAATTTATAACTTCAAAATATATCTTTTATTCACCATGTCCAGTTATATTAAAACAATATCAAATTTATATACATGTTTTGTCCTAAGAGATAAATGGATCTTAATGTTCTACTTTTTTACACTTCTACAGCTTTGCCAGACTGACGCGATCATTTCAGCACTAAAACTCACTTGAAATCAACATTTTTTTCATTCATTCCATTTTCAAACTCCCAACATCATCTCCAACCAACTTCCCCATCACAAACCACTCTGCTAATATATGCGAATCCATCTTTTGTACCATTCCAACAGTTCTTCGAGCGCGACAACAAACGCACGAACCAGGCCCATCCACATCCCGCTCTATCCCCATAATGCAAATCTGCAATCTGGCACCGTCTTTCCACTCTCCAGGACGCGCTGAGACCGAACGCGGCCGGCAGCGTTTTCACGATTTACATCCATAATTCATGCGCGTATATACCGTCCAGGAATTTAGGCTATGGCACAATTTCCTGTGACATGCATGCATACATTTATAGTGAGCAGAACACGCAGCTGTTCAGGAGCGAGCGGGACGGAGAAAGAGCTCGCACGGCGCCAAAGTGGATCATTACGGGAAAACGAATCCGATTGAGCAGATGAATGTTGAGTTGAGTGGTTTGGGCTGGTTTGGAGTTTTGAGGTTACAGGCTGAGATGTGGAGTTTTTACATTGGTTTAGAATAGAGCAATGTTTGGGAAATGTATTTTGTCTACTTTAATTATTAACTATTTCATTGCCGGCCCTATTCTCACTTTGACTCTCCTTCCATGTCAGGCCTTTTTGTTCATTATAAAACAATATTCACAGCTCCACAAAAAACTTTGTGCAACTGGAATCATGAATGAGACCTACAAGTGTCTACTTTCATTTTAAAATAACAATTGTTATTTTGTTCTACATTAATCAGTTTGCTTTATATAGGCATTTGAAATTCCTTGTTTTCATTTGATTCATTGTTTGACAGCAATTTATTGAGTTAACGTCCTTTTTCTAAGACAACTGTTCAACTTTTCGGTGAAAGAATATGAGCTACTGCACTGAAATAATGTAAATACAAGGTTTACATGATTAAAACTTCACGTCAGTATGCTACAGAAAGTGCAAAATAACGTAAAATAACCACAATTTTAGGTGCATCCACCTAGCGACATTTCTTTGGGTTTAATGGGTAAAACCCCAGTTCTAAACTTAGCAGTTTTAGGCCTAGTTTACAAGACAACGTTCCAAGAAACCGTCACAGTCGTAACGTTTTGTGCTCACAGTTTATATGGTGTCGTGGCGAGTTAATCTTCCTTTACATGGAAATGTAGATAGACCCAAAATGCTGTAGTTCTTATGCCGCATCAGGAGGTGGCGGTATTGTGCTAGGACTCCAGATGACCTCACCGTGAACCCACGCAGCCTACGATAACACGAGCATTGACAGTTTACAAGTTCTTCATATAAATAAAATGACAAACGAAGCAACAAGGACCAGCGCGCGAGCAAAAGGGAGATTGCTTGCTTGAAACAAACACGGAGGTTCGAGGACCAGTGCGTGAGTAAGACACAGATCGCCGAGAGCTGGACACAAACAAGGGGAAGACGGCTCGCAAACTTTATTTATTTATTTTTTTCTGAACACACGGATTTGAATGAACTCATTGAATCAACACCCGGAGAGGCCTTGGATTAGTTTTGTGTCTCCTCCTCTGCAATAGCAGGTAAGAAAGCTGGACGCATTGGCTTTACTTTATGAGAATGAAAATGCTTTGGTTTAAGAGACATTTTTGGTGACTGGGCAGTCTTCTTCTACTGTGTGAAAGTAGCGGCTACTGCACGTCAGTGACGTGACCGTCTTCATTGAAACTGTGTTTTCCTGTTTACACCGCGATGTCTCCACTGAAAGTTCTCGGTGAAACTACCTCTTGAATCGTATCCAGTGGACGCCGATTCAATGAACATGTAGCTCGTTGTCGTGTAAAGAGAAGCCAATTTGACATGGAAACGTCACGGATTCGTGAAAACTCGTTGTCGTATAAACTGCCCCTTAGTAACTTGAAATTTTAATCTAGCTGTTAAACCCAAAGAAAATGTCAAAACGTGGTGCTGTTATTTTAGGTTTTGGCTTTTTGTAGCATATTAACGCAAAAAGACGTGAAAACCCAAGAGTACTATAAGTAACCCAAGAGTTACTTTACTACTTTTAATCGATCAAGCTACACTTTTGATCCACATTGTCCTAGTCTTTCACGTGTCTGGCTGTAGAACTCCATCAGGAGGCACCTAGATGAGAGAACCGAAAGAACCAGAAGTAACCAGAAGTAAAACAAAGCAAACCTAATTTTGCGACGCTTGAAATTGCAGTCAGATAAGACTTTTTCTCTTGTGCTGGATACAGTATTTGTTTCTATTACAACCAATAACTTTTACAGGACATGAAAGTGATGAACTGACACCAAAAAACAACATAGACACAAAGTTTTATTCACACATTTGTGTTAACTGGCCTTGACACGGTCTTGGTAAGGGACAGTCATTAAGTTCAGAACAGGTAAGGTTAGGAAAAAGGTTTTGGTAAAGGTTAACATAAAATAATATCAGTTGTTTAGGCTCGATTAGCAACAGTAATAAACTCATTACCATAGCAACCTGCTCACTTCTGTCCCTCTTCTTGTATCGTGTTTATTACAGCATCTATGGTTTGCTAATATGGCAACAATAAACATTCGGGCTCCTCTTTTTACGGCATGTTTTGTGTGTAGTGCCAGGTAATAGGGGACACCTACAAGTCATGCGAGATAGGGGACTCCTGATACAGGTCTGCAGCCAAATGCCTCTCTAAAAAACGTGCTTATCGTACGTTTTTGACATTTCGTTGTATATCTACATTTCACCAGAGGCTGTGTTGAAATATGATTGCCTTAGAAGCCATTTTGTATTCTTCTAGACAGCTTTTGTATGTTGGCGATGTTAAATAAAATCCACATGTTCCGGTGTTGAGTAGGCTATCATTTTTACCTGTTATTCACCCTATTCTGCCCTATGCACTTTTTTTTTTTTGGCAACACACTTTCAGTTTAGCTACCTGTTAGCCTAAGCTACATTAGCCTGGGTTATAGTCCTGTTGTTGGATCTATTTGAGATCGACCTGCTAGACAGAAAAGTTCAAATTTTAGTTATACCCTAACAGAGCTAACAAGAAGTGTGCTGCCAAGGACAGTGGGCGGGGCAGAATAACGTGCATACCAAATTAGGTAGAGGTGTCCCATTTAGGGCATTCGATGGAGTGAGTTTGAAGAAATGTTGAAGAATGTACAATCATGGCTTTTAAATTCTAGGAAAATTAAAAAATACTCATTCTTCCTCGACATATTTTGAGCTGAACTTCTATATCGTCGGAATGTAGCACTTAGCTTTCCCAAAACATGCCGATTTTCTGATTTCCTGTGACGTTTGATTTGCCTTTAAGTGGAGCTTTAGCAAAAACAGTCAAAGTCGCGGCAAGCTCATGTCTGGTGACTGACGGCGAAAAGGGACGAGCCTGACGTGATCCGGGCGAGCCGAAGTGACGTCATGTCCCAGGTGTAGGAGAGAGAGAGAGGGAGAGAGAAAGAGAGGGAAAAGGGGAGAGGGGGAGAGAAATGCAGGAGAGAGAGGACAGGAGGAAAGCAACAGTGAGAGGGAGGGAGGGAAGAAAAAAAGGGAGAGGAGAGTAGATAGGGGGAGAGAGAGAGGGAAGGAGAAGTAGGAGAGAGAAAGGCAGGAAAGAGGATAGACAGAAAGCAATAGTGAGAAGGAAGCAGGGAGAGAGGGGGAGAAAAGGAAGGAAAGGGAGAGAGAGAGAGAGGGGAAAGGAGAGAGAAAGAGGCAGGAGAGAAAGAAGAGAGAGGGAGAGAGAAAGGCATGAAAAAGGACAGAGAGGGACAGTGAGAGAAAGCAAGGGGAGAGAGGGAGAAATGTAAAGAGGGAGAGAAGAAAAAGCAGACAGAGGAAATAGAGAGAAGGAGACAGAGATACAAGAAAGGGGAGAGGGTGATAAAAGGGGGAGAAAGAGAGGGAGGCTAGAGCCAGGGGAGAGGATAGAGCAATAATGAGAGGGAGAGGGAAGAAAAAGGGAGAGGGGGCGAAAGGGGAGAGAGAGGGCAGGAGAGAAAGACGAGAGAAAGGCAGGAAAAAGGACAGCAATAGTAAGAGGAAGACGGAGAAGAAAAGAGAAGAGGGGGGTAGAGAGACAGAATAGATAGAGAGAGAGAGAGAGAGAAGGAGGACATGAGGGAGGTAGAGAGATATGAGAGGGATAAAGTGGGAGAGGCAGAAAAGAGTGGACAGAGAGGGAGAGCAATAGTGAGAGAGAGAGAGAGAGAGAGAGAGAGAGAGGGAAGGGGTCAGATAGGGAAACAGAGGATTAGACAGAAGGAGAAGGGAGAGGGGGAGAAAAAAGAGGGAGAGAGTGGACAAAGAGGGAAACCATTGTGTGAAGAAGAGAGTGAAGACCAGAGAGAGGGGGTAGAAACACAGAGAAGAGACAAAGACAGAAGAAGGAGACAGAAAGGGGTAAAGAAAGAGGAGAAAAAAGTGGAGAAGAGAGAAAGGGAGAAATTGAGGGAAAGAGAAAAGGGGAAAGACAGGAAATAGAGAGATGGGAAAGAAAGTAGGCAGAAAGGGAGAGAGAGGGGAAGAAAGAAGGAAAGAGAAACTGAAAGCAAGAGAAGGAGAAAAGAAGAAGAAGAGTTTTGATATTGATAGATAGATAGACTGAGACAAAGGAAGGAAGAAAAGGAGAAAGAAGGGAGAGAGAAGAGTGAAAGAAAAAGAGAAAGAATGTCCTATATTGGCATAGAGACAGAACAGAATAGCATGTCTTTATATTTATAAATGAATTTTTTTTTCCATTCACATTTTCTGTCTACAATTACTTTCTCCTTTGCTTTTTCTCCTTTTTCTTTTTCCCTCCATTTCATCCCTTCTTTAATCTCTCCTTTAATCCCACTTGTCTCATCCATTGTACTTCCCTGTGTCTCCTTGTTTGCTTTTCATACTCTAACCAATGTGTACATGCTTTTTCTGGCTTGCTCTACTTTCTTTTCTTCTTCCCATCCACGCCTGCAGCTAACTCTCTCTCTCTTTTTCTCTCTCTCTTTCTCTCTCTCTCTCTTTCTCTCAAACAAAGATCTTAGCGTCATGTCGATGGACTGTTAGCTAACTTGGCTCGTGGCTGTTTCGAGCCGGGCTGACATTTACGCACTACATGCGGCGCTCACGCAAATGCATTCTGATTGTTCCAGATTAATTAAACGTCCCGCTCCTAAAATAGTGCCGATGCGCGCTAGCACTGGCGCGGCACTTAGCGGCTAGCGGCTAAAGAGCAGCTGACGTATATAGCGCGTTAGCTAAGATGTGTTTGTGTACGGCACCTGGCTGATGATGTCGAATTCTAGGTTTTATCAATGTTTAACGTATTACATCAGACAAAAGTATGGTAAACTAGGATTAGGAACGTTTAAAGATGTAAATTATATTGCCATGTAGCAGTGAGTGGCAAAAATGCATTAGTCAAGGGCAGTGCTTAAATTGTAACTCAAACGTGCCGGAACAAAATGTGGGTTTGGACCGGGCTCAGACAAGGTCGAACTTTTACCGGAGCGCACACAATAATGAACATAGAGGCTTAGAAATGCTAAAATACAACCCAACTGTCCATCCTACTCGATGTTAAACGATATAAAAGTAATTATGTCTGTGTTACACGTTTTTTTTACACGTCACGCAGAGATTTTCATTCATTCTGACAGAAATCAGCGCACCTAAATTGATCCACAGCAACAGCCCTCCCACACACGCTCGTCCTGCAGCTCAGCACTGCCTCCGCATCATATCTGACTCTCCACAAGTCACAACAACCACGCAGGACAAACAGCTTTTACAAAGCAGACACAGTCACAAACAGCCTTTACACAGCAGACAGGGTCTCATACATCAAACATGACGCTAAAATACACGTTAAATTAACACAGTAAAGTTAGTTGCACTTACGAGAAACTGTGACCGCTACATCCCGCTGGTTCTGACCTCTTTATCGTCCCGTACACTCCAAACACATGTGACACTCCCGCTGCTTTTAATCCATCAAAACGAGTCGCAAATAACAACAAATATTCACAAAATCCTCTCAGATGCATATTCCTGTTTTAGAAGGAGATACAAGAGCGCGGCTCGCCTGGAACCAATAAAAAGTCTTAAACCCGCCTGCGCTGCTTCTGATTGGTCAAATTTCCTGTCAGTTCCGCTTTTAACCAATTACAGTCTGACTCCGTTTCCCCTACAAATAAGCCTGTTCACTGTTCACTGTGAATGAGATGAGAGACGGGAGAGGAGCAGAGCCGCGTCTCGTAGAAGAAAGACAAAAAGAAAGCGTTACCGGAGCAGACAAAACTGATGCCGGAATGCCCCACGAGAGTTCCCGGATCTTATTCCGGCTTGTTCCGGCTCAAATTAAGCCCTGGTCAAGGGACATTTTTTCTTGTAAAAGCTGAAAACAACTAAAGTAGTTACTCTGTCAGATAACAAATTAAACAACTGCTTAATATTGAGTTTGTAAAGACATTCAGGTAAACAGTATTCGAAAAGCAGATAAACAACAGGAACAACGAGGCTTCTCTTTCTTTTCTTACTGACACACACTTTAGGATCACACAGTTTGCCTTTGCATAACAGTTGAAACACCCTCATTTTCCAAACAAGCTAGCTAAGCTCTGCACAGTTGTTGTGACAACAGAAAAGCTACTTTCAGTTTCTATTCAAATGAATAGTAAAAAGATTTACACAAACACACAAACAAGACAAAAAATAACAGAGAAATGTATCTTTAAAAAAGAAAAAATGCCTAACTAAATACTATTTTCTATCTAGTTGTCAGAGTACATACTCAGTACAACCTGCTCCACAACAACCTGTCCCATCGAAAACCAGCCCCACAATGACCTGTCCCACAAAAACCTGTCCCATCACAACCAGCCCCACTACAACCAGCCCCACAACAACATGTTGCACCACAACCTACCCCACTACAACCTGTCCTATCGCAACTGTCCCACCAAAATCTGTCCCGCCACAACCTGCCCCACCACAACCTGTCCCACTACAACCGGTTCTACTGCAACCTGTTCCTCCAAAATGTGTCTCACCACAATCTGCCCCTCCTCAACCTGCCCAAGTAAAAACTTGCCCCACTACAACCTCTCCTACTACAACCAGTCGTACCACAACCTGTCCCACCACATGTCCCATCACAACCGGTCCCACCAAAATCCTGTCCCACCACAACCTGCCACACTTACAACTTGCCACACTACAACTTGTCCCACCAAAATCTGTCCCACCACCACATGCCCCAATACAAGCTGTCCCGCCACAACCTACCCTACTACAACCTGTCCTATCGCAACCTGTCCCACCAAAATCTGTCCCGCCACAACCTGCCCCACCACAACCTGTCCCACTACAACCAGTCCTACTGCAACCTGTTCCTCCAAAATATGTCTCACCACAATCTGCCCCCCCCCCCCTCAACCTGTCCAACTAAAAACTTGCCCCACTACAACCTCTACTACTACAACCAATCATACTACAACCTGTCCCACCACTACAACCTGTCCCACCACAACCTGCCCCACAACAAACCTGCTCTAATACACGTTGTTCTTTTCTTTTAAACATGCTGGTTGAACCTTTACAAAAGGCATCACATGTAGTAAAACAGAAGATCATAAATCTGGGACATTTAGAACAGTGTTTCTGAGGCTCAGAGGGGAAAGAAAAGTACAGTATCTGCAGACACAAATCCAGCTGTGTTCATGGTAAAAAAAAAAAAAAAAGAAATTCTGCATAATGTGATTCCTTTATTGTTAGGGTTTTGAACAGTAAAGCGTTAGCATAGCGCGTGCTGCTCCTGGGGTTAGCGTGTATGATGTGCAGACAGGTGATTTTACACATGGACAGGCTGGTTAGGATTGAAAACACAACCTTTGACTTCTCTATAATGGATTGAAATAAATGGATGTACTAAGGCAAGTGTTGAATGTGATGTAATTCATTTTTTTTTAAGATAAGAGAATACAAAATAATCAGCAGTATCTGTTTGGGTGAAATTTAATTCACAGTGTCCCATTTATGTCTGATAAGAGTCCGGGTATGTTATGTAGCAGCACGGTAAAACTTATCTTGGGTTTGAAAGGTGGTGAAAGCGCTTCAAAACACATCTAAGTGAATGATTTGGAGGTTGAAGAGAACATTTTATATAAACAAACATGTTTCTCTTTCTGACTGACATCTTATAAATGGGATACTTAAAACAATCTATAAAATCCTACAAATACAAGCTGGCTTGTATTAAGATTTAAAACTAAAATCAAATGACTTGGACTTGTTTCTCTTTGACTTCACTGAAAAAAGGAAAATCTAACTAAGATAAAATGACTTGAATTAAGCATAATAATACGGTGTATCCTCATTCATCCAGAGTGATCCATAGTAGAAGTCTTCAAAGTAGTCATCTGGACAGTGTTCCGAAGATCAAGACGTTTCGACTCTCATCCGAAATCATTTCAATCTGATTGTCAATCTGATCTGATCAGATTGAAAATGACTTTCGATGAGAGTCGAAACGTCTTGATCTTCGGAAACACTGTCCAGATGACTACTTTGAAGACTTCTACTATAAGCATAATAATGTTAAAAGACTAATTTTAAGAATTTTCACTTAATAAGACCAATTCTTACTAGGATTATTTGACTTGTTTTAAGATATTGTATCCTGATTTATACCATGGTCAGTGAGAATTCAAATGTTAACTGGCGTGCATTATAATCGTATATACGCACACGTAGTTCGGCAGGTTAAATCACCTACATATCAGTGCGCTGAATACGTCTCCACGGCAACGCGCAACATCTGAGCAAAACCAATGAACTTTTGACAGGCCAGGATGGAAGAGCAAGAGTCTCTGTTGCGCTGTCGCTGTCTGACTCTTTCATAATAAAATGTTGCTTTCAGCTGCGCGTCGTGATGTTCTTGACTCCGCGTCGTGCATTATATCTGTGTAATGCACGGCTCCTCGTTGTTTAATCCTTACTTATCTTATCTACGGTAGATATAAAAACTTATTTTAAGCACATTTGTATCTGTTTTATTCTGTGCACAATTGTAAAACATGATGAAACATAAACGTTATAGGTCCTATTCAAAAGCTTCAGTGATGATCTAACCTGATAATCAACATCAGTGGAAAAATTCAACACATTTTCATTGAAAAAACAAAATACCTCTTTGGCATAGTTTGTGCCAAACTGTGCTAAATGCCATTTCCACCTGATAATGTCATTATTAAAATGTAAGTTGAGTTTTTACCTTTTAATAGATTTGTTTTTGTTGTTGTTGTTGTTTTTTTCAAATTTGGTACAGTTGTAGTCTATAAGTCACTGTATGTTTTGAAATACAAATCTGGGCATAAAAACCGTATTAGCTTGGTGTTATCCACTGTAAATATCAAAATCACTGGGCGAAAAAAATAAATTAAAAAATGCTTTTTTCTTAATTTAACTGGAATTTTCTTGGATATCATGGTAATTATAATCATTTTGAAATTGGGAATATATTCTTGAGGTCCATTGGTGGTTATAAACACCAAGAAAATATTTGTGACACGTTTTTGGCAAGTAATTCATTGTTTAATTTGGACATATTGCTTTGGATGAAAACAGGGCTAGGGCCATAATTGCTTAAATCAATATTGTCAAGAACTAGCATTGTCTGCTCATAACAAGATTTGTCATTTTGTCACTGGCAGATTATTTCACTTGAAATAAGACATTTTTAGCTCAAAATAAGCAAAATGTTTTGAAAGTCCTTTTTGGCAGTGTTGGGACTTAACTTGGACTTGTCTCTCTTTGACTTGGGACTTGACCTGGACTTGTCTCTCTTTGACTTGGAACTTGACTTGGACTTGTCTCTCTTCGACTTGGGACTTGACTTGGACTTGTCTCTCTTTGACTTGGGACTTGACTTGGACTTGTCTCTCTTCGACTTGGACTTGACTTGGACTTGTCTCTCTTGACTTGGGACTTGACTTGGACTTGTCTCTCTTCGACTTGGACTTGACTTGGACTTGTCTCTCTTTGACTTGGTTCTTGTCTTGGACTTGTCTCTCTTCGACCTGAGACTTGACTCGGACTTGTCTTTCTTCACTTGAACATCCTCCTTCCTCCAAAGTCACCACCTCATGAATTATCTTTCCATTGACAGAACTCTTCCACGCCTTTTCACTCCCATCACGTTCAAAAACTTCTTCTTCTCCTTCTTCCCCTGCTCTCTCCTAAAGTGATATTTCTGTAACTGTGTATCTCTCTGATCAGCACAAAACTCAGCACAACGTTTGGCGGCTGGGGAAAAAACGTCTCCTTAAGATTTAAAAATATGATATGGTGCGGTGGCGGCGGCAGCAGCAGAAGCCGAGGCGAAGCAAATTTGGAAGCGACTATTCCCACGCGCTCGGTGCAGCTCGGGGTAAATGCATTAGCGGGTTTGACTGATGCTAACACGTAGACTCGTAGCATGGCGCGTCATTTAGTGGATCTACAGGAGAGTTGGACTGGGATTAAGCTAAACACGTGGTAGTTTATAGTGAGGATGTATGAGATGGATATCCAAAGAGCTATATTACAGATGATCACATTTTTTCTAATTTCGACCTTGGCGTGATAGTCCTTGAGTAATGTTTATCATAGTTTTACAGCGGTTAGGTTGATATTGACAAATTACAATAAGTCATTTGAGTTCTAAATCAGATTCTCTCAACACGTCATCAAAAAGAGACAAAATGCAAAGACAATTTGCCTGGGACTTAAGGTTTGGTTATGTTTATTACAACATTGCAGACTGCTCATGTTCAGCAGATACGGTATCTATAGCTTTAAGAATGGTCAGATTTTGTGGCAATTCTGACCTATTTTCACATCATAAACATTTTTATGGCTGAATTGTTTTTAGTTTTGTATAAAACGGCTATAACTCCTACTCTGATTGGTCAGAAAGGTCAGGCCTGCGCTCCAGGCTCACTTCAGCTCCACTTGGATCGAGTTTGTCGGCAAATGATTAAGGAGGAAACACAACTTCACATGTCCAATAGCCTATAGAACACCTAGCAAAAAGATAAAGCTGATGGCCATTATGGCAACGAACGCCAGTTGATGCGGCACATTTCACTGCTGCTGTGGCTCATAGTAAAATTATGCATTACATTACAGCAGTGGATCTCAACCTTTTTGTGGGCATTCACGACCGCCACACAAAATGTAGGTGCCCTGCATAATGGTGAAGTTGTCTTTAGTTTTATGTTTGATTTATTTAGAAGACATAAGACTATATAAATTCATCTGTAGGTCTGCAAATAGAAATCTACATCTATCACTGCATTTGAAAGGTGTTAAGATATCGAAATTATTTTTTTTTTACATGATCAGAGGACCCCCGGAAATCATTTTGTGACCCCCCATGAGGTCCCCGACCCTCAGGTTGAGAACAACTGCATTACAGTAACTATAATGGCCTTATATATTGCATTGCAATCATAGAAGTGAATAATTACATTTAATCAGTGTTTTTGATCAGTAGAAGCAGTACACTGTAAAAAGTCCCAAGGCCAATACGTTAAACTAACTTAAATGTTTGTGTTCATGTAAATTCACTTTTAAATTATGTTAGAGAGAGAGAGAGAGAGAGAAGAGAGAGGGGGAGAGAGAGAGAGAAAGAGAAGAGAGAGAGAAGAGAGTTTAACTGTCATAAAGCTTAAGTTAAATTGCCTTATATACATTTTTTACTTTTACACCTCAAAAATAAGGACGCTAAATGTATTAGGATCATTTGTATTATACTATTACTAGTCCAGCTTTACCAGATCTGTTTGAAATGTGACTGAGAAGGCAGACAGGTGATACAGAACAGGACATTCAAACATCCAAACACAGCCGGATCCAAACGTGACATATAACCACACTTAAACTACACATCACGTGCTCGACATCCCCTTTAACATAAACCTTCTCCATCACAGCCCCTGACATCACCTCTGAGCCCGGGCCACCTTCAGCGCTACGACCGGGGCTAAAGGCTAAGTGCTAAGCTTTAGTCTTTCCTGACAGTATACGGATGAATTATGGAATGCTACGACTTTTCTTTGACATCGACTTGCATCAAATCTTCTCATCAAATCGGCAAAGTCGGGGGCCCCTAGAATATGCCAAATGAATAATATATCGGTAAGCACGCCGCATTATACCAGCCTACCTCGAGATTTAGTCCTGACACGGCGCATCCATTATACATGTCCAGTGAACTTTCCAGTGCCTTCAAAAACACGGCGCTACTCATGAGTCCGCATGAATAATCCAGGGACGCAGGGGGACGGACTTAACTTAAGACCAGTTTAGAACAAACAAGAAGACGTCGTCAAACCGGAGAAGAAATGGACGAAAGGTTAAAGAGATCTGTAAAGAAGATGTGGATACTTTTCACAGCTGCTGATACTTTTTTGGTTCCAGTCCTTGTTTTAAAAACTGTAGATTGGGGCGATGTTTTATATATAATATAATATATAATAATATGAAGTAAATTTTGCCATCTACCATTCACAGAAGACAGATCACAAAGAACACTTGCTGCTACACACAGGATATAAAGTGGACTGCCCTCCCAAAAAAATATACATTTTATTTCATAAACAATAATAGTATTAAGCAAACATGAATAATATAGTAATTCGGGGAATGAGTTGCAGTTGCTTTAAGTTGCATTATTTGTAGCTGCACAGCAGGAGTCTTCAGAGGCTCATCTCACAACAGAGCAGAATATCCAAAAGTGAAACTTTTAGGACTTCCTCTTCAACTGTATTAACAACACAGGACGATGATGTGGTCAATGCGCTTTCCACGAGGCAACTCATAAGTAGAGGGGGGCCTCTCTTTCTGGCAAAGTTTGGGATGTGAGGAAGTCTGACAGTGCAGACCTTACAAACGGGCAGGAGCGGTTGCTAAAACTTGTAAATGAGATTGATATCATTGATATTATCTTAAACAAAAGAAAATGACATAAACTAATGCAAAAATGTGCCTATGTCAAACATGCACTCGCACAACACACCTTAAACAACTGTTTACAAACCGCAAAATGAATCTTTAGTGAACCACAGCACAGCCAATCAGAGCACTGCTTTAGCAACTGACGGGAAATAAATGACTTCATTGCTCAGTGCAGCATTTGCGATTATTTAGCGGAAAAGTCAAGCCTATGTTAGGAATCACATCTTTCTGGTTGAATTTTGATAATGCCTTGTGTGTTGTTCCATGGATTATTAAACATATAGATATTGATAGCTTCAAACTGTTCAGCTCTGCTCCAGAGGCCAGTCTATTGGTTCTGTAGAGAAAAAAAGACTTCTATGGACAAGAAAGGTTTTTTTTCTTCCATCGAGCGCAATGCAACACAAACTGCTGGTGTTCAGCAGAAAGAGCATCCACAGCTTTAACAATGGTACTATCTTGTGACAGTTTTTACCTTCACATGATAAAGGTTAGAGTTGGTAAAATGTACTTGGTATACATGACAGATGTTGGTCAAGTACATTTGGCACAAACATAGTTAAGGACTGATAATCATCAGACAAGTTTGAATTAACTTGGACCCCACGTTAAGCATCGAACAAACTGGATAATTCAACTTGCACATAATAGGCTAAGGTAAGCAGCTAACGTTAGCATCTTTACAGATAACTATTCATAATCTCGGCTCAACAGAGCATTTATCTGTCTCTTTTAACACAATAAAACTGTTTATTGGTTTGAGTGTGTTAAAGACTTGTCACAGATGCATTGTGGGAAAGAAAAATGTGCCAAACAAAAACACAAAGTTCCCTAAAGTGTGAACAAGCTAATAATGAGCTACAATTTAGAAAAAACTGCAAAGACCACACAGAAAATGGAAGAGAAAAGCTGAATGTGTGTGGTTTTAGTTGAACGCTGTTTTACATATTCAAGTGGACAAAGCGTTGACCTCAGCTGGACTTTGGAGTGCTCGGGTTTAGCATATGAAAGGTGAGGAGCACTTTCGATTAGAAGAGGACAAATTGTAGATCTGAGCATGAATTCATTTCTTTTGGAGACAAGGTTATTCCGACTTCTGATCATCATCAAAACTAAAATAACCACGAATTTTGGTTGAAGCCACGTGGCGACATTTTCTTTGGGTTTAAAGGGTAAGTTTAGCCTAGTTTACAAGGCAACGTTCCCCAGGAAACCGTCCCACTCGTAAGTTTTGTGCTCACAGTTTATCTGCTGTCGTAGCAAGCTAATCTTTTTTTACATGGAAACGCAGAAAGACCGAATATGCTGTAGTTCCGCATCAGGAGGTGCCGTAATTGGTAAGGCCACTGACAGGTTTACAAGTTATCCATATAAATAAAATGGTGAAAGAGGCAACAACGACCAGCGTGCGAGGAAAAGTCCTACAGTTGACACAAACACGAGGAGAACAGCTCGCTTTTTCCGGGCGCTGACACTTGGACAGCTGTCTGCACGTTCATGGTCGGATAATACTTGTTGTGGAGCGCTTCAGACTTTCTTTTTCTCTGAACACATACATTTCAATGGACTAATCGAAACTTCAGCACACGGAAAGGCTTTGGAAGATTTGTTTTGTGTCTCCTCCGCAATACGCAGGTAAGAAACACTGGACACTGTTGGCTTAACTTTGTGAGACTTTGTGGCTGAAAGAGACAAACAGCCGTTTGTTGTTGCCACATTTTCAGGGAGTTGTTTTTGCTATGGTGACGACTGATCTACTTCTGCATATTTTTGGCGACAGGTCAGTCTTCTCAAGTAGCAACTACTGCGCAAGCATAACCGTCTTCATTGACAATGTTTTTTCCCAGATTACTGAACCAACCCACAGCCAAACCACCTCTTGAATCGTATCCAGAGGAACGCTAATTCAATGAGCACGTAGCTTGTTGTCGTGTAAAAGAGAAGCCAATCTGACAAAGACACGTCTCAGATTTGTGAAAATAAACTGCCCCTTAGGCTTCAAGTTACCACATTTTCTGAACATTTTCGGTTGGTTTCAAATAGAAACCAGCCGAAACCCTAATAGAACTGTTGAACGCGCAGGCTTTAAGCACATGTTTAACACTGCCGAGCCCAAAACACTTCAGTAACACCGTAATACCCGCGATGTATGAAGAAATAAAGCGTGAACTTGAGCAAGACCAGACTGCACGTGAATATGTTGCACTGACAGCTGATGTGTGGACGAAGAGTTTTATTACGATGACGGTCCACTACATCGACAAAGACACGCAGACTGTATGAGTCCCATACAAGTCAAAACCTCGCAGAAGCACTGACAGAAGTAAAACATGAATGGAAGTTAATTAGGAGAAACAACTCTGTCCCTGTCACAATAGGGGTCATGCACTAACGTTTTTCCGGTCTCAAATAGACAGAGGCCGTTACATCCGGTGGCGTGGTTGCCAGTGACACAGTTGTTTACTCCAAATGCGATGGACATCAAACGAAGTATTTTGGGCAAGTCCTGAAGTTGTTTTCATAGCGGAAAAGTTGTAAAAGTGAGCTATGAACTACGCGAACAGAAGCTCTGCGCACATACCGAGACTTGCTGTGCTCATGGCCCGGGCAGAGGCGCTGTGGTGGTCACTTTTGTCTCTCTGAAAGTCTGGCAACCGCAAGCGGTGCGTGTGTTCACTTCTTCCCGACCCAACTTCATGGATCACTGCTCGTTTGCTGCTGTGACCGCCGTCGCTGCGACAAAAGATGACAAAAGTTTTTGGAGTAAACAACTGTGTCACTATGGCAACCACGCCACCGGGTGTAACGACCTAGGTTTATTTGAGCCCGGAAGACGTTAACGCATAACCCCTATGTAAGAAAGTAACATTGTTAATGCTGTTAATATAAGGATTAGGGCCGAATCTTGGGTGTTTTGCACCCACTATTATGTGTCTGCCAAACATGCAGTGTCCATCAGACACATTTCCAGACTTATAGGAAAAATGAGGAAAGTCATTGCTTTTTACATAAAAGCAAAAATGCAGCCCATATTCTCAAAATGAGGCAAGAAATGTTTGAGTTGCCTGTTAACAAACTAAATATGTACAAAAATAAATGTAAACATAATATTGTTTTAGAAGTCTAAAAACAAAGATAGATTTAGATATCTAGCAAAATCAAAGAAAATTGAAAATTACAGAAATTGAAATTGAATCAAATCGTGACTTGGGTGAATCATCCCATCCTAATAGAAATGTACACATGCACACCGAACCAATTCATTACAACTATGCGTAAACATACCCCCCCAGCACATAGATAAACATCTCATACATTTCCAACTTGCGTGCACAATCCGTAGCAAAATCTTATGGCACGAGATGTTTAAAGCCCGACTGCGGAACATTCCCCACAGTACACTCCTCTCCGCTTCGGCCGTAACCCCTTTAACTGCAGCATTACACACGAGCTGGTCTCCCCATGAATAAACCAGCGATGCTTTTCACGTCAACCCGCTTTTTGTTTACAGCCATCAGATTAAGAAAAGATGAACGCGACACAGATCCTGCGGGCTAATGCTGAAGCGGAGGCGCCGGATTCGTACCCGCGACCCGTTCGGCTGGGCTCGGCTGGAGAGAGGATGTTGCGGAGGGAGGAGGAGCGCGGCCTGTCAAGCAACGCCATCAATATTTAATAAGAAAGCTATGTTTACTACGACTGCTTCCACCCCGGCTATAGAGATTGTGCTGACAGTTATTACTCAATAATATGGTCTCTATGGAATCACGGAGTTCATTCGACATCGCGGCATCTTATGGGGCGATCATGTTCAATACACATGTCTGAAAGTTAAAACGAATGTTGTTTTAATGGAGGTTTGTTTTAATAAAAGTGAATGAAGTTACGTGGCAGAGTACAAGCGCTAACATAGTAATCTACTTCTTCCAGCTAACAACAGCTTATCTTGTATTTACAGTAATATTATAAAAAGTAACATACTGTATATTTGCTAAGAAACACAATCGAAACATTCATATGGTCACGATATGTGACACTATGAGAGCACAATGCCAAAACAAGAGAGTAAAAGACTAACTATTGCTGTGTTGTTTTTTTTACAACTACAGGGCAAATTGGTATAGTAGTACTCAAAACTATCTTATGTTGGATTTGGTCTTGGACTCGGTCTTGTCTTGGACACCAAGACCATCTTTTATTGCCACTCGCTGTGTTACACTTGCACCAGGAGCCATGTCCCTGTCCTTAAAGACCAAGACACAGTTTGTGTAATAAGCTCATGCAGATACTGATGATAGTATACAATTACAAAGGTGATCTTGATTTGTCTCAATCGACCGCATCTGGTCTCGACCCTCTGTGGTCCTGGTCTTGTCTCGATCTTGGGACTCTGTATTCTCAGAAAAGTCTCGGTCTCAATTAGTGTGTTCCTGACTTCTACACTTTACACTGAAATCTGGATGGTTTATGAACTTCTTCATGTAATGTTGTTAATTAGGATTTGGCCTTTATTTCCAGGTGACAAAGTGATTCTCCACTCTTTCTCTGTCCTTCTTAGGCCTGAGGAAGTTGCTTGGTTAGCAACAAAACGTCGGCTAAAATACTGACTCCAGCAGATCTAGTCTGATCTTGTTAGCAAATATTTAATTGATTATGATATTGGAACACGAGAATGATACGTGACACGGGTGGATCGCCGCTAATATTCAATTCCATTACTTAATTGGTCTATGTATTTTTATTGACTTTGTGTCACAAAATAAATTCCTGTCCCAGTTACCTTTTCCATCTTGGTTCTTTACTGTCACCTACCTTTTTTAACTAATTGTGTCACATTTTCAGTGCTTCACACAGTAAACTCCTCCTCAATAACAGTAGCAGCTCCGGAGCAACTCAGCAGAAGCGATACGCCTAAACACTTTGCGTCTCATCCTCCAACCACCATCAAGATTTCCCCAATATGCATTTTATTGGTGGGAGGAAATCACCCAGGCACAGGAAGGAACATGCACAGACTCAGAGTGGGAGTCGAACCTGCAACCTTCTTGCTGAAGAGGCAGCACCAACCCCTCTGCCACCATGCCACCAAAGCAGATGGAGGGAAGTGTTGACGATGGGCTCCTGGGGTGAAGTAAATTATTATTTTTTCCCAATATTCAAATCCATTGTGTGGCCATACCTGCTTGTCAAAGCCTGATCCTGATGGTCAGTACTTGGATGGGAGACAGGAATACCAGGTGCCACAGTGGGATGACAAAAGTGGAACCTGCGTGTGTATTCACTCACACTGGGTGAGTGAATACTAGATTATAAAGTGCTTTGAGTGCCTTGTAAGGTGGAAAAGCGCTATATAAATAGAGACCATTTACCATTTCTGTGGAGGGAAGGCTGGACCGCGTAGACTGGAGTAAGAAATTCTAATTGCGAGCAAACATAACCTATTATTGCACCTGCAAAAGATGACTGAACAGTGAACAATGTCTGTGAGTTTAACTTCTCACTAGAACAGGGCTATTCAATATGTGGCCTGAGGTCCAGATCAGGCCCCTCAACCAATTAAATGCCCCTGACCGATTTTCCAAACTTTAGACATCATATCTGTTCTGTATTTGTTGGAATCATCTGAGGTCCAGGGCTGTGCCAGAGACATGTTCCATCGACGACAAAATCTTTGAAGCCTAAAATATCTTCTGATCCGATCATTTCTCCAACACAAACTATGTAGTTCATGTGTTTATGTCAAAAAAGTGCATGCAAATCTTCAGATAATTCACCACTTTTATGTTACTGTTCAATATAACTCCATCTAATCTCACTAAAAGAATGAATCGACTAATGACAATTTTGGTCGACTAAGACTTCATCGACCGATTAATCAACTAAGCGACCAAACACTAGTTAAGACCTGGTTTGATTTTGTCTGGTCTTGCCTATCTAGTCTTGCTCTCATTTGGTTCATGTTCTGCATCCAAATATTTGTGAAAAATATGACTCTCTGTAAAATAAAGTTGTCCATTCTATCATGAACCAATTCAAACACAACTCTGAGCAAACTCAAAATAAGAAAACAGCATCAAAACATTTGCAATCAAGTCTATTTTACCGACGCTAAATAAACCAATCAGAGCGGACACAGCCTGACACAAACCTCCCTTCATCTGCGTGACACTCGTACGTCGGCTTACTGTTGCATTGTGGGTAGCTTTGAACATGAGATTGTTTTTTGAAGAAGCTGAACCCTTTATGATTGCACTTGTCACCGAATGCGGATCTATGGCAGCCAATATTCAGCGTGTCATGTCACTGTCACTTCTCCTCCACATCCAATCCAAATCAGGACAAGCACAGCGTTTTATACCCAGAGCAGAGGGGCCACGATGGAGTCGCCAGATTCGTCTGTCATCGGAGGAATTTCAGCGCTTACAGTCAATAAAAGTGACAATCCGCTCAGTCGTTTGCAGTCGTACGAACGGTGGAGGGATAGTCACATACTCGGAACGCAATAAAGATCATATAGAACGGCGGCTTTAACCGGATTGATCCAGGTTTGACAGGATTACGTTGGGATTTTTGTGATTGTTGAGGGACTGTTGTAAAGTTATTATTATTTTTTTAAAAGATGTTCACACCAGGGCATAAAGTTTACATTTAATTATATGGGTGCCAGGCTTAGGTGCCAAAGTAAGGACTGCAGATGGGCTACAGAGGCCTCTAACTTTTTTCATATTTTGAGGTAAAAATGTTTTATTTTACGTAAAAGAATCTGCCAGTGCAGTAAGAAAATTTGACTGACGTAGTTGTTTTGAGCAGAAAAAGTCCTCTTGACAAGATTTTTAAGAAAATCTATTTTTGATTCAAGCAATTATGATTTAAAACAAATACAGCCTTGGTTAAAATAACTTTTTATATCTAGATAAGGTAAATCAGGATAGAATATCTTAAAACACGTCAAATAATCTTAGAAAGACTTTGTCAGAACTTTGCCAGTGTCAAGAACTAAACATGGACCAGCCTTGTTCTGCTGCCAGAGTCAGACTAAACATGGACCAGCTGTTCTGCTGCAGAGTCAGGACTAAACATGGACCAGTCATGTTCTGGTGCCAGAGTCAGGACTAAACATGGACCAGCCTTGTTCTGCTGCCAGAGTCAGGACTAAACATGGACCAGTCATGTTCTGTGCCAGAGTCAACTAAACATGGACCAGCCTTGTTCTGCTGCCAGTCAGGACTTTCATGCTCAGAACATGGACCAGCCTTGTTCTGCTGCCAGAGTCAGACTAAACATGGACCAGCCTTGTTCTGCTGCCAGAGTCAGGACTAAACATGGACCAGCCTTGTTCTGCTGCCAGAGTCAGGACTAAAGATGGACCGACGTATCTTCCTGTTTTGCAAGGCACTTTGAATGACTTTTGTGTACAAAGTGTACTCTACAAATATCTTTGTTCAATAAATAAATAAATAAATAAATAATATAATAAATAATATAAATATAATATATATATAATATATATATATATATATATATATATATATATATATATATATATATATATATATATATATATATATAAACAACTGGAATGCTGCACGAGTGTATCCAAATGTACAGTATATTACCCTGGTGCTCTTCAGGCTTGAGGTAAAAGTCTTCATAAAGAAAACAAGGAAACAAAAGCACTCAAGGAGTTTTTACAAAAATGTAAAGGCCTTTATCACACATGGCAAAGGGTTAAAACACGCCAACGCGTTTCGGCCTGCTGGGTCTTCATCAGGGCGTGGTTCTATGGGTAAGTTAGGTTCATGCATTCTGTTCACGTTTATCTACTATCCTATCTTATCCACCTCCCAACACAGGCATTAGGTTAATTGGGCATCACTGTAAATTTACCCTGTGAGGGAATGGTTGTCTGCTTAACCCTGTGACAAGTTGGCCATTGTCCAGGATGTCACCCGCCTTAGGCCCTAAGTTACTGGGATAGCCTCCAGTCACTCGTGACCCCCTAATGGAAACAAGTGGTAGAAAATGAATGAATGAACAAAATTTGTTCTGAACTGAAAATGTTGGCATGTAAGAACAAACCCTAAGAACACTCAAGAGCTTCTGTAAAAACAAAAAAAACCCTGCAGTTTCAGAATTTTATTTCTAATATATTTCAGTCAAGAATTGTAACTTCTGCATGATTGTAAGTTATTTATTTTTTACAAATTACTGTAGGCCTATATAAAATTTTAAAAACAAAAAGTCATCAGTTATGCTTAACTTGTTTGGACCTTCTATTACAGTCTTGGACATGTTAAAAAATCAGTCCCAACTTTGACTTGGATTATTTGTATTTTTTTTGTGCAGAAGTTTGTATTTTTTTCTCCCTATTGTTCTGTTGGTGCCATTTTCCCCCACTGACTTCCATTATAAACACTTTTTGTATTGCACTGAAAATCCTCTACTAAAGTGTGAAGGTTTGTAACACGAAATCATAAAAATATCCCCAAAACTGTAGCAATGGTGGACAATTTAAAAATGGAAAAATGCCAAACAGTGGAGTAAAACTTCCCAACAGGACACAAGGGTTAAGATCACTTACTTCTATCGACACCTTTTAGCTGAAAACTGCTTTTTTAACCCAGTCTGTTTACACAAATCAATCTTCATACACAGTCAGCACTTCCTCTGACTGACACTTGTTTGAGGAGCGTGTTTGGGTATCCGTCCTTCACCGGTGAAGTCTCGCTGACCGCCGCAATCCCGAGGTTTTGGACCCTGTTTGTTAAAGGCTTTGTTCACTTAATTCTATGTTAGCTGGAGGATTTGGCCCGTTAGCACTAGCTTCCACACAACAGCCGCTCGGCATTTCACTCACAACACCATCCAGTTTACAGAGCTCTACTTTGTCACACAGAAACACGATGAAAAGACTGCAGGAAAAGCACCGATTTGGAGGAGGATTTGGTGGAGAAGACATGGGTTTGTGCGCTTAGATATGGGCCCGCATTGACAAATTATGAGTGAAGTAGCAAAGCATTTACAGAATTAGAGATATATAGCCTACAGGTGATGCTAAAAAGCTAGATTATTGTAACTCCCTGCCTAAAAGCTCTATATAAAGCCTTCAACTAGTTCAAAATACAGCAGCAAGAATACTAACAGGTATGAGAACACATTACCCCAGTACTAAAAGATGTTCACTGGCTTTTTATTGAGTTTAGAGCCAAATTTAAAGTCCTTTTTCTAACCTATAAAGCTGGAAATGACATGACCCGTTCTTATTTCCACTTCGCACTAAAAAAGCTGGATTATTGGTGGTTGTTAGAGTTTAAGAGGCAGAGTATTTAGTTACCAAGCACCATGGTTATGGAATCAGCTCCTGCTCATGTCAAAGAAGCTGGCACATTCTCTACAATTAAGAAACGGCTCAAAATGTTCCTCTTGAAAGTAATTTAGATTGGCCAGGCCAGTTAGGAACAGGAACTAAAGCCACAGTTCTGTTCAGGCTGCCTTTGGACTTGTCTTGCCAGATGAGTCATTTTCCTCTGCTTATGGACTCTGGTTCTACATGTTATAGATAGAAACTTGAAGGGTCTTTCACACCAACACAACTCCCAGTCGCTGTCGGTAGGAAGGAACAATGCAGCGTCTGCTCAAGTCTCTTCGGGGCGCATTGATGTGAAAAAGCATTCACACAAACATGATCCAAACAGTCGCCAGTCGGCGAACAAAGGCCAAGTGCGCATGCGCGTGATGAAACGCTTGACGAAAAAGACAAAACATAAGTTGCGCGAGTAGTTGTCAAACTCTGTGGCGAACAGATTTCTAATCTTACCTCACGGATTAGGCTCAATTTCTATTCCTGCTACAGTTCAGCCTTCGTACTACAGCTGGTACTCCTCCATCTTTGTTGACCTCGAACCTAATAGTAGCCATTCTCCTCCGTATGTGTGTCCCATTTGAACCTGGCAAATAACAACAATCTATGCTTCACTAAATACTGTTTTTCGTATGCGTCATTTTCGCACTGATTCGCTGGATCAAACAGCTTCATATGCGGCAACTAGAGACCTCTGGCGATGCCGACTACAAGCAAGTTTTGAAAACCTGCCTCCATGACTTGCTCTGCGCTCCTCTGACCCCCGACAGCGCCATTCACACCAAACACAGAAGAGCCGCCTGTCGGCAGAAGTTTCCAAACCAATTCAGACGGGCGACCCTTGGCTTGGTGTGAAAGATCCTTTAGAAGACTGTCTTCAGTTAGGAAAAGGCTATGACAAATAGTACAAAAAGTGTCATCTGTACAGCGTATTCAAAGATCGGGACCTTTCAACTCTCATCCAAAAGTCATTTTTCAATTTGATGACATCAGTATGAAAAATGACAACTTTGAAGCCTTACTACTACAGTCCGCTCCTGGGTGGAAGGATGCAAATGCAATACACCTAAATAGGAATCAACTTTGCCTAAGAAACACGTGTTACGTGAGCCGGATACACTGAAATGATCAGACTGGACCTCAACCCCACAACCTTGTTTTATTTTACAAAGATGTAGACTGAAGAACGCAAGAGAGCGGATCCGGTCTGGTGCACGTCTGTACTGGACCGGAGAGGACGGACAATGAGGGCAATATAGGGCCCTTTATCTGCAAATGGATAAGTGTCAGTCCTGGTCCCATCTACAGCCTGTCCGTCTATGAGAGTGGATCTTTTCTTCACTGTGCTTCTCTTCAAGCTTTTTTATTTTTCCCACTATAAACTGTGTTCCTTAAACTTGCAGATGGATGTACATAGTGTAGTTTTCTCATGACTCCTGTTTAAAGGTTAGCATACTGTAGCCATGCCCGGATTATCACTTTATGGGCCCCTGGGCACAGATGTTAATGGGCCCCTACTACTTTTTCGAGCCATAAGCCGCTATTTTAAAATACACAAATATATTGAAAAAAAAAAACAAAAAACGAAAACACTTTTTTAAAAGTGTAATTCTGTGACTGAAGCTCTGAGTTGACAACATAACCCTTTCCACTTATTAAAACAGCAGCATTAATATTAAATACTTGGACAACACAATATTAGGCTAATGTTTAAATAAATATACATATATGGTATCATATCATGATGCATATATGGTATCATATGGTATCAATAGGAGATTGCATTTGGATTTGTTATTGAATTAATTCTAAATCTTTTTGGACTGTATTTAATATGAGCAAATCTTTATTTTCTCACAAAATTGTACTTTTCAGTCAAATTGTATTTAGCAAAACCTATATTATTTTTGCTTTATTACTTGCAGTGTTTGATATGGGTGACATAAACACAAAGCCTAATCATGATGGTTTATATCTGCTATATAAGTTGCCTTTAATTTCTTAACAAATCCATTTTCTAGTATTTGTAATCAAATTTAATGTAGTACATTGTTTTTACACGACAAGGTAAAAATGCAGAGTCGGGGTTTGAACCCGGGACTTCCAAATGGAAGGCACGTGTTTTACCAGTGAGCCATCAGGCCATTATAGTTCAGGGCATTCAGGAGACTATTTAATCATGTTGTAGCGCCAACAGCAACAGGAAAACGGACTTTTCAGAGCATTATTTGGGAGAAATATGGTTATAATTACAGACACACACTATTTTTGCAATGGCTGATAGCCTATTTTGTTGTGAAACTGTAGATTAAGACGTTGTTAATGCATAAGTGGCTTCGGCTGTGGCGCTGACAAAGCGTAGGGCCAGGTGGAGAGAGACAAGGAGGTGCGATGGAGGTGTAAAGAGAGGGTGGAGGACCAGGACTTTGGAGTGCGGGTGCTCCGGGCGGAGAAGCTGTAGCCAGCGGGGCGGACAGGAGAGCCCTGTAACCCGCGGAGGGAGACGGCGACGCGGTTGGCCCTTTGGGGACATCGCACCCGAGCGAGGCGCGGAGAGAGCGGGCGGAGGAGCGATGGTGTGGTCAGCGGAGCCACAGGCAGTGGAGAGACCGGTAAGTGAGGAGGCAAACGGCGACATAGCACTCGGGCGAGGCGCGGAGAGAGCAGGCGGAGGACCTTTGTAGTCAGCGGAGCCGAGGTAGCGGGAGTACGAGGGTTTAACTCCGCTTGTTGTGCCGCGTTTATGTGATCAAACTAAATCGAAGAGAGAACTGTCCAGAGAGCATATGTGGGGGCGGGGACTTTTTTTAACCAATAGCTGTAGCCTCTTTCATTTTATTGGCTAATGAGGTGTCACTCTAAAAAACTGACATAATATGGAACCAATAAAATACAAAACAGAAAAAGTGACGTTCAGTAAAACTGTATCCTGATTGGAAGGGCCCTGGGCAGGAGGCGGGGCCCCTGGGCCTGTGCCCGGTAGGCCCATTGGATAATCCGGGCATGACTGTAGCATACTGTATCTGTGGAATGATGGAACTCCATTTCCCTCACGTCAAACAGGATTAAAGTATGCAGAGAACAGAGACAATCCTCCTGACTGCAGTACACGGTTCAGACCATGTCCCAGTGAAAAGGCTGTGTAGTGTTTTTAATGTAAATCTCCTCCCAGTCCCACTCTGTCCTGCTGTAGCATTTAGCTCAGCACATTAGCAACGCTCGCTAACGAGAGAGAAAGAGACAGAGAGAGAGAAAACTGTTCTTTAATGAATGAGTCAATTTTTTATATTATTGTTTCGGCGATTTGATTCATTTACAAAATGAATAGCTTATCAGCCTCACTTAGGTCATTTTTTGGTAATTTTGGTTCAGGGTTGGCACTGCCATTCCAAGTTCCAAACCTTAATCTTATCTAAACAAATCTCAAAAATATACAGACTAAAGCTAACAAGAGTCCACTGATAAAAGCTGTAAACCAGGGCTATTCAACTTCATTTTCCAAAGGGCCAGATTTGACCGAGGACCATGGCTTCTGGGACGGATATTTGCAAAATGCGTCGCTGCTTTTGACATGAGGTTGCACCAATTCTTCACAGGACTAGATTTGTTTTTATAATGATAGTAACTAATGACAAATCAGCATTAAAACAACATCTAAAGCAGGACTAAACAATGTCTAAAGCGGAATTAAATTAAACTAAATGCTTACGCCATCTTAATTACATAATGAGTAAATAAATGCTTAAATTAAATCTGATTTCTCTTTATCTGAGCACATTTTAACCATCTTCAAACAAGATTTGTCGTTAGAACAAGACCAAAGTGGATTGTTTTGCTAAAAGAAACATGAAAAATATTGCATTTTTGCACTGGAAATGAATCAAAAATGAAAGTGGGAATGAAACAAGAAAAATACACTAGATCCAACATTAAAAATTGAATAAAATCAACATAACTATTGACAAATTGAAAAATGTAAGTTAGTTATAGAGTAATAACTCAGAATTAAATCTGCAAAAGAGAAAATATATTTTTGTATTATTTGAAAAATGAATAGAGGGCCGGATCAAATTTTTGGAGGGCCAATTTGGCACCCGGGCCTTAAGTTGAATAGGCCTGCTGTAAACAATCTCAGAGAGTTTCCTGATTAAATTGACACTCAACACTGCAAATCTGTATATACAAATGTGACGGGAAATTCTTTTTTTTTTTTTTTTTTTTATCCTTTTAAAGACTATTTATTGCCCTAAAGGTGCACTGTGTAACTTTCTGGAGGTAAAAAAAAGTCATTAAAACAATAGAATTAGAAAGCTAACACAACGTTTTGTGATTTTCTGAATGGAGATGAATACATTTTATGCCATGATGTGAAAAAAAACAACAACAACTAAATAAACCGCTTTTCTGTGGAAACTGACGTGTTCAGGCTCATCCAAGGCAAATAATAGACTATTTTGTGGCCAT
Organism: Mugilogobius chulae; assembly: GCA_038363315.1. NCBI lineage: Eukaryota > Metazoa > Chordata > Actinopteri > Gobiiformes > Gobiidae > Mugilogobius > Mugilogobius chulae. The sequence continues at coordinate 14,573,063 of CM076406.1, read as the reverse complement.
GCAAGCCCACTTAAGTAAAATGCAGATTTTTACTATTTTAACTATTTAGTATAATAGAGGTGTCTAAATGACAAAAATATGCATTTATGCAGTTTATTTTTATCCAAAAAGTTGCACAATGCACCTTTAATCTGTAAGATCATAACAAATATCAATGGTAAAACAATTTAAATAAAATATCAATAGTAATCATTTAAAAATTAATAAATGAATAACCGCAATAATGCTTGAAAGTAGTAGAAGTGATCATATCAATATAAAAAAAATGGTGGTATTGCTCATCGTTAGTTGATAGTCACCGGTGTCCAAGCATAACTTTTAAAAAATCTTTATGAAGATAGTTTTTATGCCAAACTGTGAAAACATATAGACAGCAAGCCACATTTCCATGGAAACAAGCTAGAGGCTTTGATACAAGTCAGTATTGAAGAGATACAAGTCCACATACAACAAACAAAAGAAGAAAACAAAATGTCAAAATGTAGGCATACTTTTCTTTTCGTTTGATTTATTTAGGCCCATAGATATTATAAATCAAAATAAGCTTATGTTTGGTTGAATTTATAGGTCTTTTTTGATAAGTTCTGTAAAATACATTTGGTTTTTGAAAATAATGTGTACAAAAAGTCAACTGCAATTAATTTAAGACTTATTAAAATTACATTTCTATCTTGGGGTAAAAATTAGCTTCAAAATAATGATATTCAAATATTATCAGGAAATAAATAAAAACTTCCAATCCTAAGGACACCATTTTACAAAGACACGTCATCTCTTGACTGCATTTCAACTTTAAACTCATTCCCAAAGCACTTCCACAACAAATTTAGCATTTAGCCGCAAAACAAACGCTAACAAAGAGCCCCAGCTTCAGCCCTGATTGAACAAGCATCTCCTCGCGCAGGCTTTAGCTCTACTGTAGTATTAATCAAGCTCCCGGTCCCCAGGCTAACACGGGAAGAGCATTTAAGCTAAGTCGTAGCATTAGCACTCCTCGGAGCAAGTAATGGACAGTGCGGCGCGGTTTTTCCACAAAGCGTTACACAAGCTAACCGCAGCGCGTCTCCTGACACTCGGAAACACATTTTACTCCTCCGACATAACACTTTCTGTCGTAAAAGTTTAAACGACGCCCATGTTGAGAAAGCGAGCACTTTTGAGTCAGCACACATTAGCTTGAGAGTTCAGGAGAAGGGTTAGCTTTGTCACTTTCGAGAAGATTCTTGTTATGCTAGCTTGGGAAAAGGTCATGTTCAGTCACTGGAAAGCAGAATGATTAAGAGGGAAATTGACTGAAATGTTGTTGGGCATGAAGTTAGCTTCTGTTTAAAGCAGACACAGACAAACATGCAGCTCTTCTGACCCTCGGAATGATTATGAGAATAAGTTTATGCCTGTTTTTGATTAACTTAACGATTTAAAGTATGTGTCTGAGAGGACTTTTTTTTTTTTAATCCTTGGTCTCACAGTGGAAAAATTCCAGTGTTGCAACTCACAGTTCAAGAACAGCAGGAGAAAGAAGCATGCACTCAAACAAGATAATAATTTTAAAAAAGACTTAGCAAAAACTTAAAAAAAAAAGATGTATATAGTAGGGATGGAAAATCAATCGAAAACATCGAAAATCGATCGAAGTTCGCAGAAATCGAATCGTAAGGCCAGAATCGATTAGTTTTGTTCATGCAGCCACTGACTTACACACACACTCTGTATTTGTATAATACACACAGTAATACAAAAATAGTCACAATGTTTGAAGAAACAAAGCCTGAACTTGTGCCAGACCTGACTGAATGTGTTTTATTATGATGAGTTAACAACTGATGGGTGGACGGACCTCTAAATATGAACACTAAATATGACTGTTCACTAGTTCTAAGCTCTAACAACAGTGAATTTGTTTTAAATGTCATGTATCATAGGTTTATTTTGTGTCTTGAGAAAAAAAAAAAGTGAATATAGATAAACTAACAAAATCGAACAAAATCGAAAATCATGGCTGCAAAATCAAAAACTGAATCGAATCGTGACTTAAGTGAATCATCCCATCCCCATAGAGAGAGCCTCAAACTCAAATTGAACTGGGGTCGAAAGAATCAAAGTCTGAGTTTGTCGAGGGACACATTTTAAAATACAGGACTTGTTATGTTATATTCTTTAGAAATAGGCATATTGGGCATTAAATATGTCTGCATTTTACATCATACACACACAAGGGATAAAGTAAATAAAAGTGGGTAACCAGAGTCACATCTCAACTTTATATTTGATTGATGGGTCACCCTGGAGGTCACATGACATTTTTTGGAGGGCTGCATATGTGACTGTGATTCTGAACAACTGCAGTCTACAAACAGAATAAATACCCAGTCAATAAATATGTAGTAAAAAAGTCTTCGGTATGACTATATTTATGTACAGAGCAGCCTTCCAGAAGGAATAAAAGGAGGTAGATAAATACTATTAGATAAAGTTACATCGGTGAGTTTCATATGGTAACACAATATTGCACAAGATTATATGTGATGGTGTCCAGAGTTAACCGTGTTCATTGTACAGGAAGAACCTGTGGAACCGTTCCTTCACACAGCAAGGGTGAATCAGTCTGTCACTGAAGCTGCTCTCCAGAGCAGACAGGACGTCCTGCAGGAAGTGAGACTCATGGTCCAGCATAGATGTGAATCTAGCCAGGACCCTCCTGTCCCCCCACCTAAAAGGTCCTAAATTGTGTTTCATGTGCAATGTCCCTTTTCAAATACTGTAATTTCTGCCCCACCTGAATATAAGCCGCACCCACTAGATTTATGTAAGAAAAAGGATAAAGTACATACTGTATATAGGCCATAGTAGCGGCTTATAATCCAGAAATTACGGTGAATAAATTAATTAATGCAATATACTATACACGACCTTAAAAGGAACCCCGAGAATTTTTTAATGTTTGTTTTCGAGTTTTCCTTATATCATCAAAGATATAAATACACACGAAAATAATCTGAAAAATCTACCGTTTTATTAAACTTTTAAGAAATATATTTTCACAGAAGACGCCATCTTTGTTTACAACACAGTGCATTATGGGTAATATGACGTCAAATTGTGTAACTACGAGGAAAGTTATGAAAGCTTACCGCATTGTCCGTGTTTCCTCCCGAGACGAAATCACAACCAAAAGTCACACAATGTACCATTTTACAATGTGTTGTCGACGAAAAACTACTGACGCTCCTGTTAACCAGATCAACGGCAACTGTTCTGCGTCATCACCTCAAGATGGCGGCGCCCGTAAAATCAGGAAGTTGTTGTAAACATGACAATTTTACGCCAAAGGGCGAATATTTGTTTACTTTAAGTTCTACTTTTTAGTAAGTATACCTACGCGAAGTATTTTGGATCTATTTATGTAAATATTCGGGCTTCCTTTTAAGCTTAACGATCAGTTCCAGTACTTGTGACCAGCAAGTGTTTTCAGCTTTAGCTCTATGAATAGTCTACTGATAGTTCTAGTTCAGGATTGCAGCTTTACGGGTAGAGACATTCATTTTTCTACAATACCAACCAAATACACTGGAATAAAGCCCCCAACCCTGCTGCCACATCAGCCAATCACAATCAAGCTCCTGTCTCCACAGCAAAAACGCGTTACATATGAACAAATGATGGTGTTTGTATTCACCGCAGCTTAAGATACACGCTGTAATACACTTATAAATGCCTGTAATGTGCTTATTTGTCATTATCTTTCCAAATCAACACTCGCAAACGGCCGCTCATCCATCACCAGTGAGTAATGCGTTTCCAGACGGCATGTTAGGAATATCTAATAGAATTCATGATCAGATTATTCTCCAGAAAAGTTCATATTAACTTTGCTACCTGTAGCTAAGCAACTGTCACACTGAAAGGACATCGGCTAGTTTATAACGTAGCCGTTACGCCTTAATTGGGAAGTTATTTTTTTGCATTTTTTTGTACATTTTGATTGGATAAAATGCAGAGATTTAGGTTTGCTTGCCGTCAAGGCTAAGGAGTTCACATGCTAATGTAGAGTTTCTAGTATTCTAATAGTTTTTTAAAGTGTGGGCGTACTCTTGACTTTTATCTGTGGGTTGTAAATTTGTAAACTTTGTATAGTCTAACAAAAGTATATTGTAAAAGCAGGTCTACCCTTTGTGACACATTCTGACCGCTGTGTACTGTCAGAATCAAGTAATAAAGTAGCAGTGTTCTGATTGGCTGAGCTTGGGTGGTCCATTTCAGTTTGCAGTCGTTAGAAAGACAATCTTTAGCCATACATGGAACCAAAACCGAATGCATTTTAATATTAAATATTCAAAAGAGTTTCTATAAGGAAGAAGGAGATTAAAAATTTGCAATGTGAAAGTTTTGTTGTTGTTTTTTTATTGCGCGTAACGTTTGGAGGTTAGGAAGCGTTCTGATTGGACATGGAGCGTATAAACGTCATTACATCAACCGAAAAAACACACATCCGCTGGATACCGGCTTTCTTATTACCTGCATTGTTGTTAACGCCATGATACTACATGTTTTGGGAGTCCTTCGATCACACTCCACGTAATGTTCTGTGAGCTGAGGAGAAGTTTAGTCCAGTTTTCACTTGTTTGGGACACTCCATAGATATGCGGGTCAATACCACGCAGTTTGAAACAGTGTGTCATATGAACGCCATTTCTATTTTTGCGTGTGTTTCTGTCCTGTCCTAGTTCATTTCCATGGTGAATGTAAAGACGTGTTATTATTCGTGAAGACTAACACAATGCTAAACCTAAACTTAACCAACTCCAGCCTCAGACCTAAACTTACCCATTTTTGAAACTTCAGACCTAAACTTAGCCGTTAACCCCCAAAAAACCTTTTGTTTGTCCTCAATCACATCACGTGTCCATACACTGTAAAAAGTCACGAGGCCAATAAGTGAAATCAACGTACATGTTTGTGTTGATATAACTTAACAATGTGAGTCATAGATTTTCAACTTAGACTTTTAAGTTTGAGATGAGAGTAGAGAGAGAGAGAGAGAGAGAGAGAGAAGAGAGAGAGAGAGAGAGAGAGAGAGAGAGAGGAGAGAGAGAGAGAGAAGAGGAGAGAGAGGGGAGAGAAGAGAGGGAGAGAGGGAAGGAGAGAGAGAGAAAGAGGAGAGAAATAGAGAGAAGGGGAGAAAGAGAGGAGAAATAGAGAAGAGAGAGAGGGGGCAAAGAATGAGAGAGAAGATGAGAAAGAGAGAGAGAAAGAGAAAGACAGAGAGAGAGAAGAGGAAAGAGGGAGAGAGAGAGAAAGAGAGAGAGAGCGAAAGAGGGAGAGAGAGAGAGAGAAAGGGGAAGCAAAAGAGAGTGTGTGAGAAGAGAAATAGAGAAAGAGAGAGCGAGAGAGATGAAAAATAGAGGGAGAGAGAGGAGAAAGACGGAGCAAAGAGAGAGGGAGAGATAAGGGAGAGAGGCAGGAAGGGGGAGAGAGAGGTGGTAATAAAGAGAAAGAGAGAGAAAGAAAAAGAAAGAGACAGAGGAGAGAGAGAAAGAGGGAGAGTGTAGAAGGGAGGAGAGAAGAAGAGAGAGACAAAGAGGTAGTGCAAGACAGAGAAAGGAAGAGAGAGAGAGAAATAAACAGAAAACTCACACACTTGACAGAAAACTTTAAGGCAGAAATGTGTACTTACATTTTTTAAGTTGAACTGCCCTATATTTTTTCAGTGTATACCACGCCGGAAAAAACTGGCAGAGTTGCTTTGAAAAGGTCATACTTGTAGCATACAGTATAAAACAAAAGTTTCAGGTCTGTGCCGCCATTTTGCAGTGCGTCCCTGCCGGTAGAAAGGCAACGCGTGAGCATGTGAGTTATCTTCAAGCGAAATAAACGGTTACATGAGAAAAGAATACAATTATAGGCTAAGATTTACCTGATGTAAAAAAGGCGTGAAACCTCGGTGAACTTTGGTGAATGCTTTGGAAATTTCATGGTAGATTTACATTTTCTGCCGAGACTGGGCAGTAAAAAAAAGTGGTACCCATGCCACGTCTGTCATGTGGGATTAACAAAGATTCTCAAGTAGAGGTTCTGAAGAGCAGCTTTAAAAAGACGAGAACAATGCAAATATTACATCATGTTTGTCCTTTAAACTATTTCCCAAATGGTTTAATAAACGGAGCAGACGACCAGAGAACAGAGGACACAAAGAGCCTTCACCGAGTCAACGTACAAAAAGTACCCAGACTATGGATTTAGTTACATTTACTCAACACACAGTTTAGGCTTTTTGGGAACAGTAGAACAGAGGACACAGAGAACTCGACTTTCACACGAGTCAACGTACAAAAAGTCCAGACAGACTAGATCTTCAGTCAACACACACTCCTCCTCTCTTGGACCCTACATACTCTCTCTATCCCCTCTCCTTCTTCTCTCTCTCCTTTTCTTCTCTCTTTCTTGTTGACACACCTCTTCTCCCTTAATGTCCACTTCCTCCCTCTCTATCCTCTATTTTTCTCCACACCCCCGTCTCTTTATATATTCTCTTCTCTCCCTATTTCTCTCTCCCTTTACTCGCACTTTCTCTCTTATCCTTTCTCTCTGTTTCTCTCCTGCTTTCTCTCTCTTTCCCTTTCCTCTCTTACTTCTCTCCTCTTTCTTTCTCTCCCTATCTCTTCTCTTATCTCAATCCTCTATTTTTTCTCGCTCCCTCCTTCTCTCTAATCTCTCTCCCATCTTCCTCTCTACTCTCCCTTCTCTCTCTTCTCTACCGTCCTCTCTCTTTTCTTATCCGCTATTTCTACTCTCTCCTGTTCTTTTCCTCTTTCTCTCTTCTCTTTCTCTCTCTTTCATCTTTTCTCTCCTCTTTCTCCTTTTTCTTTCTCTTTTTTCTCTACTTCCTCCTCTTCTCTCTATCTCCTTATCCTTCTTACCTTTATCTCTCTCTTTCTTCTCTCTCTCCCTATCTTTTTTTTTCTTCTTCTTCCTCTCTCTCTCTCTCTCCCTATCCTCTCTCTATTTTTTCTCCTCGTTCCCTCTCTTCTCCTCTTTCTTTATCTTTCTCTCTCTTGTCCTCCTCTCTCTCTCCTATCCTGTCTTACTGTACCTATCCTCTTTATCTCTCTCTTTCTTCTCTCTCTCCCTATCCCCTATTCTCTCCCGTCTTCTCTCTTTTCTCTCTGTCTTTCTCTCTCCTATCCTCTTTCTCTCTTTTCTCTCTCTCTCCCTATCCTCTCTCTCTTTCTCTCTCTCTCTATCCTGTCTTACTATACCTATCCTCTTTATCTCTCTTTCTTCCTCTCTCTCTCTCTCTTCTCTTCCTCATTCTGTCTCCATATCCTCTTTCTCTCTCTCTCTTTCTCCCCTCTGTCTCTCTTTTTTCTCTACTTGTCCTTCTCCTCTCTTTCCCTCTCTCTCTTCCCTCTCTCTCTTTCTCTCCCTATCCTGTCTTACTATATTTATCTCTTCTTTCTCTCTCCCCTCTTTCTCGCTCTCCCTATCTTCTCTCTTTCTCTTCTTTAATTAGTTCACCTTTTTGTCCATCTGCACAACACGTCTCCTTAAAAACCTCACCAGTAACCCACCAGTTAGCTCTACCTGTTAGCTTCTTTAGAACAAACCCCTTTTCAGTCTTACAAAATCCCCCCAAAACCTGCAATCCAAACTCTCCTCCCTCACAAACCTTCTAAAAACCTCCCTTCATCCTCTGAAGACTATCCCTCCTAATTGGCTCAGCACAACGAAGCGGCGGACGCGTTTTGTTGTCGCTAAGCCCCCGCGCGTCGCCCTCACGCTCTCCTCTTCCGCGTACGCACACTTCTTCTGGGTAATTGCCGGGTTAATAATCGCGCGTGAATAATTTAGGTTGGTAATCACGGCGCAGTCTGTCACCGGGAGAAGACGCTTCGGACGCGTTTGCATTAGTCGCTTGGTTTGGCCTGATCAGATGCGGGGAAATCCGATTATAGCCGTGGTTGATGTATGCTAACGCTAATGGTATCTAAGCGGTTAATAAGTGAGGAAATGTGGGAGATTAGCGCAGCAATGTTTGTGTGGGATCAGGAGAAAGTGGATGGTTTAAATTGGTATTAAAGTTTATGTAAAATGTATACTGTTTATGTTGATTGATTAATGGCAACCAATCAATTATTCCAATAACTTTTGAGGTGATTAAAGTTGGGGTAAATAACTTTTATTCTTGTAAATTGGTAAACTTTGTGTTTCAGACAGAAAAGGAAATGACAATAGCAGCACCTTGTGAAAAATGAGACCACTGAGTACTGTCTGAATTGACTGATAAAGAACCAGGAGGTAAATGCAGCGCTTTGATTGGCTGAGCTTGGGTGGACCACTCCAGTTTCACTTTGTTGTTTGTAAAAATAATTTTAAAGAACATTCTTGTCATCAAAATGAATATGTGAATACATGTATCGAAGGATTTATGAGAGGATATTTAAAACCTAAATGTGTTTGCAATGTAAAAAATCAGCCACACCTTTAATATCTTAATGCAAACAGACTTAAAGGAGCATTTGACCAAAGGTATTAAAACAGAAACAGACCAGGCTTTATGTACACCTGCATGATGTAACTGTGTTCTAAAAAAGTTTACATTTCCCTGAAACCCTTGTTAAAAGTTATGTGTAGATTCATTTGAGCCTGAGCACCAGTGTATTTGCATTTCTTTCATAAAAGAAGCAACAAAGCAGTTGAACAGAACAGAACTGAACAGAAAGATTTACTGTCATTGTCACAAATAACAATGAAATCACGTTTGGAGTGAGCCCCCGGCCGCTGCTCCTTTTAGCTCTTCCTAACGTGTAATGCAAAGCAAACATAAAAAAAAAAAAACATGAAACATGCAGATTTGGACAGAACTACACAGGCAGTGCCTGATGGTAAACGCCTTTAGCTTCACTTTTTTTTTTTAGTTTAGTTTATTCGAGCTCATATAATATCAACATGCAATGTTTATCAGAATTGAACAATTGAGTTCAACTGACAACAATACATAACATCCATAAGAAATACATATACAATTATCAAGCTCCAAAGGCAGTGAGAAGAAGTAAAACTTATTTACTCTCACTCCCAACATATGATCTTTTACAATGCAGTTGCGTTCCTTTGAACAATTACGGCTAGTATTATATACAGAACTAGATGTATGCTATGTGTAACATGAGTGTACAATTACATGCATATTAGGGCTGCACGATATTGAAAATTTCTGCAATACGCGATATGGGCTCTGAGATCGCGATATTCGATATTTTTGCGATATTTATTTTTCAATTAAGAATTTCTCTGTGCATTTATTTAAAGTCATTATTACACTATTAAAACGATGTGCGTATAAACCTCACACGTTCTGTGGCTTAGTAATTGCTTAATCATTTTATTAACTTATTTTTATTGAGGCGCGGTCATGTTTTAGGACAAATTTTACACGGCTTAGTTGCTGGTTACTCTGAAAATCTGGCAACTGCAGTCGGTACCCCTACACACGTTATACCTGACAGGTCACAGCTTTATCACAACTAGTTTTTGTGCCTTTTCAATCTTGTTTTAAACCAACACAAATAACAAGAGTTGTTCTTAAGAGAAGACGAGAACGGAGTCAAATCACTCGGCGCTAAAAACGGATGAATAATGCATACAAATGTAATAAAATATTGCACATCCTTGCGATATGGATATTGCACGTGTCAATATTGCGATATCGATATTTTTTCGATATATTGTGCAACCCTAATGCATATATTAGATACAAAACACAAAAGTGTATGCTTGCAATTTACAATAGTACATACATATGTCCATGTATGAATGTGTATACACATTTATTCTGTACAGTATACACCTGTACATATACATACATTCTTATATTGAATTTATATAAGTTCTCTTATACTGTTGTGAGCAAAAGCCCAAGTGCTAAATGTAAATTTTGTGTAAGAATGTCTTAACTTGGTTGGTAGTTAGCTAATTTGTGCCATAGTTCATATATTCATACAGAATTCAATTTCGAAGAAGTAACTTGTGCAACAAGAGAATCATCTTTGACATTCCAATGATCTCAATAGATTACATGATAATAACAAAACTACACCAGTTCAACAGCGCTATACTTCGATAATACTTTTTCTCTAAATTTTCAACTTTTATCACAGAAACCACAGTCTCACCACTGTTTTCCGCTGAAAAACAATGTGGATTGAGTTTATCGAGGTTATGGCGCATGTTTCACTAAAGCTACTTCAGTGAGTAAAAAAGTCCCGGAGGAAGTGAGCAGAGCGGTGCGATGATGAGTCTCACGTGTCCGGGTCTTTTATTACATCTAAAGTGTGTTGATTCTGAGCTTCAGACCAGTCTTGGGCAGATATTAGAGATATCCACGAGCCACACACGCCACTGACCAAGTCTACAGACACAGAATCAGCACAGACACAGTCACAACACCCTGACCGCCTGTGTCTGCTGCTGCTGAGGCCCATTATTGTTTTTTTTAAGAGTATATAAGTGTTAAAAGGCTTTTATAAAAACAATCGTCTGAGAAGTTTGATTTGCGTTACAGTCTCATTCGAAGCTCTTGCTCCAGCACTCCAGATCCTTTTTCTCCGATGCTCCAGAAAACAAAACACATAAAGCTGCAATTTCCTGAGTGGGCGGAGCCAGCCATCGACATCTCTATCCATCTGACTCCATCTCTCCAAAACAAACGACGCTCCGGTTCTGTCTGATTCCACCGTCCTCAGCAGCCCGCCCCAGACTGTGCTGACTCTACATCCAGTCGTCCCAGTGTCATAACAAAGCGACGTGATTGGTCTGTTGGCTCGGATCATGCAAAGTGATGGATCAGCGCTTAGGCCCAAAATGCTGCACGCTCATGTTTCCCAAAGTCGAACAGAAGGGAAGTCCAGTTTCCAAGTTTAGACAGACAAATGTTAACTGACATGGAAGAAACATGAATAAATACAAATAAATACCTTTGTGCACATTTTGGGACTGGATACATTTAACCTGAGAAGCTAAGCGGGGCAGGGCCTGATCAGTGCTGGAATGAAACAAAAGTCGGCAGAGGGGATGGCTTAAGCAAACGTTGTGTCTTTAGGCAAGACGCTTCATGCACTTTGCCTCGTGTGAGTCTGGTGTGTGAGTGAAGTGGTGGTGGTAGCACAGATTAGCAGCCTTACTAACATAAGTCAACAATAACGTACTGTAAAGAGCTATGAATGGGATGAAAGATGCTAAACAAATCCAATTATTATTGATTCATTAAAATACAAAAGGTTTGATATTGAAGGTGAACTGAACATTTTGGTGGAAGCCTTTAATATGCAACACATTTGCAGTGGTTAGCACTCTCGCCTCAGCAAGAAGGTTGGTTGATCCCCGCGCAGCCCTGTTTCTCCCCGTGTCTGGGTGGGTTTCCACCACCAAACAAACATGCACCATAGAAAAATCCTCCTACTACAGTAGTCCTGACCAAGTTAATCAAGAAGATCTGGAGATGGGTCATTGTTTACTCACTGCTCCTGAGGAGATGAATACTGTGTTCTTCACATTTAGTCTTCAATCGGTTTCACAGCTACTGACCAGTGAACATTGAATGAAACTGCTTTAAACCTGTAGACACAGTGTTGCCACATACAGCTCAGTTCTGACTGTCGGAGTAGCTGCACAGAGCTGATGTCAATGAGGACCATTCCACATCCTATGCATGCTGCGCACGAGTCTGCCTCAGCTCCGTCTCTTCTCTGCTGTCCACCCAAAATACAGATCAAGCACCAAACAGTAAAAAACTATATCCGGATTTACAAAGCAAATCATTCCGCAAGGACTTTATTTTGATCAGATTATGAAAAGTTTATAGTTTTAGATACAATTTCTTTTTGTTCTTGTAACAGTTTAAAGCTTAATTCCCTCAGCAGAGGAGCAAACCACATGTTGTGATCCAAGCTAAAGAGCGATCTCATGAAATCTCTGATTTATATCATATACTTATTTGATCTTCAACAAGGACTTTTAATTGACAAACTCTTGTTTTTGACTCTTCTTGAGCTCCTCGGGGCTACGCAGCCCAGCGGAGTGGACTGGAGCGAAGACAGTGAACTTGGGGTCTGCGACAACTTTTGGAGACGGACTGTTCCTGGGCGGAGCTGCATGTAGTGGGATCTTTTTATTGTCTAATTATTTTGGCCTATTTTTGCATGCCCTTATATTTGATATTTTTTACTCTTTAGATTTTTTATTCTTTATTTGTGTTTTCTGTGTTATATGTTGCACATTAGCATCGCAGCAAGTTCCTCGTCTGTGAATTACAAGACTATTGCAACCACCTCGATGGAAACTAATGGTGTTTCTGGTAATAAATATGAACAGTAAATAACAGAACAGACGCTCTTCAAAGAAAAACAAACTCACAACAATAGCAACAGAGATTCGAGGCACTCCGGCATGTTTGCAGATAATGTATTTGTTTCTCATTCTGCCGAAATGCGTTTGTGTTCAATTTAAACAAATGAATCATCGGCAAACAATCAGAACGCCTCGGATCTCTGTTTACATTCTTGTAGTTATTAGTGTCTTTTTATCAGACCAAAGCACAAAAACTGAAACGACAGAACCCTTTATTGTCGTGTTCCGAATCAGGTCATGACACTAATATTTTGACATCTCCCTCACACCTGTTTCTTCCAGCGTTCTCCTTTCAAAACTAAAAGAATTCCAGGTGGGTATTTAGAGCCGCAGCGCTTTGGGGAAGAAAAAAAACAAAAAAAAACACAAAATAGAAATTCCTCCTCTTCTCTTCTTCTCTCTTTTTGCTCTGACAGTGAGTGTGCAGGACTGAACAAACCAAGGCCATGCAGGTGTAAAGAGTGAGTCAGCCCGTCCACCAGCAGAGGAGGAGCGGTCAGCTGGGTCGAACGCCCCGGGACGGAAGGCACCAGCTCAGGGTTCAGGGAGCGGGGAAAGACGTGTAGGTTCCTGTTTCGTTTCATGTGTAGGGCAAATAAATTGAGTCAGATCATATTGGCTTTTATGTGGAAACAGCTAAATCGTTTGTGCTGTCTGCTCATAGGTTATTATTTCATTTAATCTAAGTCTGAGCAGGGGCAGCAATACAATTTTTGGGCCCCCGGGTTTTGTAAATTGCGGGGCCCTTTCCATCAGCCCTGCATAACATTTTGTGTGGCAAGTTTTTCTGTAAAATAAAATAAATAACAGTTTCTTTGATGTTTAAACATAATATAAATGAAAAAAAAAAAAAAATCATAACGGGCCGCTGGACATTAGATCAGATTTTAGACGTTTTGTTCAGTCAGACCAGTTCGCTGCTTTGTGCTTTACCCGGACCGTGAAGAGTGCACCGCGCACAACCAGAGACTAGACCAAAGTGGACAAAACCCCGAGCTTGTCTGTCCCTGGGACTGTAGAGCGTCACGCACGAAATACCCTCCACACTGAGCCTGGCTATGGACAGTTATTGTCTTATTCAAAAGGATTATAACATGGACACACCGCTGCTTTTCAGTTGCATAAACTTTTTCACGCACAATCAAGTTCTGAAGTAAGTCTCAGTCCACAGCATTGAATCATTATATTATAACGTTAGGTCGACATACAGATAATGTTGTGAAAGGGAAACACAAACTTTTCAAAGCCCAGAGTGAATCATATTTTGACTAGAGCTGTCTCAAGCGATTAAAAATCTTAATCGCGATTAATCGCATGATTGTCTTGAGTAATCGCATTTAATTAAATGTTTTATTTTATATATTTTGTTAATGTATTTTACATTCCTCTCACTATATTTAGCTTTTACATTCTTTGTTTATTATTGTCTTTATTGTAGAATCTGTTACACTCT